>CM032452.1:122172588-122329793 GCA_019049505.1 Pachyrhynchus sulphureomaculatus | reverse complement strand
GCCCCGGGTGGAAAATTGTATAACAGCAGAACTGATCAAAGCTGGAAGAGTAGATCTGGAAAATGAAATATGCCGGTTGGTGCAAGAAATAGGGGAAACAGAAAAGATGCCAGTGAGCTGGAGAGAGTCGCTCATTTGTCCAATATACCAAAAAGAAGAAAAAAAACTATATGTGCTAATTATAGACCAATAGCCTTACTGGATGTCGTGTACAAGATAGTAGTGTTGACTATCAAAAATAGACTAGCAGAGAAAGCCGAGTCTATTCTGGGAGAGTACCAGTGTGGATTCAGGAAAAATAGATCGGTTACAGACCAGATATTTTCGATTAAGCAAATCCAAGATAATAGCTTAAAACAAAATTTGGCACTATACTTGCTCTTTGTAGATTTCAGAGAAGCATATGGCTCTATAAATAGAGAAGGACTCTACAAGATAATGGAAGAACTAAAAATTCTAAGTAAATTGATTCGTATGGTGAGAATGACCCTGAATGACACAGAAAATAGAGTGTTGGTTGAGGGCAAAGTATCAGCCAAGTTTAAGGTGAAGAGAGGATTAAGAAGGGGGATCCAGTGACGACATGTCTATTTAATTTGGTAATAGAGAAGATAATCCGGGAGCCAGAAATAAAAAACAAATGGAACGATATACCAACTAACCTGCCAATGCTTGGTCTATGCGGATGATTGTAGCAGTAATTGCAAGAGCAAAAAGAACCTCAAAAAAGCCATAAGTAGGATAGAAGAAAAGGGAAGGATGAGAGGACTAAAGATAAATGAGGAAAAAAACAAAATACATGGAAATTACAAAGAAGAAGGATAATAAAAACAACAAAAGTTTAGATATAATAAACAAATTTAATTATCTGGGAGTAAACAATAACAGAGAGTGGACAAGAAAGGACTGAGATACAAGAAAGAATAGCGAAAGGACAGAGATGTTTGGGGGCAATGCATCCAATATTGAAATCGAAGAATGTATCAAGAAAAGCAAAAGAAAGAATAAATACGACAGTTGTCAGACCCACGGTGACATATGGATGCGAAACGTGGAAACTGAATGCAAGAGAAAAGGAGACGTTGGAGGTGTGGAAAAGGAAAGCTTTGAGAAGAATCTACGGAGGAAGGAAAGAAGAGGGACTGTGGAGAAGAAGAACAAATTACGAATTAAAATGCCTATGTACGAAACCCCTTATAGGCCAAATCATCAGAAGCCAGCGATTAAGATGGTTGGGACACCTGGCAAGGATGAAGGAGAAAGACAGGCAAAGCAAGCCGTAATAAGAGGGGTGGTTGGAAGAAGAGGCAAGGGTAGACCTCGATCTACATGGATTCAGGCAGTAAAGCAAGATCCGGAGTTGATGGGAATCCCGCACTGGGGGAAAAGCTAAAAGGAGATAAAAAGAAGTGGAGACAAGTATGCAACCAAGCCATGGGTCTCTAAGGCCCTTGAACTATATAATAATATAAACATAACGAATAAGCAGTGACGATAAAAGCGAATCAAGTCCACGCGAGCGGAGCCGCGGGCACAGCTAGTATATATATATATTATATATATATATATATATATATATATATATATATATATATATATATATATTATATATACTATGTATACAGTGGCGAACAAAAGTATGGAAACATTTAAAATCCCATCTCTAGTCTTAACATTTAAACGGTTTACAATTACAACATTTATTTATTAATCGTGTACATGCTAACAAACATTTTGAAGACTAAAACAGTTATTGTTTATTAGAAATGTGCTTAGTTTTTAACGCAACAAAATTATGCACAAACAAAAGTATGGAAACATTTTTGTTATAAAATAAAAATTCCACTAAGACGACTAAGAAGTCGAAAATATTTAATATTTTGCGTCAATCACTGCTTGACATCTTCTGCCCATAGAGTCAATAAGCCTAGCACAAAAATGGGGTGGTATTTGCCCCATTCCTGTTTTAATGCGATCCAAAGTCGTCCCGGTTTTTTATATTTATTTTTCCTAAGTTGTTTATCCACATAGTGCCAAAGATTCTCTATCGGGTTCAAATCAGGTGATTGTGAAGGTCAGCGCATCACCTGGATCCTTTGTTCAGAAAACCAACTCTTGGCCAAGCGAGATGTGCGTTTTGGGTTATTGTCTTGTTGAAAGCTCCATGACAGTGGCAAATCTTCTTCATAAGGAATCAAATTATTTTCCAATATCTCAAGATCCATTTGAGCATCCATTCTGCCATTTATCTTTGCCAATAGGGCAACGATAAAGTTGGAAAATTCTTTAGGAGAGAAGGAATCATGTGAAAAGAACAGTATCAAGAAATTTTGCTAACTCAAATGGAAGAGATATTTTTCAGGGGAAATTTATTTTTCAGCATGACAACGACCCAAAATATTCTGTAAACAAATTAAATAACTTTTGGACCAATGGAAATCCGATGACGTCCTGGAAGTGATGACTTGGCCTCCACAATCACCCGACTTGAACCCCATCGAATTGCTGTGGGACCATTTGGGCACGTGTGTTCGAAAACTCAATTCAACATCAGAAAATCACTTGTGGGAACTTTTACAAGCAGAATGGGTTAAAATAACAGAAGAAACTCTGAAGAAATTAATGGACAGAATGCCGAAACTCTGTAAAGCGGTAATTAAAAAATAAAGGTCACATAGATGAGAAAAATCCTGGAAAATCATGAATATTTTTCTGATTTTTTAGACCGTAAATAATGTGAAAATAAATAATAATTCATTAAAATTTAAAAAAATATATTATCTGAATTTTTGTTGTCTTGGGACTGAAATAACTAGGTGGGCAAATACTTTCTGATGGTACTGTATACAAACAATAAAGATAAAACCTTGAACAAACATAAATCTGGTGTTTACCAACTTAATTGTGGTTCTTGTAATAAACTCTACTTAGGACAAATAGGGAGAACATTCGAACACAGAATTTCAGAACATAATAAAAGTTTTTTAAAAAGTAAAACTGCCAAACATTTAATAGGCATGTATATGTATTTGATAATAATTTGCATATTTTACACATTCAGAACAAATTGCATAAATTAAATTTATTTGAGACCCTCGAGATCAGGGGTCGGCAACCTATGGCACGCGTGCCACTCTGGCACGCCAAGCAATTTTGAATGGCACGCGTACCTATTCAAAGTTTACATATTAATTCTGTAATCTGTGACATGTTTCGAAATTAAGTAAATAATCGAAGACAGTATTACTTTAACGATACAAACAAAAACGATATATTATATACGTCATTAGGTATTATTACCAAAAACTACAAAATATATATTTGTAATTTATAATTTTACTGAATGCATTGGTTTGGCTTTAATTTCGGCAAGTATTAAAGACGGTAAGCCTCAAAATATAAGCCTAGGCAAAAACACAAATAAACGTCCTGAATTCAGAAAGAGCCGCTATAAGGCGGTTTTTGTTTGACTTGACTTCAATCGTTCCGACGCGCGCCGCAACTCTTTTTATATTGCTGAACTTTAGTTTTTGTTAGATTTAACTTCTAGGCGGCCCTTTGATTGCAATGGGCGCGTTGTAGATAATAATTTTTGTTCTAAGAAATTTAATAAACGTAATTATTGGAATTTTCTGGAAACATTATTTTTCTATATATAGCAAGCGGCTACACGTTTGGATCATTTAGTATAGAAGTAACATCCGTTCCAGTCAATAGTCGTCGAAAAGTTTAAAAATTAAAATTACGTTGCGTTATATGGCCGCGAAGAAACAGAAGGTAGACGTTCGATCATTTCAAACTTCATGGACAACAGATTACGGTTTTGTACAGCAAAAGGAACGGGCCATTTGTGTCCTATGTCGGGAAAGCGTAGTTTTCCGGACATCTAGTGTTCAACGACATTTTCCAGATAAAACATGAATCGTCATTTAAAAATAACGCTGATAAAAGGGAGGCAATACAAAGAGCAAGTAAAACAATACGAGAAACAGTCAACATTCTTTAGCAAAGTTTTCCAAGGAAAAAATCAGGTAACTGAATGCAGTTTCAAAATTGCACAATCGTTGGCACAAAAGGGTAGGCCGTTCACTGACGGAGAATTTATGAAGCAAACGTTTTTGAATACTGGCGAGATTTTATTTGACGACTTGCCCAATAAGGATACAATATTGGCCAGGATTAGGGATATACCGGCATCAGCGCGGACCATCGAGAGACGAATTTCCGAAATGACACAAAATGTCCAAAAACAGCAGAGAGACGCTATCAAACGGAGTTTTGTATTTAGTGTAGCATTGGACGAAAATGTCGATATTAATGACATTGCCCGTCTGGCAATCGTTGCGCGATACTTCGATGATGGCAGTGTGTATGAAGAGCTGATTTGTCTGCTCCCATTGCAGGGAACTACAAGAGGAGAGGATATATTTTCAGAATTTGTTAAACATTTTGAAAAGCGCAACATTGATTTAAATAAAAAATTTTGCGTAACGACAGATGGCGCTCCTGCTATGATTGGGAGACATAAAGGATTTGTTTCCCTTCTTATTGAACGCATGGGTCGATCAGTTTTGAATTTTCATTGCATAATTCACAAAGAGAGTTTGTGCGCTAAAATCTCCGCTGGAAGTTTAAAATCCGTGATGGACAGGGTGGTTAAAATAGTTAACTACATTGTCGGTCGTTCTTCACTGATCCATAGACAATTTAAGGCGTTTCTGCAGGAATTAGAAAGTGCATATTCAGATATACCATTGCACAATAATGTGCGCTGGCTCAGCCGTGGTAAAGTGCTCTCTAGATTTGTGCAATGTCTGGGCGAAATTAAATCGTTCGTGTTGGAAAAAAAAAAATCAAGTGGATGCTTATAATGAACTAGAAGATAAGAAATGGATCTGTATGTTAATGTTTCTTACTGATATTACAAACCATCTCAGTGAACTCAACTTAAAGTTACAAGGTTCAGGCAAAAGAGTTCTGGATTTATACGAATCCTGGAAATAATTCAAATTAAAAATAGATTTATTTTCAGCGATATTACTACAAACACATAAATATTTTCCAAATTTAAAAACTTATATATCCAGTGTCGACGATGGTGCACTAATAAACGAAATTCTTAAATATATGACTAATTTAAAAGAGGAGTTTATCGAGAGGGGGTTAGGATTTTAATAAAACATGGTCCTATGTTCGCTTTTTTAATCAAACCAGATTTAATGGATTTTTCCAGCAGTTGCTTTGACATCTCTTTTCTCATGGATGGACATTAGTGATTTTGATCTTCAATACATTGAATTTAAAAAGCTCCGAGTTATGGAACACGAAATTTGTAGAATTAAGAAGGGTATTAGGAGGTGACTGCCAGAAACCATTTAAACGAGATACTCAGTTGTTGGATGAGTTTACCAGAGAAATTTATTTGTCTTAAGAAAGTAGCGTTTGCCATGCTTACAGCTTTCGGATCATCCTATATCTGTGAACAACTTTTTTCCCATATGAGAGTGATTTTAAACCCGTACCGAAGCAGGCTGACAACAGACAACTCGGAAGCATGTGTGACACTGAAAATAACCAGACATGAACCGGATATAAGAAAACTCTCTAAAGAACTTCAAGCACAGGGTTCACACTAGGTCCTAGGACTAGTATAATAAAATTATTTGTTAAATGTTAAAATTTTTTTGTAATTAAACCTTCTAAAAGCAATATTTTAAGTTAATTTAAGTTAATTTTTGTTAATTTAAGTTGTAGTAAGTACCTATGCCGGCACGCAAAATGTTGTATGGATGAAAACTGGCACCTCTTAGTTAAAAGGTTGCAGACCCCTGCTCGAGATCAATAAAAGAAAGAATACAAATACACTGTTAAATGACCAACTGGACCTCGGATATTCCCCATTGTTAAATTCATTTAAAGAATAGATAATTCGTATAATTATTAGGTTTTGTTGTTATCCTTTAATTACAACCCCCCTGTAAATATTTACTTATAAAACCATAGAAAAATGTTTATTTCATTCTATACCCATACTTTTGATAAAGCTAATGTTTTAGCACGTGCCAAGTATAAAAACCAATAAAAGTCGAAATTTTACTAAAAATGTAGTGTTTTATTCTATACCTACCATATTAATGGCTATCACAGATAAATTATAAAACTTATTGGTCTCATAGTCCAAGTATTTTTGAGTAGTTATCACGCCAGTGCTCGGACTTATAATGAAGGTACCATCGCCGTTCCCATCTAGAATTTCGAACTGCAAAGAGGAAGTACTGCGGACGTCAAGGTGAGCTACATAGCTACCCAGCGGCTGATCTTCGTATATTTCGGCAGCTATCTCTCTGTTTACGAATCTAAAAAATTACCAAACTATCATGATAAACCCCCTTCTAGAGAGTCATTATTAACAAAACGTCTAAAACACTCAGAATTCGGTTTAGATTAGCATAGATCTTCAATGCTTGATGAAGACTTACCTGGGTGGAGCGTTGTCAGCCATGGTCAACGAAATATGAGCGGGTACCATCGAAGATAAGGGTGGCTGACCATGGTCCGTGGCTCTAATATGTAAGGTATATTCTGAGGCACTTGTGAGATCCAGCTCGCGGGCAATACTTATCGTCCCTAGATCCGGATCAATATTGAATACATTTCCGACATTTCCGGATATTATTGAATAGGTAATTTGGGCATTTTTGCCTTTATCATGATCAACGGCGAGTGCGCGAAGAACAACGCTACCCACCGAAGCGGTTTCATAAACTTTTCCAACCTACAAATGAAAACAAGTACAAATACTAAGCCAAAAAATATGTTAGTGTTTTAGTAAAATACAACAAATTATAGCTCTGGCATTTAAACAGCTGTAAAAAAATAGAGCCATCAAAATTTTACACGAATCTTCTGAGAGTTGACACCAACTGAAAATCATATGGGTTTTTTGTTTGTGCTACCATCTCTCGGAAAGTGTCGGGACTTTTCACCCCATGTAGTAGAATCTGCCTGCAGGGACAAGCTTTAGAGCTGTATGCGGCCGCTGATTTTAAATTAACTCTTTGAAGTACGGGAATTTGGCTTTAAAAAAAAACCCGAGCGGTACGAGAAAAAAACATTTGAAAAATGCACAAATTGTTGTCTATTTATTTTAAGTAGATAAGCTTGAACACAAATTTATATATAAAAAAATATAAATACATTGCAAAAGAACTTAGATTGGGTGGTTTATTTTTTGCGCCACCATACTTTAACACAAATTTAAAAATAAAATATGAATAAACAATATATTCTTAAAAGTAAAAGAAATTAACTTTGTGCATGATAAGATTGAAAACAGGTTTTTGTTTTTCCTAAGCATAATGGCATTTGGAAAATACTGCATTGCCAATTGGTACGAATATCTTTTTTTTCGAGCTACAGTAAGGACACCTTCTACGAGTGGTTCTCATTGGCTGCTGTGCACTTTCTGCTCTTCTTACAACAGTTGATACTGTGGGCTTATGAGAACTAATGATCACTGATAATAATTCCGTGGACATGGCGATTTTGTCTATCCTTTGTACCAATGCTTTGGCAACTAAGCCTTCTGAAACTTGTCTTCGGAAATCCTTCAAAGAAAGCTTAGCATTTTCTTTATGGTATAGCTTATATAATATAAATGCATTTGTGACTTTTTCGATCAAGCCCATAATATGATCGCATTTGGTCGAATTTGTCAACGAAATTCATGTGTCTATTATAGTCACTAAGTAGAAAAGGGCAAGGAATAAGCAGTACACTGCCATCTTTCTCTTTTCTTTTTACTTCTGTAACAATTGTAGGGACATGATAATTAGACAACATATGCACGGATTTCTTGTCGCGCCATTTCACAGCAGTCAATCCACTATCGCTTGTATACCATTCATATTCCCCCTTTTTAGATCTTTATCACTAGTGAAATAGGGCAAATTTTTTCTTGATACGTTTATTGTTCCACAAGCATAAATTTTCGAATCTAAAAGATCCTCCATTAGCTTTATGGATGAGAAGAAATTGTCAAAATATATTTTGTGATTTTTGTTTGTAAGTGGAGCAGCTAATTAACAACTCGAGCGCCCAAATTTTTTTCTGTTTGATCTCCAGTCTTCCCTGTATATATATCAAAATTCCAGCAATACCCTGTTTCATCCGCTAAAACCCACACTTTGTATCCCTTTTTTATGGGTTTTTTTGGTAAGTACTGTTTGAGCGAAGATCGCCCTTTGAACTTGATCATTGATTCGTCGCCAGCTATCTTCTCATGAGGCTGTAGGCATGACTGAAAATTGGTTTTAAGTTGATCAAGAAGGGATCGCACTTTATAAAGTTTATCAAAATTAGCGGAGTCATGTACTGGCATTATGCTGTTATTATTCAGGTGAAGGTTCGAAAGAATCCAACCAAATCTATGCACTCTCATTAGCTTGCTTATATAGGGATCGTGAAGGTCTGGTACAGAACTCCAGTGATCTCGGTAACTTGGGTAATTTTTTATGCCCATAAGAATGTTTTTACCTAAAAAGGTCTTGAGTTCGTCAACATTTGTTTGTGAATATGCTTTACCCTTGGCTTGAAATGTTTGCTCTGCATAGAGATTGGTTTGAAACACAATATCACTCAAAAGTTCATCAGTAAATAAAAGATTAAATGCTTCATAAGGACTTAGGCTGGCACGATGTCGAATAAAAATTGGGTAGACCAATATCCGCAGTAAATGGGTCCGGAGTCTTTATATTAGAAACGCATTTATTCCAAGTAGGTACCAAATTGCTTTTCCATCTCTTTGCTAGAGTAAATAGCGGTACTGTATCTTCTGCATCCCATTCATCCGAAGAGGAAGGCTCATCTTCCCCATAATCAGACACCACAATTTCGGCAACGTCAAGATGATCAAACAAAGCAGCCGGAGCATCTCCTGCAGAAGAACCTTCACTTTCTGACTCGTCACCATCAGCCTCTGAGTCGCAGTCGGAAGGAATTGAGATACAACTGTTTTCAATTCGATCTATTTCATCATAGAGTTCATTTTCTGTCATGCCTATCAAATTGAAACTGAGTGCTTCACGCCGGCGGCTCATGTTTCTAACAGTACGGTGGTACAATTTTTAAAACACTAAAAAAAATAACAAAATTCAGGTTTCAAACTTCACGAACATTAAAAATGGATATTAACCTATCTTTATTATGTGTTTTTATATGAAATTCATAAAGTAATGCACCAGATGAATAAAAACAACACTTTCCTCTTAAAAACAATAACCTCAAATCACAGCAGGGCACGCGAGAAGTAAATAAATACCTAAAACCGTAAAAATAAACGCCAGCGTTCGACGAATTTGTATCACCCAACTAATCATAGGCCAATGAGATGTTTCGCTATGGAGGGACGATTATTAAACCGACGTACGCAATAAAAATAATTTTGATTTAAGTGGTACGTTTTATGGACCACCATACAGAAAAGGTCAGCAAAAAAGTGGTTCAATTTGTCAACCAAGGTACTGCAAAGAGTTAAATAAAAATTTGATAATGAAAACCCATAGTCTCGAAGTATACTTACCAATATTTTATCTGCAAAATGCGGTGTATGATCATTGTGATCATGTACAATAATATGAACTCGCGCTAAGTTTTTCTTCGCCGGATACCCGGCATCTCTTACCATAACAGTCAGGATATGTTCGCTAAGAGTCTCACGATCTAAACTAGCGGCAAGAGAAATAATACCTAAAAGGTGACAAATATGATATAAACTGAGCATAGAGTGAATTTTAGTACCACCCATATACTAATCCAAGGTAGAACCGTCACACGGTGGGACGAAGTCCCACTGGGCAATTCAAAATTCCGGTTGCCTTTATATTTTTAAAATAACATATTGCATTAAATTTTGTTTTAAAATACTCGCCAGATACAGCCCTTCAATTTGCACCTGGCACTGGTACTTTTTTGTTAATTTTTTTTTTGTAATTTTGGCTGAAAGATGAAGACGGTTTCTATTTTTAATAATACTTATTTTTAGCATGGTAATATATGTTTCTGAGATCGCTGATTACTGTAAAAGTACTTATTTTAGTGAAAATTTTGAGGATTTTAAGCTACTGGCCATTTCAGTTATTTTTAGCCATTTTTTTTTATAGTTTTTATAGTTTAATATTATGCATTTTTATATACCTCATACAAGAAGATTATTATCAAATAATTCCCACTTGATAAATTTCAATTGAAAACAAAGAAATACATTTTTTAAATAAATTGAAAATTGACCATTTATTGAAAATTAGATTAATTTTTGCTAAAATTATTATCGTATCCATTATTAAGTACCTTAAAATAATATTGCTGAACCAGAAATTCCCCGTTCTTTCTCTATCGGCCGAAAAAAAACTATAAAAAACAGCGAAAAATAATCAAAATTGACCAATAACTTAAAATCCTCAAAATTGTTGCTAAAATGACTATTTTTACAGAAATTGGCGACATATATTACCATAAGCAAATTATCGAGATTTCAATGTACACAGTAAAAAATTCATCGCCCAAAAGAGTATTATTTAAAAAAAAAAAGTTAATTTCTTCATCTTTCAGCCAAATTTACAAATGAGAAAAAACTAACAAAACAGTTGCAAGTACAAGTTGAAACTCTATGTCTGACGAGTATTTAAAAAAAATAACCGGTCAAGTGCAAGTTGAACTTGCGCAGTTAGTGTTCCGTACGTTGATTGCTTTTAAAACAAAAAATGTTGTAACGGAAGTATAAAATGATCAGTGACTTCACAAATCACACCCCAAATGAGTTTTCAACAAAGTTTGTTTCCAATCTTTACTGAAAATTGATGACCTTGAAATTTCTGTTTTTTTTTATATACCAGATAAATTATTAAAGATATGCATGATAATTTTCGTTCAATCTACACCCCGTGGAGAATATTCTAGACTTTTTTCAAAATTTTTTGATAAGAACTTTTCGAGATAAGGCGGGTAGACAGCGATTTTTTGCGATTTTTTAACAATAATACAAAGAAAAGTGAGCCCAAGTATTACATTATATATATATTTTTTACTCGTGCTTTCATTTGACACCACACTCGATTATCTAGTAAAAAAAATTTTTTTTCACTTCCGATTTCACCCTCTAAAACTAACCCCTTAAGTCAAAATTTAACTTTCAAAACTGCATGGCTCTGATGAGGCCATCAATTCCTATATTATTATCAAATTTCAACTTTCTATGACAAATAGTTTCGGAGAAAATCGGGTGTGACAGACAGACAGACACCGAAGTCATCTTATTACCTCAATATCTTAAAAAGCTGGAATTTTGAGTTGCCCAGTGGGACTTCGTACCACTGTGCGTCGGGCTGTAGCTTGCGTTACTTTTTATTTTACTGTATATATTAATCCGGAATTTCTGTCGGCACAAAAATAATTTCGGCTGTCCCTTTTGAGACTGGTCAGACTTACCGGTAATGGAGTCCAGCTTAAATGTCTTTAGTGATAACATATTTTCAGCGGAGTAAAAACTGTAGATCAATTTATCGTTTTGATCTTTGTCTGTCGCCTGTAATTTAAATATTTCTGTGTCTACAGGAACGGCTTCGGAAATTTCAATTTTGTACAGATTTTCTGAGAATTCGGGTCTAAAAAAATACATTTGCTATTAAGTATGAGTTTATTTCTAACCTAATAGAGCAAATGGCATAAAAATGTTTGTCAGATGTTAATAAATAACAGTGCTACCAATCTAAAAACAAAACAACTTTAGTCGATGAAAGAAATTCCTTTTTTTTTGAAGTTATTGTTGGCACCTCTGCACACAAAGCTTTGTGGAAAGAGATTGATTTCTAACCTTATTTTATAGTTATATAGTACACTGTCGAACTGCGCGCTTCGAGGCTGTGTTCCTACGTAATCATCTAGAAGGTTCGAAAATGTCACCTACAGTGGCTGCTAAGTGGCGTGAGCAGTACCAACTTGCCCCTTCGATAGGTTCATCTAGCACGGAAACTGTTCATCTTTCAAATATTTTGGGCCGTCGCTACTGGTCCATTATCCAATAAGGCCCAATTCGAATATGCCATTTTTGGCGTGAACAGTGCACCGTAGGTGTGGTACAGTATTATTAGCCAGATCAATAGCATTTGCGCTCAATGATTGGTCCGGGGGCTCGAGGAGCTCTTTTTTTACTCCAAAAATGGCGTGAATGGTAGCAGCTCAAATTTTGTTTCATTTATTTCGTTTTGACGAGAATATAGCAAAAATAAGATTGGCAGGAGTAGCCTGTGGGCGTTATCTCTGAAATCGGCTCTTTTAGGGGCAAAAAATGATCATTTTTGACGTTATCATGGTCAAACATCCATCAAATCAGTGTTAGTGACCAAAAACCCCTGCCAACATTTTTGACGGATAGTTTAGGGCTAAAAGAAGGGAATGGTACGTTGGGAAGTTTTTTGATTAGGTGTTCAACCCTCTGATAACGATTGAAAGGGTGGATAACCACGTGTCATAGACTGCCCATTATGAACGAGAGTAGATGAGAAAAGTATGTTTTGGAGTATATCGGAATGGTGAAGGCGCCGATGACGTCGGCTAATTAATTAGTAACAAATTTATGGTTAACAGCGACATCTATCAATATTACCATCAAACTTCAGTCTTACACCCAAAGTTCCCTATCGTTCTAGTTCCAAAACCGTTAATATGTTCTTCGCTATTTAGGATTTTAACAGTTCCTAAACTAATCACCAACAACGAGAGATAGCGCCACTCGCCTCGTCCTAAGACTGGTCTGTGATTGGTTGAAATTCGAGGCGGGTGGCGCCATCTCTCGTTGTTGGTGATTAGTTTAGGAACTAGAATTACAGAAATCTGTAATATCGACGGTTTTAATGTTAAAATCCTAAATAGCGACGAACATGTTAACGTTTTTGGAACTAGAATGATAGGGAACTTTGGCTGTAAGACTGAAGTTTGATGGTAATATTGATAGATGTCGCTGTTAACCATAAATTTGTTACTAATTAATTAGCTGACGTCATCGGCCCCTTCACCATTCCGCCGATATACTCCAAAACATACTTTTCTCATCGTCGAAAGTATGGTCCGAAGATGCTAGGCGATTTGTGACGCTAATAGGGATTGGACGAACTACTGGATCATTAGTTCACGTTCCTACTTGACCGACTATATTCTTAGACTGCGATAGCGTACGTATTTTTTTTAAAATAAATTTTAAACATCCCTTAACATCTGAACGCTTCATATTACAGTATTTGTTTTTAAGATGACAGAACTGTCGTTAACACCTGACAACAATTTTTATCATCATCTTACCGGTGATCATTTATGCCAATAACAGTGATGTTCAGTTGAGTGTATACGGTGAATACTGTGTCGGTGACGCTAATGTTCAAAAAATATTCACTCTGAAGCTCGTGATCTAGTCGGTGAGCTAGAAGAATGTTGCCCATGTCTCTACCTATGAAGAAAGCTTGACGTTCATCGCCACCTGCAAAGAAAAACATACACGTGTGTACGATGAATGATGTGACACCAAGGCTCAGCTTGTTAACATTTAAACGCTATTAAATATTACAGTGGACTCACGGAAGGACGACTGGAAATGATGAATTATTGAATGTTGCCAGATTTCTAAAATTTAAAATATTCAATGGCTCACCGGCTTTCGCTATATTATTAAAAGTCTAATCTAATGAAGTAAAATTATCGTGTACAGTTGTAGCTAATAGAGAAGAAAGTAAATGACATTATAATTATGAGAAATAGTTGAATATTTTCTACATTCGTACTTTATTATATCAATTTTGGCAGTGTTGTCGGAAAATAGTTTCTGTTTGCCCATATCAGAAACCTAGAAAATAATATTATAACTAAATATTTATTGTTTCTGTAAAGTTAGTCCATATGACGACCAGTTTTTGAGAATGTTGCAACGAATATAACTCGACGCAAGCGTGAAAAAATGGACAACATAGCGTTGCCAAATTATTTAAATTTCAGGAAGACTAATACGAGGCTGGTTTGAAAAGTCCGTGCAAAGTCCGAGAGATGGCACCACCGGCGCGTATCGAGGTCATGTTTAGTTAATAGCATCTCTTGAATGAACGCACACCAAGTTTCAGCCATATTGGTATATTTCTTTGTGTTTGGCATTCGTGTGAATCAAGGAAGTCGAGTGATTTTCAAGAAATGGACGAAAAAGAATTTCGTGTGGTGATTAAAACATTACTTTATGAAAGGCAAAACGCCTCAGGAGACTAAAGAGAAGCTTGATAAACATTATGGTGACTCTGCACCTTCGATTAGAACAGTTTATAAGTGGTTTCAAAATTTTCGGACTGGCCATATGGGCACAAGTGACGCTGAACGTTCTGGACGGCCTGTGGATGTTACGACTCCAGAAATCATTGATCAAATCCATGATATGGTGATGGATGACAGAAGAGTTAAGGTGCGTGAGATTGCTAGTGCTGTGGGCATCTCGACTGAACGGGTACATAATATTTTGCGTAAACATTTGGACATGAGAAAGCTATCCGCAAGATGGATGCCGCGATTGCTCACGCTTGACCAAAAACGGAATCGTGTGAAGTGTTGCAAGGATGGTTTGCAGCTGTTCTAGAAGAATCCGGAGGACTTTAAGCGTCGTTTCGTCACTGTGGATGAAACATGGATACATTACTATACTCCTGAGACCAAACAACAATCTAAACAATGGGTTACCAAGGGAGAATCTGCACCAAAAAAGGCGAAGACCGTTCCTTCGGCCGGAAGGTTATGGCGACTGTCTTTTGGGATTCGCAAGGGATAATCTTCATCGACTATCTGGAAAAGGGTAAAACTGTTACAGGTGAATATTATTCATCGTTTGAAAACCGAGCTGCAAGAAAAACGCCCGCGATTGGCCCACAAGAAAGTCCTTTTCCATCACGACAACGCACCAGCACACACCTCAACAGTTGTGGTCGCAAAATTAATGAAAATAGGATTCCAACTCGTTTCACATCCCTCCTATTCGGAAGGGATCAACAAACTAGATCATCGTTGGACGAAGTGTATAAGCCTAAAAGGAGACTATGTCGAAAAATAAAAAAGGTTTACCCCAAACACATAAGTAGTTTTTATTTTTACACGGACTTTTCAAACCAGCCTCGTATAAGGTCCTCGTATTATATGAACTTTGGCAGTCCTGTCGGAAGAGTTTCGTAATCTTTACCTATGAAGAAATCTTGTCGTTCATTGCCACCTGTAAAGAATAACATATATGATATGACACCCGCTTGTTTACATCTAAACGCGGTTAAATATTACAGTGGACTCAAAGAAGGAGGACTGGAAAAGATGAATTACGATTTGATTGAATGTAAGTGTTGTAACACTTCTAAAATTTAAAATATTTCAATGGTTCACCGGCTTTCGCTATATTATTAAAAGTCTAATCCAATGAAGTAAAATTATCGTGAATAGATGTAGCTAACAGAGAAAAAAAAGTTAATTACATTATATTTATGAGAAATAGTTGACTATTTTTACATTCGTACTTTATTATGTCAACTTTAGCAGTGTTTTCGGAAAACAGATTCGGTTTGTCCATATCAGAAACCTAGAAAAATTATATTAAAACTAAATATTTATTATTTCTGTAAAGTCAGTCCATATGACGACCAGTTTTTGAGAATGTTGTAACGAATATAACTCGACGCAAGCGAGAGAAAAGGGACAACACAACGTTGCCTAATTATTTAAATTTCGGGAAAACTAATATAAGGTCCTCGTATTAAATAAACTTTGGCAGTGCTGTTGGAAGAGTTTCGTAATCTTTACCTATGAAGAAATCTTGTCGTTCATTGCCACATGTAAAGAAAAACATACACGATGTGACACCCGCTTGTTTACATCTAAACGCGGTTAAATATTACAGTGGACTCAAAGAAGGACGACTGGAAAAGATGAATTTCGATTTGATTGAATGTAAGTTTTGTCACATTTCTAAAATTTAAAATATTCAATGGTTCACCGGCTTTCGCTATATTATTAAAAGCTTAATCTAATGAAGTAACATTATAGTGTACAGTTGTAGCTAATAGAGAAAAAAGTAAATAACATTATATTTATGAGTAATAGTTGAATATTTTCTACATTTATACTTCATTATGTTATATATACCCACATAACCAGTTATTAAAATTAGCAAATGTAAGTGACAACACCGGTACAAGTTTTACTAGAAGACCTCGTGCGATCATTCGGGTCTTTAGCTGCGCGGACACGGGATACGGGTTGAAACGTTGTTCAGTGTTTTCCACTTGTCATTACAGCACTCATTGCAGTTTCTAATGGTTCACTGATTGGTCTCTTCTATTTTATGTCTGGGTGCGACACTATATTTTTAAAAATGACCAGTGAAACAAGTGTTATTTCAGTTGGCATGATATCCTTGTTTAGTTTAGGTTCTTTCGCAGATGTTAACTGCGATTCAGGAGGTGAGGGTCGATAAATGTTGTGTAGTTACAATAGTATTATGAGGTTTTTTCCCGAATACAGTTGAGAGAATGAACAAGGTGTAGGAAACAATAATTTCAGACAAACAAATAATGAGTCACATGGGTGAGGGAGATGGTTTGAGGGGCTGCATCCAATATATGGTGCTTTAAGGGTGCTTAGAGTCGAGGAACAGCATCTAAAGGGATGTGATTATAGAGTGGCCTCAAAAAAATTGACTGCAACTTGTGCTGGTTAACTAACTTTACCAGCTTTTTTTATTTACCCAAGGCATCAGCATATTATAAATTGTAACTTTGCAAATTAAAATGTAATTAATGAAGTTAGCTGCTATTCAACTAAAAGTGACAAATCGGTTGATCGAGTGATTGACCAGCGTCACCGCCTGGAAATAATGATTTATCGTTTTGGAAAATATATATCGTATGCACCGTAAATGTTATGTCACTAAATTGACAACGAATTAAATTAGATATTTTTAAAATGCATAATAGCGTAGTCGCCAGGGGTTTTGGGCTCTCATTAAATGTTAACATTTTGGCATACAGGTAGTTTTTTGGACGTAGAATACGGTAAAAAAAAGTTTGCTAAAGTTTAATGTACGCAATATAATTATTCGTTCATCGTTTGGTCACTTTTCCTCTGAACAGAGTAACCTTTAATAATGAAAGGAATCGTATTAGAAATATAACTAGAGAATGGTTATGACGATGACTTAGCAAATAAGTTAATAGACGTAAGTTACCGACAGTGTGTTTGAGGTCTGATTGGTTAGCGACGGCGATGTCATTTCTGCTATCTCTGATACAAGGTCGAATGCTTCTGGAGCTGATCAACTTACGTTGCAGATGTTAAGACTTTGTTGCCCTGTCATCGTACCGTTTCTCACTCATATTTTCAATATATCTATATTAGAGAGTATGTTTCCGTCCGATTGGAAGTTGGCCTTGGTATTGCCTTTGCTCAAGGTGTCAAGCCCTAAGGATTACTCTGAACTGCGTCCGATTAGTCTTTTGAGTATTCTGTCTAAGATTTTGGAGAAAATAATTTTTAAACAAATCGTTAATTATTTTAATAATAATAACTTATTCTTTGAAGGTCAGTCGGGGTTTCGCAGGGATTTTAGCACTGCAACAGCCTTGCTAAGCATTTTGGACGATATCCTCGGGGCGGCGGATAAAGGAGAGACAACTGCCTTGGTTCTTCTCGATTACGGCAAGGCATTTGACACGCTGGATCCCCGCTTGTTGTGTGCGAAACAATAAATTTATTAAAGGACTACTTGGCGGATAGATCACAGCGTGTGCTGATTAATCGCAGCGTGTTGGGAATATTATTTGATAGTAAGCTCAGGTTTAGAAAGCAGGTTTCTTTGATAGCTCAAAGGGCGTATTGTTCACTACGTACGAGCTTAAAAAAATATTTGTGCGAGACTCTTGTCCTTTCTCACTCTAATTATTGTAATTTTGTTTTACGGTCCGTGCCTGGACCTTATGTCGAAGTATAAGCGGCAAAAAATTCAAAACTCCTGTGAACGTTTTATTTTTGGATGTAGGGGGAGGGATCATGTGAGTGGCAGGCTGAAGGAGCTGAAATGGTTCCCTATTAAGGATAGAGAAAGGCTACATCTGGGTTGCTTTTTGCATAGACTGTTGAGGACCGGAGTGTCACAGTATCTGTGTGAAAGGCTGCACCATCGAAGTTCGGTGCATCAGCGTAATACTAGGTACAACGACCGCTTTCAAAATACCTAGGCATCGTACAAGTGTGTTTAAAACAGTCTTTTCGGCTATACTTCTGAACGAAATTCTTGAAGGTTTGTTTGCTCTGTCTGAACTATCTTTCAGAAGGCAGCTAAAGGAGATTTTATTTCAGACTTATTGACTGTTATTATTATGTCTCTTTTATAGGGTAAGGTGGGGATCATGGTTTGTATATGGGTATCAATATGATGTAGAATTACAATGTTTTCCTTTTTTAGTTTAGAGTAAGTAGAGTTTAAGTACTAATGGATACTTCTTAAATTGTATTTGAGTTTGTATTTTTATTTTATTTTTTGTATTTCTTTTGTATACTTTTGAGAACTCGGTTAACAACAGCACTGCTGCATTTCGCCGAGTATAAAATAAAGACGTTTATTATTATTATTATTAAGTTCAGGCAAATATTCAGAATTCCACCTTTTTTACACGCGAAGAAAATAAGACCAAGCATGTCTCCATACCATATAATCCGAAATATAGCAAGGGATTCAATAAAGTATTTAATCAGGTAGGCCTCACCTCAGTCTATAAGTCATCAGACAATCTGAGGAATACCTTAGAAAATCCCAAATTATGAAAAAAGTGGAATTTATAAAATTAATTGTAATGATTGCGATAAAAAGTATGTTGGGCAAACTAAAAGGTAAATTAAAACATGATTTAAAGAACATTTAAAATACAGTAGAACAGAAAAGTTCTGAATAATAATAGAATTGACTATAGATATACACAGCTAATACGATCGATATATAATAATACGAAGATAACAATAGATGCACACGAAAAAACAAAACCTATACCTATAAAGCAAGAAGTACAGGGAGGCCCAATGAGCCCTAAACTGTTTAATGCCGCATTGGAGGATATTTTTAGAGATCTTGAGTGGGATAAGATGGGAATAAATGTAAATGGAGAGAGGCTACATCACTTGAGATATGCCGACGATGTGGTAATAATATCTAACAATGCAGAACACAGACAATGATATTAAGGAAAAAAAATCAGAAAAAGCGAGATTAAAATTAAATAAAAAGAAAACAAAAGCCATGACAAATGGCCATAATCCGCAAGAAAGACATAAGAATAGACAACGAAAGATTTTGATTATCTGAAAAATATATGTATATGTATATGTATATATATATATATATATATATATATATATATATATATATATATATTATATATATATATATATATATATATATCTGCGACAAATGATACAATGTGGTAAACCCAATCAAACAGCAGAAATAGAAAGAAGAATCAGACTGGCATGAACAGCTTTTGGTAAACAAAGATACATCCTGAATAACAAGAAAATTCCTATAAGACTAAGAATAAATGTATATAACCAGTGTGTCTTACCCGTTCTCACTTACGCAGCACAAACTAGGACACTGACTAGGAATATAATGGATAGATTGGCAAAAACACAGCAAGCAACGGAGCGTCAGATGTTGAATATAAGGATAAAAGATAGGATACGGAACGAATATATTAGGGAAAAAAATAAACTAATAGATGTAAAAGAACATATAGCAAGCCTAAAACGGAGATGGGCTGGACATACAATGCGACAACCGGCCAATCGTTGGAATAGGAAGATGCAGGATTGGAGACCCTGGTTGGGAAAGAGATCAAGGGGCAGACCTCACACCAGGTGGAAAGACGATCTAAGCTGGCCTAGCGTGGATAAGAGAAGCACAGGACCGAGATACGTGGAGAACCAAAGGGGTGGCCTATATCCGACAATGGATGTAAGAAGGGTATGAAGAAGAAGAAGAACAGAAAAGTCTAGCCTTGTCGAACATGCCCTTGAAGCTGATCATACTGTAACATTAGATAATCTAAGATTAATAAAAAAATGTATCTGATAGGAGATTGTTGAACGCATACGAATGTATGGAAATTACAAAATGTAAAAGTAGTTTAAATAAAGACAGAGGGTCTATTCCTTATAGTCCCCTCTACTGGTTATTTGACTGGAACTAATGGCCTCGCCAATGCCATTAGTTCCGCCTGAGTAATATAGGTATTAGGCTAAGTATAAATAGGGTAGATTTGTAGTTTAGCTTTAGTCAATCATCGCTCTCGATGAAGCTAACATGGTTAGCGAAATGCACGTCGAGTGCAAAAATTAAGCGATTAATGTAGCAGTAATATATACTGAGTAGTGTCATTGTGCCAAAGATTCCATATTCCCAACATAGCATTTTATTTTAAATAATTTTTTAAATTACGCTAACGTGAACTAAAAAAAAAAATCTATATACAGTGCCACCTCGATAATCCGGATCTCCATTAAACCAGATTCTTTAATAATCCGGACAAACATTTCTATTGCATTGTATATTTATAATCCGGATTTGATAGTTCTAGGTAATCCGGACCTGCGTTTTTAGACATCTACTTAATTTAAACTACGTGGGAAAACTGAAATCGATAGTGAGGGGATTCCCCTAACTTCCAGTCTAATACATCTGTGATTCACACAAACTGTAGGTGCCTTTGATTTGCCTACAACGCATCGCGTCTAAAGGTTAAGGACTTTATAGTTGTTTGTTTATTGTCACAAGTACAACATACCTACGTTCTATTTTACTTTATGTGGTTCATATAAATATATAAATGTTTTTTTACGTATATGTACCTACATATTAAAATGCCGTCTAAAAGAAAACATATTACACTAACAATAAAACAAAAGTCCGATATATTAGAAAGACTAGTTCTTGGTGAAAGCAGAAAAGTGTTGGCAAATGAATACGGAGTAGGAACATCCACAATTTCGGATATAAAAAAAGAAGCAAGAGAAAATCAAAATGGTATGTATATACGATTTATTTTAAAGACAATTTTGGACACTCACTATGGACGTGTAACTTCTTTGAGATTTATTTCCAAATGTGATTCGGTTCTGGCGTCAGAAAAACCTTACGAAAAGCCGAATATCCAGAAATGGAAACTCGTTTGTATACATGGTTTTGTACGCAACGATCAAGGCACGTCCCAATTTCCTACGAAATTTTATCAGGCAAAGCAAAACAATTTTACACTGAAATCTATGGGAATGATAATTTTAGAGCTAACAGATGCTGAATTTCTAACTTCAGAAAAAGACATGGTCTGCGTGCTTTAACAGGTTGACTGCCGACCACTCCGATCGGAGTGCGTCGGGTCTCTTCGCCAACGCCGTCTACTCCGATCGGAGTTCGACATGCGTTCTTACGAAACGTTTTAGTATTCCATCGGCGTTGTATATGAAACGTGTTTCTAGTGGTGGCGTTGCTTAAAAACGCAAGTTCTAACAGGTGCTTAAGTGGTTCCGCGGATTTGCTGTTGGTTTGGTTGTAATCTGCCGTACAATATGGACAATCAACCTGGGCCTTCTGGTATTAAAAAAAAGACATTGTAGTGATGAAAAAAAGGTATATGATAAGAAAAAGAAGCTAACTGACACTGAATTATTGCAGCTATTGGAAGAAAGCGGAGGTAGTAGTGACGAACATTACGTACCATACACAGACGATAGTGATGTAAATTCAAGCTCCGAGTCCGAAGAAGAGAATTTTATAGACCCTATTCGGCCACATGAAACACTTCCTAGCTTGATGAGATAAAATGGAACGACAGAGGTGCGTTAAAAACAAATTTTGTTCCAGAAAACCCAGGAATTATTGGTGCAAATTCCAGGACAGGGTGCACCTATCGATTTTTTCGAAATGATCATTGATGATGATTTTTTACAAACTATTGTAGATCGAACGAACTCTTACGCAGTCGAGGTTTTGCTGCGCCCAGAAACAAGTACAAAATCACGTATTACTAATTTTAAAGATCTTACTCTTGACGAACTAAAAATTTTTTTGTCCCTGTTACTTCACACTGGCACAATATCCTTGAGCCGTCGTAACGATTATTGGAAACTGATCTGCTACCTGTTTTTAGAAAATATATGTCAAGGAATAGATTTTTGCTTATCTTGAGGTGTTTGCATTTTACATCTCCAGATATGGATCCGGCAGATCGGCTAGGAAAGATTAGATTTGTGGCAGATTTTTTTTAACAACAAGATGGGAGAAATTTACTATCCTGGAAGAGAGTTGTCTTTGGATGAAGCTATGATACTTTATCGGGGTCGTCTCCAGTTTAAACAGTATATCAAGAATAAGCGTCATAAGTATGGTATGAAGTTATACATGCTGACAGAGCCTAATGGACTTATTTTGAAATTTCGTGTCTACGAAGGTGCGACAGATGTTTATGGTGGAAGCGGACATACTGAAAAGATTGTTTTATATTTTATTGGAGGAAAAATTGGGTGTGGGACATGCTGTTTATCTAGACAATTTTTACAATAGTGTTAATTTAGCTAGGAAATTACTTCAACAAAATACATACTGCACTGGTACGCTGAGAGCTGAGAGGAAAGATAATCCGAAAGAGGTAATGAGTGCAAACTTGAAACGTGGTGAGAATAAATCTATGATTTGCAATGGAGTGCATGTTGGAAAATGGCGCGATAAACGCAATGTTCAATACATTTCAACAGAATTTGGAAGCGAAATGGGCATTTTTAAAAACAAAAGAAATCAAGAATCTGAAAAACCTTCCGCAATCATTGGATATAATGCTTTTATGTCCGGTATAGATAGACAGGATCAAATGATGGCATATTATCCTTGCAGCCGTTAAAACCATTCGGTGGTACAAAAAGTTATTCATGCATGTGCTGCAAATGAGCATGATAAACGCCTATTTTTTGTACAATAAATATTCGCGGTCTGACCAGTTACGATTATATGACTTCCGATTGGGATGTCATAAGAAATTTACTAGCCAGGCGACCAATTACTAATTTGCCGCAAATTCCTCCAGGCCAAATAAATGTCCACAGCATTAGCAAAGTAGAAAAAATTGTTAGTGAAAAAAAAGGAACTAAAGAAACAAAACGGGTAAGCAGAAAGGAATGCAAAGAATGCAGGAAAAATAAAATAAGAAAGCAAACAGTGTATGAATGCAAAATGTGCCCTGGACAACCAGGTTTTTCCTTAATTGCTTTGAGGATTACCATAAAAATGTACAAAAATTATTTAGAAATAAATGTTTTGAGTTCATGAGTTCGATTTATTATTTCTTTACTTATTTAATTGGACACTCCGATCGGAGTGTTCGGCATCTAGTAAAAATTTTCACTTGCAATGCCGATTACTCCGATCGGAGTGAAATTTCTTTTTTCTAATATTTGAATTTTGGCACATAAAAAAAAAACACATCCAAGACTCATTTTAATTCATATTTACCACAATAAAATAAAAATATTTGGAAAACTCTTACCGGCGTCAACCACAAACTCAAAAAATATACATCGGCAGTCAACCTGTTAAAAGTTTGTGGCGAAAAAACTATCCAATGATGAAAGTGCCGTCGATCCTTTCCTAACTTTATTCGCAGATGAGATAAAAATAATTAAACCTTGGACCTACTCAAATATACAATGCAGATGAATCAGCTCTGTATTGGAAAATGTTGCCTGAAAAAACGCTGGTTCGTTCTCAGGAAAAGACCGCTCCAGGTCGAAAAATGAACAAAGAACGCGTTACCTTTCTAGCATGTTGCAATGCTGATGGATTACAAAATTAAAGTTGTTAGTGATAGGAAAGGCGCAAAAACCCGAAGGCTTTTAAAAATGTGAACATACCTGTTGAGTACAAATCATCTGCAAATGCATGGATGACTACAGCAATTTTCTTAGACTGGTTTCATCATTCTTTTATTTGCCAAGTCAAAAGTCATTTAAGAAGTCTCAACTTGCCTGAAAAAAGCCGTTTTAATCGTTGATAACGCTTTGAGCCATGGAACTATAGAAAAGCTGACTAGTGACGATGGACAGCTTACAACATTTATTTCTTCCACCAAATTGTACTACACTTTTGCAGTCTATGGACCAGAAGGCAATCAGACTGACAAAATTATTTTATCGGAAAAGTCTTTTAGCCCATATTTTATCAAATAATGAAGAGAACCTTGCTGTATGTCTACTATGCAATTCATGGGAAAAAGTCTCCCCTGAAGTCTTGAAAAAGTCCTGGCACAAAATTATGGCTTATGTGGTAGATACCAACCCAGACGCTGAATATGATGCTGAAGATCTGATTCCTCTGAGTGAATTGCGGCATAATTTGCTTTCCACGAATGAAGAAATGAAAGGTAAAGCCTGAAACTTTTCTTTTAGTATATTTTTGGTTAATTCGTACATATTTAAAAGATGTTTCAGAATGTTCTCACTGAGCAGAATCTCACAAACGTGGAAATATGTAATTGGCTTGAAAATGATGAAGATTTGTTGGCACTGGAAGACACAGATGATACAGATGAACAACACGAGAGTGATAATGAAGGTTCAGAGTTAAATACCAATACAAACCAGACTGTTAAGAACACTGTGAAGAATGATGAGGCAGTTAAAAGTTTCAATGTGTGCATGAGATGGGCAGAAGAAAATGATATACCTCTAAGTGATGTACTTCAAAGATTAAAAGAAATTGCTTTTATGATGAACCAGAGAAGGATCAAGCAAACAAAAATTACAAATTTTTTTACAAAATAAGATAAAACTTGATAAGATATGCTTCTTTATTTTAATATTATTCTATATATGTACTATTTTTTAGTTCTTTCGTATTAAATGATTCGTTTTTTAATATAAATAATGTCCTGCTTCAGTAATTCGAATCATTTACTAATTCGGATCACCGTGGTTTTAATTAGTCCGGATTATCGAGGTCGCACTGTACTATTTTTTGTAAAATTTTCTCCTTCTTTCACGTGGTGCTATTAGTTTTTTGATATCTTTTATATTTTTAGAGATATTTGCGATAAACGTAATTTTTCATTTTATTTTCGATTTTATAGGCTTACACTTTAGAGCAGCGAACTTTTTTTTATCGTAATCTACGTCTAAAATGCAGCCTGTTAACATTTAATGAGAGCTTTTCGTCAAAATTTGCCTCTGACGGCTGGGCTATAACATAATAACGCAATCGTCATTTTAGTTTCTTTTACTACGACAATCACCTATCTTATTTTAAATGGAATATAAGCCCTATTCTTTCAAAGATTCTTTTCAGGCTTTCACTGCCTTTATTTACTTTCATTCATTCACAACGTTTCGATCATTATAGATCTCGTCTCGTACAATAACACAATAATAATATCTTAATCTTAATTACGGCCTTCACGATAAGCCATCTATCTTGCGTTTGGTAATAAATGGCTCCATTTCGAGACTTGACGCTAATAGAGCCGAATCTAAAACGGGGTTAAAGCCGTTTTGTGGCATTGACTTTCCATCCCCTCCTCCATTTCTCCTCATTTAACCTCCGGTCTCTAAATTTGTCATTTTCCCGTTAATATCCTATTTGATGAGAATTAGAACTGTCGATTATTTTCCTGCCGATCGTGTTTCGGAGCTTATGATGCAGGGTTAAATCAATAACAGGACGATTTGTTGTTTAAACTCGTTGAACTGTGCTTTATATTATTTATATATATTTTATATATATATATATATATATATATATATATATATTATATATCTATCTATATATATTATATATATATATATATATATATATATTTATATTTATAAATAAAGAAAGAAAGCAAAAGTTGCCGTATCTAAAAAAATTCTTAAATATGATATTATTTGGGGAACTCGGCAAAGGGCGCAACAGGTGTTCACACAATGTTTATTTAGCCAATATTTCGGTCTTAGGTTGGTTGTGCCCTGATGAAGGTCCCAACTAGGACCGAAATATTGGCTAAATGAACATTGTGTGAAACATCTGTTGCGCCCTTTGCCGAGTTCCCCAATTCATTTCATATTTAAGTATATATATATATATATATATATATATAGATATATATATATATATATATATATATAACTTACTTAGTCCTTATGCCTTCCACCTCTTAAGGGGTGTAAGGCCCGTGGAATGGAGTTATTCTATATTTATCTTTTCCATATTTCCTTCCACCTTTTTTTATCCTGTGTGGCTCGTCTTGAGTGTTCCCATTATATTCCTCTTTTAGCCACTGCCTTTCTAACATCCCCCCCAACCATGCCCTTCTAGGTCGGCCTCTTGTCCTTTTCTTGCTCACTCTGGCTTCAAACACTTGTCTAACTATTCTTTGTTCAGGCATCCTTTCGACGTGACCATACCATCTTAGTTGTGGGTTCCTCAACTTTTCCACCATGGGTTTCAGGTTCAGGTTCCTTCTGAGTTGTATTTACCTAACCCTGTCCATCCTTGTCTTGTCCTCTATTTTCTTTATGAACCTCATTTCTGTAGCCGTTATCTTTCCTTTCTGTCTTTCTGTCGTTGTCAATGTTTCTCCTCCATACAAAAGTATTGGTGTTGCAACCTTCTCGAATACTTGGGCTTTAATATTTTTTGGTATCTCCTTCTTTCCTAGGAATGTATTCTTTATACTATTAAGTAATCTTCCTCCTGTTATTATTCTCTCCTTGATCTCCTCTTCCATCCTTTCATCCTCCGTATTGTTGAGCCAAATATTTAAACTTCTTCACTTGGTCTAGCCTTTCCTCTCCTATCTTTATTTCATGTTGTTGCTTTTGTTTTCCTATTATCATAGTCTTTGTCTTTTCTTTATTAATTTTCAGGTTTAGTTTTTCCTATTAAGCGTTTCTTCGTCTTTTGCTATAATAACCATATCATCCGCATAGAATAGTTCTGATGTTTCTATCTTTTTTATCTTCCAATAGCCTATCTTACCCCTTTCTTCTTTGCTTCTTTTATTGCTTCATCCAGAATTATTGAGAAAAGCATGGGACTCAGGATGCATCCCTGCCTAAGGCCCATAGTTGTTTCAAATATATCAGATCTATCTTGTCTTGTTCTTACATAATTTGATGATTCTTTGTATAAACTCTGTACGCTTTTATTATTATTATTGGTATTTCTCTTTTCCAAAGTGTTTCCCATATGTCTTCTCTTTTTAATCCTGTCGAAAGCCTTTTGTAGGTCTATAAAACCCAATATATATATATATATATATTATATATATATATTTATATAATATATATATATATTATATATTATATATATCAAGGCTATTATGGCGTTAATGTATGTGCGTGGATAATTAGGAGACATTTGGTTGGACCATACTTTTTTGAGGGAACACTAACTGGAAAAATAGATGTCTTAATTTCTTTTTTAATACTTTACCAGCATATGTGGTATCAACACGACGGAGCACCACCTCATACAACTGCTGCTGTTAGAAAATTTTTGAATGAACGGTTTCAACGAAGATGAATAAGGGTTCGTAGCTCAGTTATTCAATGAGCACCTGAGTCACCAGACCTCACGCCCTCAACCACCCTCTCACTAAATACGCATACTAGGTATGCGCATTTGGCACAATTCGTTGTATCTTACCGTTGTATTCCGTAAGTGCTTAAAATTCTGTTTTCTTGTTAGTCGATCCTAGCCCGACTGATGAGCCGTGATACCGCGAAACGCGTCTAGAGATGGATGGACGAATAAGAGAACAGTGGGTAGACTGCTGTAATATGGGCTTTGCCTGTTTTCAGTTGTTTTACAATAAACCACAAAACCAATAGTGACGAACACAAATTAAGTATAAAAAAAGTAAAAAAAATTGAAATTAGAAAAGTGGTTAACATCTGTTTTCTTATTATATTATTAAACAGCCAAAACACGTAACCTAAATCGTTTAAATGTAGAAAAGGCTTGAAGCGCTAAGGCCCGTAAATTACGTTTTTTGCTGTTATAATAGCTTCGGAATTACGAAAAAAAACAAACAGTCGAAAAACAGAATCAAACAAAGCCCCTTTTATTGGTAGGTGGTATAAAAGTTTCTAGAGCATCGCAAACGATGCCCTTAATTAAAAGATCGATTCGAGAATAAAAAGGATTTTCATAAAATAAAGCATAAAGGAGAGATAGAGAACGATTTTTTTTATTATTCGATTCGAATGCGTCTGGTGTAGATATTAATGGAAAAATAAAAATAAAATACGTTAATTCCGTAATAAAATTCTTCATCTCTCATCTCTCTTCAATTTATCTCAAATTTAATAATAAACGTGAGCGAAGTTTGATTGTTAAAATCTTGTACAACATAAAAATATTTCGTAAATGTTTTCAGATCTTTCCGATTGATTTTAATTTTGTGTCGCCTAGAATTTTGTGTCGCCTAGCTAGGGTATATATGGAATCTCAAGTCACTATTGACGAAGACTTTCAGAAGTATTTACTTCTTTTGAACCAAAAACAGAGCAGTGGTCGAAATAATTTATCACTACCTCATCAGTTTCTGCTTCGTCTTTATAAGGATGGACTCGTCAGCCGGTAATAAGGCATCGCCAAACTCTAGTATTAGCACCAAGGGAATTTATTCATTTATCTCAGAAGGAAAACGTAACGAGATCAGCCTTGACGAGGAAGGGATCTTGTGAATTATGTTCAAAAATGTTGAATTGCTGTTGACACAAGAGTTGTGATAGTTTACAGCCCACTGACGAATTCTAATGAAGATATATACAAGTGAAAGATTAACATAGAATTTTGTATACAATCTAAAAGTATATGTATATATATTATATATTATATATATATATATATATATATATATATATTTAAGGACATAGAGTGATAGAAAAAAAATGTGAGATTTAGATGGGGATACACTCTGATCGCCAAACACAAAAGAAATGTTGATAGAATTGAATAATAAATCTCAAGAAACTGGTCTAAAAATAAAACTTCACCAAAAACCAAATATTTGAACAAAGAAACTGAAGATAACAGGCAGGAATTATTAATAGAAGGTGAATATATATATATATATATATATATATATATATATATATATATATATATATATATATATATATATATATATATATATATATATATATATATATATATATATATATATATATATATATATATATATATATATATATATATATATACAAGAAGTTCTTTCTTTCTTTTTCTGTCATAAATTTACTTGTTATTAACCTCTCTGACACCCACGTTAACTTCTCAAAGTACTAGAACCTGCAAACAATGAACATTAAAGCCTTTTATATGCAGAAATCGATGCTCTAATGAAAAGTTTAACGAAGTATAACGCCTTAGAAGGTTTTTATGCCACATTTCAATATCCCTCGAACACAAACGGTAGGCCTTGTGATATTCAGTATTGTTATCAACGACCTTTTTTTTTAATTTCGCTTGGTCGTTTAGAAATTTAAACTGAGATTTAAAAGATATTGATACAGTTTGGCACGGTTAGTTAAAAGGAACAGAATAGTTATAGTCAGCTTAGAAGAATGAGATAGTTTTAGTTTACTTTAAAAGACAAGAATAGAACAGCCTTTATCTTCAAGAAGTTGCTTTAATTTTTTGCTTAATCGGTATATCATATTAAGCAAAATTGTGAGGCGCATTTAATTTAATAAACAGAGTTCACACAATACGAAATTGTGTACGTGTACATAAAAGTCGATGTTACCGTCCCCTGATAATTTCCAAGATAAAGACATTTTTCAAGGATGTTTTTTTTTAATTGAAGTTATGAATAAAATATTCTCCTGAGGGAACAGCACATGCGTTGTAGCAATGATACGTGTCTTAAATCATCACAGGTTATACTAAGTAAAAAACACAGTTTATTCTGCAAGAGTTATTGAAGAAGGACTCTGGGAGTGGCAAGCTGAACTTTATCCCGTTTTATTGCGTGTATTGAAATGGGCAATTCCTTGGGCAACGAACATCACTAACTTTTCCTCTCAATACGGATATATTTAAGAATTTGTCAAAGTCTTATTAACAGTCGTCTCAATTCATATCATTATAATATTTATTTCGTATTTTTATTTTCTGTTTTCTAGAGTTTAGATAGTGTTTGTGTCCGGTAGAGTATTTTTTTTAAAGTTTCGGTTGAAGCGAATGATGATAAAAAATAACATTCAAGATTTATATACATTGTGTCGTTGTATACGTTGTATTCTTAACGAAATATAGAGATTATTGGCTTTGGATAGAAAATTAATTATTTTCTTAGGGAATAATTGCCCCTCAAATACTGAACTTCAAATGTAGTTTGGTCCTGCAGCAACTAAATTGGAAATGAAAAACTCTCGAATTTTTTTACACCATAAAATAACCAGCTTAGAATCTGAAGTATGGGAACATTGTAATAGTTCAAATTATGGTCGAAAGGTAGATAGTTTTTAACATGTCCAAGTACATGCTGACAAACCATAAATCTTCAAGGGCTTTAGAAATGTACATGTGTCTGTATTAAAGGAAATAATGTAAACCCAACAGAATTTTAATCTAACAGGAATGTAATCGCAAAATTTTTATAGCAGGAAAAAAATAATGCTTTTAATTATCCCAGGATTAGATGACCCTCGGTCAATTTCAAACAAAGTCAGGAGAATATCCGTTCAATCAATCATTTGGTTTTATTTGATGGAAAGCCAACGATAAATTTTACTTCGTCTCGGTCGGTTTTGTCTCGAATTTAAAGCTTTATAGTCATTTTGAATTCGAAGGTGAAAAATGCGAATAAGTTTTGAATATATGTCCTGGTAAGATAGTAGAACAATAATAGTTATTTATTCAAATTTGTTGATCGAGGAGTCGATCAAGATTAATCAGCAATATAAGTTTGCAAGTATATTTCGCGCGACTGTTGTATAATTGCCTCCGCGTATTATTTTATGGTGCGGAATGAGATGTATGGGTGAAGGAAATGTGATTTTGGAAACCACTGACGGAAACAAAGGCGCGAAAGTAATAAGTAAGAAACTAAATAACGAAAGGAGGGAGATTATTAAATTGCAAAATAGTGAGGGATAAGTAATAAGAAATATAGGGAGAAAGTAAACTTAGAAATAAACACCTACTATAATGAACTCTACAGGTGTAAAACAACACCCAATAAAGAACAAAGAAAACAGGTTAGAAAGAAAATACAAAATATAGGTTCTGAAGAACTACCAAAAGTTACTGTAGAGGAGGTCAATAATGCACTGTAGGAAATGAAGCGTAACAACGCAACAGGCACTGATGGTATTTTATCGGAAATGCTGTTGGAAGCAGGAGAGGACTTAAAACAAGAATTGGCTTAACTCTTCAACATGTGTCTAGAAACTGGCAAAATACCAACATTACGGCATATATCAGAAGTAATACTTCTACACAACAAGGCAGATATCGGAAAGTTAGACAATTACCGTCCGATTAGCTTACTATCTTACATTTATAAACTTTTGACTAAAATCATCTCCAACAGATTAAAAAATAAGTTAGATTCCTACCACTCCATGCGAACAGGCTGGTTTTAGATCCGGCTAGAGAAGAGCATGCGACACACTTTTGAAACCTACGACATTTATAGACTAGAGAAGGCTTTTGATTCAATGTCCAAATGTAAATCTACGATAGGCTTCACAGGGCTATGAGAAGGATTTTAGATTCACTACCCAAATCGAAATGTAGGCATATCATCATATGGCTATATTAATATAGCTGTAGATATTGATTCTAGATACACTATATATAATCAATATAGATATAGTATATATATATATATATATATATATATATATATATATATATATATATATATATATATATATATATATATATATATGAAAATGCGAAGATGTACATAAAACCTAGTATAGCACAAATACATATAGGAAGATGAATAAAAGTAAGACAAAAATATCAACCAACACTAATAACAAAATAGTTATAAATTTGGAAGGAAAAGCTCTGGAGATTGTTAAGAATTATGTGTATCTGGGGCAAAAATTACTATGATGAAATTTCAAGAAGAATCAGAATTGGATGATGCGCATTCGGGAGATTACAAGCGAACATTAGAATGGAGACCACGAGGACAGAAAAGGCGCTTAGGACGTCCCAAAACAAGATGGCGGGATGATATACAGAGGGTTACAGGCATTGGATGGATGAGAACAGCTGGAAATAGATTGAGATGGAAATTCAAGAGGCCTTCCCCTTCCATCACGTATTGAATAGAAGGGGCTTATAGTAACACAGTGATATTAAAATTGCGTCGGATATACAAGCAGTTATAGATTAAATGGACGTAAGTGCAAAAGTAAAACATTTCAGTAGCTAAAATACCAGTAAAGTTTTGTCTTACTTACCTACAATATCATACCACAACGTGTCATTATCGGGATCGGTAGCCTGTATGAGACTAACTAGAAATCCAATTTCATCGCCTTCTGTCAATTTAACAGGCGATGGAGTTTTAACGACAGGTGGATTCTTCGACGTTTTCGGTACGGGCACTATTTTTACTGATACTTTGCAGAAACTGCTTTTTGACTGGTTGCCTCCGTCTGTTGCTTTAATCTGGAAAAATATAGCGATCAAGAAAGGATTGTTCTAGTTAAAATTATGATTTTTTTTTTTAAATCAAATTAGTCATTTCATATACTTACATTTAACTCGTATTCCTGGCCCGGTTCGAATCCTTTCTGTGCATAAACCATACCCGTATCTCTGTCGATTTTAAATTTAGATCTGCCTTTGCCGGACTTGATTTGATACTGTAATTGTGCATTGGCTCCTATGTCCCTATCAAATGCCAGAACCTAGCGGAAAAAAGAGGTTTTTTAGTTGGAAATAAAAATCTTTTTTGTGTATTTGCCAGGAAAATTATTACTTTTTTATCGATTTTTTAGATAAAATTAATTGAAACAGCCATTGTTCGCGAAATTTTCATCACTTGTACGAAAATATGACAAGGCTTGAGAAAGTATTCTAATTTCAAAGAGTAATTCGCTCTCAAGTTAATAGGCAGCAAGTTCAGTGGTGGTAACTTTTTTAAAAACAATTTTGTCTTTGTTAAGTTGAACAACTTGCTGCTGTCTGCGGATATTTGGCTGTTACTTTAGCGTTCAAGGCAAATGCAGAAACAAGCGAACTGTCGTCGACAAAGCTGTAGACCGGATTCTTGGTCCTTTCCAGAAGGTAATGGAGAAAGAGAGTACGACCCAGTATGGAGCCTTGGGACATACTACCGTTGATAGTGAAGGTATTAGAATACTGTGTGAGGAATTATGAGAGCCAAACAAGGTCAAATGTCTTAGTTATATCAAGCGCAATTACTTGAGATTCTCCATAATGTTCCAAAACTGTGTTGTTCCAGATATTTGTGACATACGTTAGAAGATCGATCTTTGCTTACGAAAATCGTACTGATTGCAATAATATTAAATCATTCCAGAGAGTTTAAAAGATGTTGATTGATAGCCTTTTCAATACCTTTCGATATTACTGAGAGCAATGTGACTGATTGTTAGTTATGAGGTAAGGTTTGCTCGACTTTTTTGGGAATCGGCTGCACTCTAGCGTATTTTAAACACGAAGGAAATACTTCCTTTCCGTAGGGTAGCTTGAAAGGTTTGCAAAAGATCGGTTTTAGTTTGCTTGCGCTTTTTTTGAGTACTATGGCAATTCATTAGCGCCAGGAGTTCTTTTGGAGTCTAGTTACATCCGCAATATTGGGTGGGGTTTTTATTGGACATCAACAGTAAAATGTCAAAGAAAGCTAATAAGTCGGCTTTCTCAAAAGATGTTGTTGCAATAGTGTCTTATCTTGCCGTGTTAGTGATTGTATAGCTGATTTGGTGATATTTGACTGATAGTAGAACCGAATGAAATGATCTGGAATTGTTGGGACAGGAAAGAAGTTTTCTTTTGACTACTCCTTTACATTTGTTCTGGGGAATAAAATGTCCCGATTTACGACGATAGAGTTTTCATGCCATTATAGGTCGTAAGCAAGATGTTTAGAAGCAATTCTATCTTTGCATTTTCGATTGAAACAAAATTTTCCGTTGGAAGACCGTTTTTTAGAAAAAGGGACGTAAGCTTTCATGACAGTCAAAATTACATCGGAATTGCTACCTACATTATTTTAGAGGCACACGTAGGGTTTCTAATTCTAAATGGACCGCTCCTCTAATTCGCTCATTTGCAGAGTTAAGCAACAATGTTAAATACAGGAGATCTAGCGTCTTTTATTAATTTTTTGTACGGAGTTAAGACAGACACACAAAAGTTTGTGACCGGAGTGAGGCAGTGTTACTGTAAGATTCGTAAGCCTTTAGAGCAGGGGGTGCTCAAACTTGAACTGCTGGCGATCTACCTTAATATTGTTAGACTACGATCGATCGACTCTGAGAGGCTGCAAGTAAGTGTGATGCAGGATTGTCGTCTAGGTAGGATGTATTTAGAGCGTGGCATTGAACTGCTGGCGATCTAGATATTAGTTTTCCGCGCACATAAGCATTTTTTTAGTCAAGGTAAGTGTAGGTCTGCTCTAAAATGTCAATGAAAAAACTCATAATTATTCAAAATTGCGAGTTTATTGGTTCTTACAAAACAAACGAATTCTAGTGTCTAAACTCAACTAAAGAGTGACTTTCGATGCTGAAGCGTGGCACTGCATGTCCTCAGCATACTTTTCATAAGATGGTACGTAATTACCGAGTGCTAATCGCAAGCATGATGACATATGTTTGTCAGTTAGTCGATTGCGATATTTTGACTTAATTATCTTCATTTTAGAAAATGCAGACTCGCACAAGTAAGTTGACCCAAACATTGCCGTCAGTTGAAGGGCGATTTGCCTTAGATTCGGATATTTATCTTCAAATATAAAACACCAGAATTTTGCATCAGATGCTGTGGCTTTGAGATGTATATCTGATATAATCTGCACTAACTCATTTTCAACAGAACATGAGTCCATGTTAAACTGACTTGCTATTTCAGTAAACTAATTCCTCAATGTTTTTACACGAAAAAGGATAACTCATAAATGATGCGATATTTGCCAATTTACTGAAATCATAAAAACGTATTTCGAATTGGCCCAAAATATTTGATAATTCTGCCTCATAAATATCATAATTCAACTGAGGAATCCTTGCTTTCAAAGACGGAAAATTTTTCAGATCCTTTCTTTTCAGTTGATCTATCATAAGTTGCAATTTACTTTTGAATGCGTTTATTGCGCTAATCATCTCAATAATAGTTTTTCCTTTACCTTGAAGCTCCAAATTAATGGTGTTTAAATGCATTGTGATGTCTGTCTTCAGTCAGCCATCTGATCTGAGTGTCATCACCTCTTTCGTCCAGAAAAGCTATTATTTCGAGCAATAATTCTTGAAACCTTTCTAGGAATTTTCCGCGACTCAACCACCTGACGTCCGTGTGAAGAACTAAATCAGTGTGTTCAGCTGACTCACTATCTTCCAACTGCAATTTAAAGAGCCGTCGTTGCAAGCTACGCGCACGGATAGAATTCACAATTTTTATTGCAATGCCCATAATTTCCTCCATGTTTAGAACTTTTGAACACAAAACTTGTTGATGTATAATGCAATGGAAGGAGAAAAATGAAGGAAATCATCATTAGCTCGACACAATGCCACAAAACCGTTTTTGTTTCCAGTCATTGCTGGTGCTCCATCGGTTGTAATGCACACTAGTTTATATATTGGTGCTTGTAGTTTGTTACAAAATTGAAGAAAACGTCATATATATCTTCGCCACGGGTCTTTCCTTTCAGAGGAATCATTGTCAAAAACTCTTCCTTAGCCGACATGTCACTGAATACCATTCGAATAAAAATACACAGCTGGGCAGTGTCTGTCATATCGGTGGATTCGTCGACCTGTAAAGAAACGTATGTACATTCCATGATATCATGTTTTAGTTTCTCTGCCATGTCCTGACTCATGACTTCAACACGCCTTGTGACAGTCGGACGAGATAACTGAAGTTCTCTAATAGCAGACATAATCTCTGTTTTATTTTTAAAATCTCCAAATAAAGTCTCACCCGCTTCAATAAATGCTTCCTTCACAACCAATCCATCATCAAATGGTTTCTTGTGTTTCGCCAATATATGAGATATTTTAAATGACGCGATCGTTTGCAGCTTTTGATTGTTTGGCTGGTCTTGTGAACATGGTTTGTTCTTTTTTCAAACAAGTTATCAAATCACGTACTTTCGTTTTTTTAATTCACTCTGTGACGGAAAATCCTTTTCATAGTTTTTATGAACCGTTTTATGATGCCTCTCTAAATTCCTTAGGTATTGCAACTGACGCACGGCAAATGAGACAAACGCACTTGTCCTTTACCATACAAAAGAAAAATTCTTCCTCCCAATCGTTATTAAAATGATAAGTTTTATTTTTTCTTCGCCGCACTCATTTTGGACTATTTATTAATAATAGTATAGTATCGATGTATCGTCTTCAAGTTACAACTCAGACTGACTCCTATTCCTGCAGGCGCAACATTTATATCGGCGCGAACGAAGTCTCGAATGTTCTCGTCAAACACGCCGCCCGAAGTTTCTAGAAAAATCGGCGGGAATCAAAAACGCGGCTTTTCTTTGACAAGTACCGCGCGTTCCTTTAATAAAGCCGCCTTTTGCCGCTAGCAGGGGTTATTACGATAAAAGAAAGTGATGGGGGGGGGGGGGGGGGGGGTTATTCTGGCCTAATTGTGGATCGAATAAATTTTAGTAATTTATTCATTACATTTTGTTTTAGTTACCTAAAACAAAATCTGTGAATAGTTCTATATCGGAATTTTTTTCTCGAGATCGACTCAAAAAGCACTCGCGATCGACCGTTTGAGCACCCCTGCTTTAGAGCATACTCGGTTATTCTGAAATTTTCTTACTCGCCCTAAAAATAGCAAACTTTCCCCGTTTGAGGACAAAATGTTAATACAAACGTAACCTAAAGTAAACAAAATTTTTAAAAATTTTCTACATATACTACCGTCAGAAAGTATTTGCCCACCTAGAAATTTCAATGTAACTGCCAAAATTTAATACCTAATTAAACCCTTTTATTACATTAGGTAAATTTAATTGTTCTTAACAAGTGTCCATCATAAAATTATTTAGATAAGCCTTTTTGTGAAATCACAAATTAAAAACCAATTAGAACAAATTTCCAAGTTTTGCATGATAATCGTTTTGAGGCGATTTCTGAAAATTTCAGCTGAAGTAAAAACTCATTTCAAGTTTCTAGGTTTTTTTTTTAGATTTATTTTGTTTTAGGGTGCGTCAACTGCAAGGTTATTTAGCGCCCATGAGGGTGAGATGTGAGAAAGAAATAGTTTATTGAAGAGTTATTGTTTTTTTTTTTTTATATAGTTATATTTAGTTCCTTTAAGAAGTTAGTGATGTTGTTATAGTTTATTTTGAAGGAGGTTAGGGTTAGTTTGAGGGAATGAGGGAGATTGTACTTAGTTCTGGTGTGACAGAAGTTGGGGGAAGTGGGGGAGATTCAAATAAATGCTTAACAGAGAGGGGGGGGATGTTGCAATTTGGGCAGGTGGGAGCTCTTTCATTTTTCAAGAGGTGGGAGTGAGTGTGATATAAATGGCCTATGGCAAGTTTTCTTAGGGTGACATTAGCTTTTCTGTTCATATTTGCGAGATGGAGGGGGGTGGGTGTCGGGCTTTAAGGCCCATAATTTATTATTAGGATCCTCGAGGTCCCATTGGAGTTGGAAGATTTTTTAGGAATAGTGAGTTTAAGAGTTTTTTTGTAATCTTGTTGGTGGTTTTCGCCTTGGGAAGGGGAACCCGTTAAAGCCGCTTGATTTGCTTTTTTGTCAGCTATATCATGGCCTGTTATTCCTATGTGACTGGGAAGCCACATAAGAGAAAAGGACTTCTTTCTAAGGGGGGCAATATATGAAATTTCTAGTGACATTTTATGATAAAAACTATGCTATAAATACCATTGCCTTTTGGGAAATTAACCATTCATAAACAGTACTTTGTCATTGAAACAGGCTCAATTGTTTTGTGAAAAATGTCACAAACGACTACATCGTAAAAAAATTTTCTGAGGGGGCATGGAATTCCCAAAAAAAACGTTCAGGGAGGCCTCGAAAAACGACTCCCACTGATGATAGAGCTATAACAATGTTCAGCAGACGTAATCGTCGCCTAACCGCACCAGAAATCACGGCTCAAGTAAACCTTGAGCGACCCATCCCCATCAGCGTGACAACCGTGAAGAACAGGTTAGCAGAAGGTGGACTACACGGGAGAGTTGCAGTGATGAAACCACTTCTTCGGTAAGTGAATAAACGTTAACGATTAGAATGGGCCCGAGAACATGAATTCCGTCCTTTGGAGCGATGAATCTAAATTCGAAATTTTCGGTTTAAATTGATGAGTTTACTTGCAGCGGTCAGCTGGGGAGAGGATGTTGGAAGCCTGCCTACAGTAAAACATGGTGAAGGTTCAGTAATGGTTTAAGGTTGTTTTGGCAAGGGTAAAGTTGGAAAAATCGTTAGGCTAGAAGGAATCACGCGAAAAGAACAGTATCAAGAAATTTTGTTAACTCAAATGCTTCCTTCTGGAAGAGATATTTTTCAGGGGAAATTTATTTTTCAGCATGACAACGATCCTAAACATTCTGCAAAACAAATTAGAGAACTTTTAGACCAATGGAAATCCGATGACGTCCTGGATGTGATGACTTGGCCTCCACAATCACCTGACTTGAATCCCATCGAATTGCTGTGGGACCATTTGGACAGGTGTGTTCGAAAACTCAATCCAACATCAGAAAATCACTTGTGGGAACTTTTACAAGCAGAATGGGTTAAAATAACCGAAAAAACTACTGGATAGAATGCCGAAACTCTAAAAAGCGGTAATATACATAGATGAGAAAAATTCTGGAAAATCATGAATATTTTTCTGATTTTCTAGTGAAATAAATAAAATAATGTGAAAATAATTAATAATTCATTAAAATTTAAAAAATATATATATTATCTGGGTTTCTGTTCTTTTGGGACTGAAATAACTAGGTGGGCAAATACTTTCTGACGGTAGTGTAGTTTTTGTAAGTCGACTATAAATATGCTACGATGCATGCACAATCATGCATTTTCTATGTGATACATCGGATTGTAAATGGATAATTAATTATTTATTTCTTCAGCTAGATACAGGCACGAAAGCAGCAGATAAACATGACAGTTTAATGTATCTCCGTAGAATGACACGCTGAATTTAAAATGATATTTATGTTAAAAACTATTTCATTTTTAAGCAACATAATCGCCATATACAAAACAAAAGGAACGTATGCATGATGCACGTCCGAGCCACATTTTTCTCGACGAGCTCATCGTATCTCATTTATTTCATTCTATTTCTAGCTCCACATTTTTCTGACTCGGTCATTTGTAAAACGGGCATTACTACGATAAAAATTTTGTACAGTCATGCATATCCTTGTTGTGCAAGACTTAAAATATTATTATACTGGTTGAGAGGCACAAAAAAAAAAGCCTATACATTGTACGCTGTTGCAGAGTGAGACGCACTAAGACTAAACCGTATATAAATAAACGGAATGCTTAGAGTTTGAGTCTATACTATTCTTATGCTTTTTATTACTGAAGCCCCAACTGTTTATACAAGGGTGTATGTATGTCTATGTACATATATGTACATCTATAATATATATAAAATGCAACGTCTCTCTGTCTGTCTGTCTGTCTGTCTGTCCGTTAGTGACCTTATCACTGGAAAACCACTTATCCGATTTACGTACTTTTTTTTTTTTAAAACATACATATGTTCTCTGGCCAGGTTATAGGCTATATTTTATTACGATAGCATAAGGAATGAGCAGTGACGATAATAGTGAATGAAGTCGGAAAAAAGTTTATCGCTAGCGCGTTCCCTTGCAATACACAGTCTAAACCATTAAATATGGAACAATATTATGTAGTAGAGAATATCTAGAATCTATAATATACTCGTATATAAAATGCAATGTCTGTCTCTCTGTCTGTCTGTCTGTCTGTCCACTGGTGCGTTTATCACGCGAGAACCCACTTATCCGATTTACGTCTTTTTTTAAATTCATACATATATTCTTTGGCCAGGTTATATAATAATAATAATAATACTCTATACCTATAATATAAACAAATTGCAACCTCTCTCTGTCTGTCTGTCTGTCCGTTAGTGCGTTTATCCCTCGAGAACCACTTATCCGATTTACGTGATTGTTTAAATTCGTACATATGTTCTCTGACCAGGTTTTAGATATATATTTTATTACATCTATAATATATATAAAATGCAACGTCTCTCTGTCTATCTGTCTGTCTGTCTGTCTATCCGTTAGTGCGCCTATCACTGAAAAACCACTTATCCGATTTACGTACTTTTTTTTTTAAAACATACATATGTTCTCTGGCCCAGGTTATAGGCTATATTTTATTACGATAGGTAGCATAAAGAATGAGCAGTGACGTAAAATAGTGAATGATGTCGCAAATAAGTTTGCCGTTAGCGCGTGCCTTTGCAATACACAGCCTAAACCATTAAATATGGAACAATATTATGTATGTGTATATGTATAATCTATAATATATATAAAATGCAATGTCTCTCTGTCTGTCTGTCTATCCATTAGTGCGTTTATCACGCAGGAACCACTTATCAGATTTACCTGTCTTTTTTTTAAATTCATGCATATATTCTTTGGCCAGGTTATATAATAATAAAAATAATCTATATCTATAATATATATATATAAAATGCAATGTTTGTCTGTCTGTCTGTCTGTCTGTCCGTTAATGCGCTTATCCCTCGAGAACCACTTATCCGATTTACGTGATTTTTTAAATTCATACATATGTTCTCTGACCAGTTTATAGGTATATATTTTATTACATCTATAATATATATAAAATGCAACGTATTCTATTTGTCTGTCTGTCCGTTAGTGCGGTTATCATTGGAGAATCACTTATCCGATTTTCGTACTTTTTTTTTTTTAAACATACATATCTTCTCCGGCCAGGTTATAGGCTATATTTTATTACGATAGGTAGCATAAGGAATGAGCAGTGACAATAATAGTAAATGAAGTCGGACAAAGTTTGCCGCTAGCGCGTTATCTTGCAATACACAGTCCAAACCATTAAATATGGAACAATATTATGTAGCAGAGAATATCTATAATATATATAAAATGCAATGTCTCTCTGCCCGTCTGTCTGTCTGTCTGTCCGTCCGTTAGTGTGCTTATCACTGCAGAACTACTTATCCGATTTACGTGCTTTTTTTTTAACCATACGTATGTTCTCTGGCCAGGTTATAGGCTACATTTTATTAGGTGACATAAGGAATAAGCAGTGACGATAATAGTGAATTAAGTTGGAGAAAAGTTTGCCGCTAGCGCGTTCTCTTGCAATACACTCCCTAAAGCATTAAATATGGAACAATATCATGTAGCAAAGAATACAATATATATAAAATGCAACGTCTCTCTGTCTGTCTGTCTGTCTGTTAGTGCGCTTATCACTCGAGAACCACTTATCCGATTTACGTGTTTTTATAAATTTATACATATGTTCTATATAATTCGATATAAGCCTAGATAATGGGAGATAAGGTGAGATAATTGGAGATAAGGAGAAATAATGGGAGATAAGTCGAGATAAGCCTCGATAATGGGAGATAAGGTGAGATAATGGGAGATAAGTATAAATAATGGGAGATAAGGAAAGATAATGGGAGATAAGCAGAGATAAGTCTAAATAATGGGAGTTATGGTGAGATAATGGGAGATAAGGAGAAATAATGGGAGATAAGGAGAAATAATGGGAGATAAGGAGAAATAATGGGAGATAAGTCGAGATAAGCCTAGATAATGGGAAATAAGGTGAGATAATGGGAGATAAGGAGAAATAATGGGAGATAAGGAGAAATAATGGGAGATGAGCAGAGATAAGCCTAGATAATGGAAATTATTTAGAGATAATGGGAAATAAGGAGAAATATTGGGAGATAAGGAGAAATAATGGGAGATATTTTATTACGTTGGGTAACATAAGGAATAAGCAGTGACGATAGTAGTGAATTAGTCCACGCGAGCGGAGCTGCGGGCCCGGCTAGTGTAACATATATATATATATATATATATATATATATATATATATATATATATATATATATAAACAAAGACAGGAGTAGTCGCGACTGACTAGTGAAGAAAAATATATTCTCAATTTAGTGGGGCTGCAGTCTATATTTAAATATTTATAGCCTTGAGTAGTGAAACAACCTTTTTTGTTAGTCGAGCTTTCGAAATTATATTTATTTCTTTTTCAGGACATCTGGAAAGATAAAATTTTCTTTTTTCTTTATACTGTTAAGTGAAAAATTGCTTTTTTAAGTACATTCATATGGTTGAAAAGAACAAAAAAGAAAGATGGCATGAGAAAAAAGAAAAATGATTGACTTACCAAAGTGGTTTTTCTATAACAAAACAAGCAGTCCTTTGCACAGAGGGATATTCCCCAATATACTATTGTTAACTACATAACATTATAATTAAACAGAAAAATATAAAACGGCCAAAATGGCTGGCCTTGGTACTCTCTGCTAATTCCGTAAACCAGTAAATTAATAAAAAATTATCAATTTTTGGCGGTAAAGGTGGAGTGTGATAGACCGATATAACTATTATGTAGTACAGAAAGATCGAAGTATAGATTCGTTTCGATCTGAGATATGCTTTTAGTTTAAAACTTATTTACATGGCAAATAGTGTAATGAATAAAGATAGAAATAGTAGTTGAGTATGTAGATTTTTTATTTTAATAGCGGATGTGTCAGCCTGCAGACGGGGGATAATAGAAAGAACCAATGCATTACAGTTTTCGAAAAATAAAAATATATGTATAATCTATAATATATATAAAATGCAACGTCTCTCTGTCTGTCTGTCCGTTAGTGCGCTTATCACTGGAGAACCCCTTATCCGATTTACGTACTTTTTTTTTTTAAAACATACGTATGTTCTCTGGCCAGGTTATAGACTAAATTTTATTACGGAAGATAGCATAAGGAATGAGCAGTGATGTAAAATAGTGAGTGAAGTCGGAAAAAAAAAAAAGTTTGCCGCTAGCGCGTTCCTTTGCAATACACAGCCTAAACCATTAATTATGGAACAATATTATGTAGCAGAGAATGTCTATAATCTATAATCTACAATATATATAAAATGCAATGTCTCTCTGTCTGTCTGTCTGTCCATTAGTGCCCTTATCACGAGAGACCCACTTATCCGGTTTACGTGTCTTTTTTAAATTCATACATATATTCTTTGGCCAGGTTATATAATAATAATAATAATCTATATCTATAATATATATATAAAATGCAATGTTTCTCTGTCTGTCTGTCTGTCCGTTAGTACGCTTATCCCTCGAGAACCACTTATCCGATTTACGTGATTTTTTAAATTCATACATATGTTCTCTGACCAGGCTATAAATATACATTTTATTACATCTATAATACTGGTCAACAAAAAAAAAAAAATTGCTTGTTTTCTGTGATTTTTTTTGTTTCTATCTCAAATTGACGCGTATTTTTTAAATATGGCAACAATTTTTCTCTAACAGCTTTTGTTTTTGAGTTATAGCTAACTACCCTCATTTACTATTTTTACTTAGATTTTCGTTTTTTATTGGACACTACAATATATTTTGTTGTTGTTTTAGATATGGCTTCGTCAAGAAGATGTTGTGTGCTGAATCCCGATTGTTTTTGCTATATTTGTGGTGAATATATATTTGCAAAATATCGAAAACCTATATTGGATTTTGTGAAAACTGCGTATCATCAATACTTTAAAATAAAATTGTGTAATCAGGACAAGGCATGGGTTACTCATATTGTATGCCAGAAATGTGTAGTCTGTCTACGGTTATGGTCCAGTGGAAAAAGAGATGCAATAATGTTCGTAACACCCATGATTTGGCGAGAACCTCGAAACCATCATGACGATTACTACTTCTGCGTTGTCAAAATAAACGGAATTAACCCTGGAAATCGAAGTAAGTGGTCATATCCTAACTTATCTTCTGCTCAACGACCTCAATTAAAATCACAAGAGGTACAACCCAGCACATCTAAATCTTCTGATGATTCAAATCTCTGTGAACCCGAACGAAATACATCAAGTGAAGACTCTGATTCAGACTACAAATGTAGCCTTTCAGAACCTCAACCATTTAATCGGAAAGAACTAAATGACTTAGTAAGAGATCTGAACTTACCAAAAGAAGCTTCTGAAATTTTTGCATCTCGTTTGAAAGAAAAAAATTTGCTTACTCCGGAAACCAACATTACATTTTATCGTACCCGAGAAAAAAAATCTGTTACCGTATTGTTCTCAAGAGAAGGATTTAGTTTTTTGTAACGATGTTGGTGGTATTTTGCAGCAGATGGGATTAAAAGTACCAAACCTAGTGATTGGCGTCTTTTCATAGACAGCAGCAAAAGAAGTTTAAAGTGTGTTTTGCTTCATAACGGTAACAAGTACGGATCTATACCTATTGCACATTCGACGACTTTAAAAGAAGAATACGTAAATGTTTCTAAGGTTATGGAAAAAATTAAGTATCAAGACCATAAATGGGTCATTTGTGTTGATCTGAAAATGGTTAACTTTCTTTTAGGTCAACAAGGGGGGTACACAAAGTTCCCTTGTTTCATGTGTCTCTGGGATAGTCGTGACAAACAACACCATTGGTCACAAAAAGTTTGGCCAGTGCGGGAAGAGCTAAAAGTAGGTATACAAAAAATGTTATAAACGTGCCATTAGTTAGCCGAGACCGCATCATACTTCCACCACTTCATATTAAACTTGGCATAAAGAAAACAGTTTGTGAAGGCGCTTGACAAAAGTGGCGAATGTTTTAATTTTCTTTCACGCAAGTTTCCAGGATTAAGTTCAGAAAAATTGAAAGCTGGTATTTTTGATGGGCCACAGATTAGGCAACTCGTGAAAGATCCTAATTTTGTCAAATCAATGACTGAAGTCGAACCCAAAGCTTGGAATTCATTTGTTTTGGTTATGAGTAGCTTCCTAGGCAAAAAGAAATCTGACGACCATGTCGAGCTTGTTGAGTGCATGCTATCGAACTTGCAAGAGCTAGGGTGCAACATGAGCATAAAAATCCACTTCCTGCACTCGCATTTGGACCGATTTCCACAAAATCTGGGTGATTTTAGTGAGGAGCAGGGTGAAAGATTTTATCAGGATCTTCGGACAATGGGAGAGCGTTATCAGGGGCGGTGGGACTCCCATATGATGGCAGACTACTGCTGGAGTTTGCAACGAGATCTACCTAAAGTCGTTCATTCAAGGAAATCTTATAAAGATCTTTTGCTAGTGTTCAATAGAAATTTTGTTAACATAATGTATTATTTTTTTGTATTTTTTTGGCAAAATAATAAAAACTGTATATTTCAAAAGGTAAAGCTGTTAGCAATCTCCCAGTATTTTTTTCATAGTCAGAGCCATAGAAATACCCAATAACAGAAAAAAAAATAAAGGAAACAAGACTTGTGTTGACCAGTGTAATATAATGTAATAGAATGATTGGATGGAAAAAACTTTTGTCTATCCAGACAAATAACACATAGACAAAATGTTTTTTCCATCTAATCCAATCCAATCCAACATTATATTATCTATTATACATATATTTTTATTTTCCGAAAACTGTAATGCATTGGTTTTTTCTGTTATCCCCCGTATGCAGGTTGACACATGCGCTATTAAAATAAAAAATCCACACACTCAACTACTATTTCTATCTTTATTCATTACACTATTTGCCATGTAAATAAGTTTTAAACTAAAAGCATATCTCAGATCGAAACGAATCAATACCTTCGATCTTTCTCTACTACATAAAAGTTATATCGGTCTATCACACTCCACCTTTACCGCCAAACATTTCAACTTTAAAAATAATCAAGCTTGTCAATCGCTTAAGCAGCATAACATCTTCGGACACATCTCGAGATACAACAACATGGCGAAATTAATTGAATAGGGCAAGCCTATGAGTGAACGCAGGCGCGGGCATTCCCCGTCTAGATGGACAGATTTAGTCCTCAAACTCACCAACCCATCAATGGGAAATGCAATCAGAATTGCTGGAAATCGACCCTGTTGGCGCGAAACGGTTTCCAGAATTTTGACGATCCAAAGGGACAATGAAAACTGATGAATATGACAGTTTGTATATGGGATCACCCCCACATCACCATATATACATATATATATATATATATATATATATATATATATATATATATATATATATATATATATATATATGGCGCGTTGGTGAAGCAACCAAGGCGAATCGAAAAAAACGCACTTTGGAAGTTCCCAAAAGTGTTCTCTGTATTTGCTAGACGATCCCAAGACGCATTTCGCCGTATAACGGTTCATCAGCTGGACTAGGTTCGGCAAACACAAAGAACACCACTTCAGACCTTATCTGGGTACTAACGAAAAACCATGACCAAATAGATGCTTATACTACACTATGTCGGTGACTTATTTAAAGTCTTTCCGAACAAAGCTGCCAGACCACAGCTGACACTTAACTGTAGAAGCGCACCTTCTCAAGCTTCCCGCTTGAAGGCATAGATTGCGCACTGGTGAAGCAACCAAGGCGAATCGAAAAACCCGCACTTTGGAAGTTCCTAAAAGTGTTCTCTGTATTTGCTAGACCATCCTAAGACGCGTTTCGCCGCATCACGGCTCATCAGCTGGGCTAGGTTCAGCAAACACAAAGAACACCATTTCAGACCTTGTCCGGGTACTAACAGAAAACCATGACCAAATAGATGCTTATACGAGCGGATTTTTTGACTCGTCTTGGTTGCTTCACCAATGCGCCATCTGTGCCTTCAAGCGGGAAGCTTGAGAAGGTGCGCTTCTGCAATTAAGTGTCAGCTGTGGTCTGGCCGACTTTAAATAAGTTACCGACAGAGTACAATATAAGCATCGATTTGGTCATATATATATATATATATATATATATATATTATATATATATATATATATATATATATATATATATATATATGTACTTTAGGGACTACAAAAGGTCCGATTTCGTTTAAATTAGCCTTACAAAGCGATATATGTAAAATTCAGATTATCGGTTTCCTTTAAACAAGGCTAAAAGGAACTCTACCGGAAAACAAACACTTATTTCAAAAAAGGAGGTTTATATGCGGGCCAAAGCGGAAGTTAAACTTTTTGTTTTATGCTGTATCCGACAAAAAAGAGGGTCTCTGGAGCGCTTCAGCGTCCAGAGTTGGAAAAGATAGTGGTGTTGTTTTTTCAGTTTGTTTATTTAGGATCAGATTTTTTATCGTTAAAAAAAAGAAGTTTTATTTTTTTGTAGACGTGGACATAAAATGCTTGTATACACGCGTATTATATTACACTATACTTTACTGCTTAGCGTGTAAATTAGTGAAAAAAAATATCACCTAACTGTCCCAAGCGACCGCTTAGGAAAGTCGAATATTGTTGCGAAGGCCGAGAGCTTATATATAGGGAGTAGTTATTGTAGAAACACAATAGCGTTGTCTAAATGGCACCGCATGTATATGTTTCCGTACTTGAGCAACGTTGCCGAACAACATCTATGATATGGAAAGGATTAAGTACTGTTGAGGTGGGATAATGAAGGATAAAAAAAATAACATGTAAGCGCTCAATTTTTTTAAATTTTATTTCAAAAAAATATAAAATTAAGAAAAAATAGTGAAAATTCTTCTTACAGATTAGTTGATTAATTGGAATAACTGACTCCCGATTAGGGAGATCTCGACGAGTTGAATCGAATGACATACAAATTATGTGCTTTCACCCACTACTGGGATAGATTTGTGGAGGTGGAGGGCAACACAAAAATTACATTTTAGCCAATTTTTAACGCAGGATTTGACTAAGATAAGCTTCGCGGCGGATTGGATATAACCTAAATATCACATAATCTAACCAATGTAAATAATGACTTTTATGTGTTATCGGTTGTCACAAATAGGTCACTGACATAAAATTTAGGTCTAGAGGGAGTGAAAGAAAAATAATGAAAAAACTCTTTAGCCTAGTCGTCAGGGGTTTGAGCTCTCATTAAATGTTAACAGGCTGCATTTTGACACATAGGTAGTTTTTTGGACGTAGAATACGATAAAAAATTTGCCAAAGTTTGATATACGCTAAGCCCACAAATTCCAAAATAAAATCAAAAATTAGGTTTTTCGGCAATATCTCGAAAAAATATATATATATCGAAAAACTAATAGTACCACGTGAAAGAGCGGGAAATTTTACCCAAAAAATCAGCACATAGATTTTTTCCAGATTTTTTTTATTGGCGTGAGAATTTATTTAAAATTCGGATAGGTGATTCAAAAGAGTAGCGCCAAAACAGGTTAGTTTGAAAGTCTACGGGCACCGCACGAAAGTTAATCGATATTACTTGTTTTCAGAGTGTAAAAATTCAAAGATAGCTTTCTGAAGAGGAGACTTTCAGCTTTCCGATGATACTAATAGTTTTTTTTTTTATTGCTCTATAATTTGTAAAACTTAAAACGAAATTTTTGTTTGCATGATTTTTAACGGGCAATCACAAATATTTAATAAAATATATTATTAAAAATAAAATCATTATTATACCATAAAATTATAAAAAAGAGCATTCTTTACCACGTAGAGTTCAGAGAATTTGATAGTAATCTTCGTTTTTGAATAACAGTGTTTTCAATTTTTATTTATTATAAAATTTCGACGTTTTTGGCCATAATGCGATGGTTTTTTCATGTAAAAAATTTTCCTTAGCAGATATCGTCATCCCGCCTTGATAGGATTATAAAAAAGAGCTTTCTTTACCACGTGCAATTCAGAGATTTTGATAGCAATCTTCGTTTTTGAATAACAGTGTTTCAATTTTTATTTATTATAAAATTTCGACGTTTTCGGCCTTAATGCGATGGTTTTTATCATGTAAAAAATTTTCCTTTTTTGCTCTTTTCCTTTTGCAAATAAATATTTAGATTTACCTTTTAATCAATTCAGAAATATTTACATAAGGCCAAATAAACAAACTGGGCAGACAGATGCAATTAACTGCCAACTATTTACCCGACACAAATATGTTATTAACTTCTGGATCTCTGTGACGATCCTAGGTCATTCTCATTCCCTCAAGATTTGAAAATTACCAAAAACTTTCGGCTGCTTTGAAGTGGTTTGTGAACTAATAACTTTCTATTTAGTCAGGTCTTCGTTAGCAACCGCAAGAAAGGAGTTTTCAAAATGCATTTTATGAATATTTCAATAAATAACGGCACGTTTCTAGATATATTTTTACGAATACAGCGGAAGCTTACGGAAACACCATTCCAGATTGTTTCAGAGTAATGACGTTTAACGCTAAGCTGTTGGCACCGTTATAAAGAGCCAGAATAATGACTTTTAGGTCGATTCGAGATCATTCTCTCAATATTTGAAATGAAAAAGCTTTGGTCTGTGCTAGCGTGAACACCACGAACTCAGTTTCTCAAAATGCGTTTTACCGCTTTAAAATTATGATAAAAATGCGTCTGCGTGTTTTTTTTTTAACGAAGTTCATATAATTACTTTCGGATAACAAGAAAGTTTTAGATTATGCCAGAGAAGTGACGTTTTATGGCGTTAAGATCGTTCCAGGGTAGTGACGTTGCAGGGATTCTGAGGTGTGTTTAGACTGTAATTGTAGTTTATGCAAAAGTGATTTTACTTTTAACGAGCAAACATAATATGATTAATTTCATGAAATAAATGTTTTTGTTAGTTAGTGATCTTGGTGCGGGTGCTTTATTATATACAAATTGCGCTAAGAGCCAACGACACCGCATGCTGCATGCGTTTTTAAAGTATTCTAGCAATTTCTAAACATTAATTGAAGCGATGAATTTGATAATGACACAGGGGCAGCTGGAAAATTCAATAAATGTTTTTTTTAAATGAACACTTAAAAGAAAAAAAAAGATCTGGGGTGAATATAGTGAATATGCTACATGGAGGGAAAAATGTTTTGCCAAAAATCGTTTTTATTTCTTTAACATAGTCTCCTTCAAGAGCGATATAAAGGGTGATTCATTTAGAGGTACTTTTTGTGATGGGGATTTAATTGCAGATTGCGCATGCGTCGTGTCAACTGAAGTGGCATTCCTGTTCAGTAGTGTTTGACAATTCATAATGGAAAGGACTTAGCCCGGCACAGCGTCTACAAATTGTTCAACTTTATTACGAAAATGGGCGTTCTACGAGGAATGTGTATCGGGCGCTTAGAGCAACTTATGGTCCACATAATCGGCCTACCGAACGCACAATTCGCTCTACCATCAATAAGTTTGAGACCCAATTTTCATTATCGGATAATGCTCGACCGAATAGACCACATCCAGCACGAGGTGAAGAAAATATAGGGGCGGTAGCGGAGAGTGTACGCGAAGACCGTGAAGTGTCGATTCGTCGCCGTTCTCAACAGCTTGGCCTGTCATATTCAACAACTTGGCGTATTTTACGTAAGGATCTTTCTTAAAAGCATACAAAATTCAACTAGTGCAACAACTGAAGCCGACCGACCTTCCGAATCGTTTCCGTTTTAGTCGTTGGGCTCTTGACAAGCTCCTGCAGAAGATCCACTGTTTTCGAGAAAAATTGACTTGACTTTTTCCTTTGGGGCTATGTAAAGTCCAAAGTCTACATGGATAAGCCAGCTACAATTGAGGCATTGGAGGCCAATATTACTTGAGTCATTGGCCAAATACCACTCGAAATACTCACCACGCGTCATTGAAAATTGGAACTTCAGAATGGACGTTGTTAACCGTAGTCGCGGACAACATTTGAAAGAAATTATCTTTAAGAAATAATTGTAAAGAATGGTTCTTTTATATGATAATAAAGATTATAAAATAAAATTGTTTTATTCATTTTTTTGTATTTAAAAAAAAGTACCTCTAAATGAATCACCCTTTACTTATTCCAGTGATCTTACAACATTTGGATACCTTTTATCTCTCTCTTTTCAAATTTGGAAAGAGGTCATAATCGCTTGGAGCTAGATCTCGTGAATACGGTGGATGAGGAAGTAATTTGTAGCCTAATTAGTCCAATTTCACCAGTTGATTTGATGGACTTATCAGCTGGTACATTATGTGATACGACGCTTTTTTCTTCGCCAAATGTGGCTTTTTTCTTCTTGGTTTCACCATTCAAACGGTCGAATAATTCAACTTCATAGTCTCCGGTGATTGTTCGTCGCTTCTCAAGATAGTCGACCAGATTTATTTAGTGCGCATCCCAAAAAATACTTACCAAAACCTTTTCAGCTGATGTTTGTGTTTTTGGACGCTTCGGTCGGCTTTCATGCCGTTCCAGCCACTCTGAGGACTGACTGTTGGATTCAGGCGTGTAGTGGGGATTCACGTTTCGTCCCTTGATATGAATCGAAGCAGAAACAGTGCCAAACGGCTTTCTAAATCTTCTACACGTTGTTGTTTTTGATCGATCGTAAGAGTGCGCTGTATCTATCGGGCACATAACTTTTTTCTTATGCAAATATTTATGCAAAATATGCTTCACGCCTTCTGTTGACATCTTCACCACAGTAAATATAAAAGCACAGTAGCGATGTTTAGGTCTTTTTTTTTATTACGCATGCGTCCCCTATCATACCAACAACATGGCTGCCTGCGCGGTTGCGGGTTATGATTACATCTGGTTTTCAACGAGAATCTTTTTATAACGCGTTCGGAAATTCACTATTAATAATTTTCCAATAAGTAAATGACTCGTTTGACGTTACAATTGAAAATAATTATAAAAAAGATGTCACGAGGAATTTTTTGTTGTGCGGTTAGTGCTTGTAAAAATATATGTGGTATCTCCAAAGGAGTTAGTTTTTTTAGATTTCCCAAAGATCCTAAAAGGTAATTTATTCATAATTCTTTATTGTATGCAATGTATTATATAAAGATTATGATAATTGAGTTTAAAAAAAAATAATAATTATCAATATTTTACTTTATTTTAAAACTTTGTCATAAATAATACTGATAACATAGGGGAACAGCTGTTTTGGTGTCGAGGTTTTTTGAGCTGATTCTATATCAATTTGATGTCCTGAATTCAAATAACGTATTCATTTGTACCTAGGAGCTTAAATTTTTAAGATATACAATTTTAGAGAAATATAAGTTACATTATTGTAACTCAAATCCGTAAGTGTAGTAAACAAAAGTAGATACGAAATTTTTATTTTAGTTATACAAAATACAATATTATGTCGTACTTACAAACAAAAAAAAACATTAAAGAAATGAAATAGTCACTCAACACATGGAAAGCTTCTTTTCCGCGACATTCTTGAATGTTTTTTTAAACAGTCCCTTTTTAAACTCCAGCAGTAATCTGCCATCATGTGCATGTCCCATCTTCCTTGGTAGCGGTCCTCCATAACTTTAATATCTTGGTGAAATCTTTCACCTTGTTCCTCACTCATGTCTCCTAAATTTTCTGGAAAACGGTCTAAGTGGCTGTGTAAATAGTGTATTTTAATACTCATATTGCACCCTAAGGATTTGAAACTATTAAGCATCTTGTTAACCATTTCAACATAGTTTTGAGCTTTATGTTTGCCTAGAAAATTTTCTACAACTGCGACAAATGATGTCCAAGCTTCTCGTTCAACTTGATTCATTGAATTTATGAAGGCAGGATCCTTAATTAATTGTCTTATTTGTGGGCCGTCAAATATCCCTGCTTTGAGTTTTTCTGTGCTCAACTGATGCATTTTTACCCCTATATATGCAAAACAAGACCCATTCTTATCAAGAGCCTTTACAAATTGCTTTATTAAGCCCAACTTTATATGTAACGGAGGAAGTATGATTTTTTCTCTTTCAACCAAAGCGTCGTTAATGACATTCTTTTCCCCAACGTCCATGTTTTCTCTCTGAGGCCAATCTTTTCTAACCCAGTGGTGTGTTTTTGTCCCTACTATCCCAGAGGCACAAGAAACACGGATATTTCGTGTAACCACTTTGCTGCCCAAGAAGAAAGTTTACCATTTTTAAGTCTATACAAATCATCCATTGATGTTCGTAATACTTTATCTTCTGCAAGACCAACGCTATGGTATTATATTCTTCTTTCAGTTTCGTTGAGTGAGCTAGTGGTATTGAACCATATTTATTCCCATTATGTAGAAGGACACATTTTAAACTTCGCTTTGAACTGTCAATAAATAGGCGCCAATCATCTGGAATATATTCAGAAAGTCCCATTTCTTTCATGAGTCCCCTAATTTCCTGACAAAATGCAAGATTGTCTTCTTGAGAAAAGAATGGTAGCAGATCTTTTTCTCTTGTACGGTAAAAGGTAATTTTGGTTCCTTGTTCCAGTACATTTTTGTCGTTCAACCTAGAAGCCAGTACTTCAGAAGCTTTTTTTCGATAAATTGAGATCCCTGTCAGTAATAGTTTGTCTGTTTTGTTGAAACATGTATTCTCCGCATATATAGCAAAACACATCAGGTTGATTTACACAACTTCTTGAACTGGAACCTGAACTCATTTTAATTCTGTTCAATAACACAAAAACACTCTTTTCTTAACATAAAATAACACGCCGAATTCGATCTACTCTCATTAGTAAGAACGCACAAACTGACGAGACTTACCCGAGTTAGGTGATTAAAAGGGTCAGTTCAGGTACCTGATAGGCAATGGTTCCACTATTTATAGATTTACCTGGAATTTACTCAATTACAGACTGACAATAAAACCATTGTACCTACATTTATGAATGATAATAATTTTAGAACTCTCATAAATGAATACTGAATAAAAACCACATTGGTAGATAAGTTGATGTATCTAAAAAAGTAGAGCTGATAGAGAAAAAACGGATTGCATGTATAGATTTAGCGTCCCAAATATAGTTAAAATCAGCTCTAAAATCCCAGGCACCAAAACAAAAATATTTTTTTGTTGCCCTGTGTAATCGATGCGAAAAACTTTTAAAATTTTTTTTAGAATTAATTATAAATAAAGTTAAAAAAAATCACGTGACTATGAAAGCGCCACGATTTGGCTGCCATGTTTGTGACGTCATTATGTTAATGTGTTTTCACGTAAATACTGTCAACAGCTTCTACATGTGTATATACTGTCAAAATTATTGAAGTTTAGTGCAAAACGAATTATTGTTGGTTACCAATTTAATTTAAATCAATTCAGTAATTTGTGTCAATTTACGCTGTCCATTTGGTCTGGTGTATAACCTAGCTAGATATATATATTTTGAAGCACTAAATAAAACAAGAATCATTCGATAACATTATTCTGATATGGATAATTATTAAATATATTATTATATTAAAGTACTTACATCGAACAGAAAAAATTTAATGTTGCTTTAGGATTAATACGTCGTGCTGCTTGAAACCATTGATTTCGACGTTTAACATCTTGTGGCACATTTAAAAACATTTTTTCGGGAGTTGTTTTTGTGGTATTCGTACAAAATGTTACGAAATAGGCATGATCACTTTTTGGATTAGACATTTTCAATAAATTTATCAATGCCCTGATGATAATAACAAGAATAAATTGATTGAAAACTAAAACAGTCGTATCAGCTGTCGGTGATATCGAGGAGAACTAAACAATATGACGTCAAACGCGCTCGGGTTTTTTCGGCGCGCCATCGGTAATAAGTTTAAAAACTTATTTTTCAATTTGAAATAACTTTTTAATTATAATCTTTCCATTTATGACAATTTTTTTTTTCAAAACCGTAATTGTATTTTCATATCAGAGATACATTTTATTTGTAAAACAGTTATGTTTTAGTTCAGAAGAAAGACGATCTCATCTTAAAATGATAATTATAATTATTTTCAATCTTTCCAGATTACTGGGATTCGCTGAAATAGAAAAAGTATTACTCAGTATATATCACCACTACACCAAACACTTTATTTTTGCACTCGATGCGCGTTTCGCTAACCATGTTAGCTTCATCAGGAGCGATGATTGACTAAAGCTAAACTACAAATCTACCCTATTTATACTCAGCCTAACCCTTGAATTACTCAAGCGGAACTAATGACATAGGCAAGGCCATCAGTTCCGGTCAAGTAACCAGTAGAGGGGACTATAAGGAATAGGCCCTCTGTCTTTATTTAAACTACTTTTACATTTTATGATTTCCATACGTATGCGTTCAACAATCTCCTATCAGAAACATTTTTTATTAATCTTAGATTTTATCTAATGTTACAGTATGATCAGCTTCAAGGGCATGTTCGGCAATGCTAGACTTTTCTGTTCTATTGTATTTTAAGTGTGCTAAGTGTTCTTTAAATCTTGTTTTAATTGACCTTTTAGTTTGCCCAACATACTTTTTGTCACAATCATTACAACTAATTTCATAAATTCCACTTTTCTCACAATTAGGAATCTTATCTTTGGGATTTCCTAAGATATTCCTCAGGTTGTCTGATGGCTTATAGACTAAGGTGAGGCCTACCTTATTAAATACCTTATTGAGTCCCTTGCTATATTTCGGATTATATGGTATGGAGACATACTTGGTGTTATTTTCTTCGCGTGTAAAAAAGGTGGAATTCTGAATATTAAACCTAAACTTATGTCTATTTATTAGCTTATTTACTAAGTCATCGTCATAACCATTAACTCTAGTTATATTTCTAATACGATTCCTTTCTTTATTAAAGTTTACTCTATTCAGAGGGAAAGTGACCAAACGATGAACTAAAAAATGTAATGAGGCTAATTTATGTTGTTTGCAATGAAATGAATCATTAGGAATATATCTATCTGTTACTGTGTCCTTCCTATAGATATCAAATTCTAATCTATTATTATTTTTAATAATTAAAATATCTCGGAACTCGTAAATATTGTAGAAAATCATTCATCTCAATCCTTTACACAAAATGAAATTCACATCTTAAACAAAGGTCTTAACTTTGCAGTACCCCCTCCTAGAGATAATTTATCAGAAATAGTTGCTCACATTGAAAGTTCCTTTAGTACACTTCCAGAAAATAGTAAATCATTTGTTAGGGAAGCATGTCGCAATCAAATATCGAAAAACATGGTTAACAACACAAATTCCAATTCACGAAAAGACATAAAAGTAGTTAAAGGATTGAAAAAGAAAGATGTCTTCTACTTAAAAGCGGATAATGGAAATAAGGTTGTTATATTAGATAAGAAAGATTACTTTGAACGCGTAGATAATCTTAACGAATCTGGCCCTTATGAAAAGGTAATAAGAAATCCATTACCGAGAATGATATCAGAGGTTAAAAATTCTTTAAAAAAATGTAAGAACCTTGGCTCCGATTCGCTAAAATTTAAATTAAATGAGTAATCCGACCATACCAAAATTGTATTGCTTACCCAAAATCCACAAACCTGGAAAAGCAATGCGACCCATTGTTTCATCGGTCGGATCACCCACATATTTAATATCCAAATGGTGATCAAAGAACTTGAGAAGTTACCGTTAAATACTTTCGCAGTGAAGAATTCGTTAGAATTCATTAATAAAACAAAAAATCTAGTTCTCAATGAAGGTGAAGTCTTAATTTCTTTTGATGTTAGTTCTTTGTTCCCAAGTTTGCCAATTCCACAAACTTTACAATATCTCGAAGAATTACTTAGAATGAATGACTTTGAAGACGAAATTATTCATGAATACTTAACATTATCTAAACTTTGTATGGAACAAAATTATTTCCAATATAACAATCAATTTTATGTTCAGAAAGAAGGAACAGCTATGGGTAATTGCTTATCACCTTTCATAGCCAATTTATTCATGAGTAAGTTTGAAATCGAAGCCAGTCAAGAATTCTAATATTTCCCAAGGGTATGGTATAGGTATGTGGATGATATTTACGTGATTTTTGATACAAAGAAAGCAAATATTGATGATTTTATTTCTAAATTAAATAGCCGGTATGATTCCATTAAATTCACTTACGAAGTTGAGAACAAAGGACAATTGCCTTTTCTAGATACTTTAATTATTAAAAATAATAATAGATTAGAATTTGATATCTATAGGAAGGACACAGTAACAGATAGATATATTCCTAATGATTCATTTCATTGCAAACAACATAAATTAGCCTCATTACATTTTTTAGTTTATCGTTTGGTCACTTTCCCTCTGAATAGAGTAAACTTTAATAAAGAAAGGAATCGTATTAGAAATATAACTAGAGTTAATGGTTATGACGATGACTTAGTAAATAAGCTAATAAATAGACATAAGTTTAGGTTTAATATTCAGAATTCCACCTTTTTTACACGCGAAGAAAATAACACCAAGTATGTCTCCATACCATATAATCCGAAATATAGCAAGGGACTCAATAAGGTATTTAATAAGGTAGGCCTCACCTTAGTCTATAAGTCATCAGACAACCTGAGGAATATCTTAAGAAATCCCAAAAATAAGATTCCTAATTGTGAGAAAAGTGGAATTTATGAAATTAGTTGTAATGATTGTGACAAAAAGTATGTTGGGCAAACTAAAAGGTCAATTAAAACAAGATTTAAAGAACACTTAGCACACTTAAAATACAATAGAACAGAAAAGTCTAGCATTGCCGAACATGCCCTTGAAGCTGATCATACTGTAACATTAGATAATCTAAGATTAATAAAAAAATGTATCTGATAGGAGATTGTTGAACGCATACGAAAGTATGGAAATCATAAAATGTAAAAGTAGTTTAAATAAAGACAGAGGACCTATTCCTTATAGTCCCCTCTACTGGTTACTTGACCGGAACTGATGGCCTTGCCTATGTCATTAGTTCCGCTTGAGTAATTCTAGGGTTAGGTTGAGTATAAATAGGGTAGATTTGTAGTTTAGCTTTAGTCAATCATCGCTCCTGATGAAGCTAACATGGTTAGCGAAACGCGCGTCGAGTGCAAAAATAAAGTGTTTGGTGTAGTGGTGATATATACTGAGTAGTATCATTGTGCCAAAGATTCCACATTCCCAACTTAGTAGAAAAAGTATGATTGTTGACATTCTCAAAATGAACATTTTTCCCCCCAGACAATTCTCTAATAGTTGACAAGTATAAATTCAACAGATATTTAAATGAATAACGTGCGAAAAACGTTGAAACCAAATGTATTTTTTCCTAGTATTTTTTACCTTTCTCCCTGTTTTTTTATATATCTGTTTCAATAAGAAATTTATAAAAAAATGTTTCTAAAGAAAAAAACATTTCGTTTTTTTCTTCCTTTCAATCAGCAAAATTCATTTTTATTCTACAGAATAGGATTTTTCTTGAAACAAGGAATTTGAATATTTCAAAAACTCGCGGTCATCATACCAGCAATATGGCGACAGGTGATGTGATCATTCTAAACTCGAACCCCTTGAGATCAAAGGTACCGAGTCGAACTGCGGCTGTGTTTTATGTTTACTGTGTCTTCACGATGTCGTCTATCTCTCTCAATTTCACTTTGGAGTCATTCTGAACAATATGGTGGATTTTTTTGGGTTTTTTAGGGGTGTCTGCCTCATTTGAACGTCCGGAATGAGGTACATCTTTGGTGCTTGTACGACCGCATTTAAGTTCACTAAACCATAGAGATATAGTTGCTTATAAAGGAGCAGATATGCCATGACCCTGCTGAAGCCATTCTTGGGTTCTGGCTGTATTTTCTCACATCAAAAAGCAATGTTTAATCTACACAGGAAATTCTTTTTGTTTCATAGTTTTGCGAAAAATCAAAAGTAGTCATTTAAACATGAAAATCTTCTGAGAGTTGACACTAACTGGAAATCATATGTTTTTTTTTTGTTTGTGCTGCTATGTCGCGGAATGTCTCGAAGCTCCACCCCATGTAGTAGAAAAATAGTATATTTGGTGAATTTATTTGTTTTTAATTAAGAGATGGTGATCTTATTTACTAATCATATCAGTCGCTTTTGAACAGTTTCCAAAACTTTGCGAAAGAACTATGATAAAGCAATTATTAAGCTTAGTAAGGAGTTTTTTAAATTTGTTATTTATATAGAGAAATATGAACTTAATATGACATGAAACTACGTGTTGGTATACGATGATTTTAGAAAAATATTAATAAAAATGAACAATCATTCTTTGAATCGCCCAATAACATATCACTTGCCTTTTTTTTATTAAAACATTTAAAAAAGATTTGCTACTAATTCATATTAAGCATTATAAAAATGAATAATACACCTGAAGTTTTATCAGCTGCCACTGTTAATTAAAAAAATTAGCCAATAAAGATTTAAAAAGCAATCACAAATAAATAAATAATAAAAAAATAAATAAATAAATGTTTAGAGCATGCCGCATGCAATTTCTAGATTTCTTTTTGCTCTTACCCGAAGGATTGGCACGAAGCCTTCGAAATCACTGGGCCCATGACTTTCCCATGGCTCCAGGTCAATGGCGGCGTCGGCACCGTCAAAATCATCAACTAGGTAGCCCCTAGCGTCGTTCTAAGAATACACAATGCTATGCATTAGGTTTGTTCATATAATCGGTTTCAAATTAGCCTGTTACTGACTGAATTAACATAACACGCAATATGAATTTTGTTGGACTTATGCAATTAGTGTTCTTAGTCAGTACTGTATAATAGTTATTCTTCTTCTGTTGGCATTAACCGGATGTCAAACGGAGAAAAAGCTTATATCCAAAATCAAGCATCAAAAGTTAAAAATATTTGATGGTGGATAGGGAAAATAAAAAATAATCACTTATAATTTTCAAAATAAATATTAGCACAAATTTATTACAGATGTAATTGTTGCAAAGCAGATAAAAGGTTATCAAATTTTTTAACAAAAATATGATACAATCAAAATCAGTGCACTAGTTTTTAATTAATTTCGTTTTCCCTTATTCAATAAATAATTCGATAATTACTGACGTGTTTACTGCAGCTTTTTTGAATTTTTAACTAGGATGGCCACAAATCTAAATGTGAGCATAATTTTTTAGTTCCTATTAAAAATTTTCAATTAATATTTTGCTGTGTATTTAAATTTAAACACACTTTACTCTTCATTATAAATCATTATTTTTTATTTTCCCTGTATACCACCAAATATTTTAAACTTTTGATGCTTGATTATGGATTTCCATGTGATGCGGAACTTTTTATCAAGAATAATTTTTTTTGTAATATCTAAGGTAAACGTTTTTTCTATTTGTATAAAACTTTTTGGGGCACACTGTATATTAAAGTATTCCGTTTCGGCCATTGTCATTACGCTGGACAATACCCAAAACATGTATAATTCACAATTTAGGAAATTGTTTAAGTGTCCAATGTTTAGGACACTGGTCAGTGTAAGTAACAGTACCCCCCGTTGATTCGCATCGCATTCCATTTTTACATTTTAAGATTAACTAGTTTCTGCAGGTCAGTATAATTATTTATATCGGTTGTATTTGTTGGCAAGGTTACATTCTACGTCATGCTGCCATGTAGCAGACCTAGCCGAACTCTCAAAGCTGGTATTATTGTTAAGGCACATTATTGGTGGGAGGCCCCTGGGACTAGAAAAAAACCTGACGATGATGTTAGTATCCCTTCCGTTCTGCTCTCAGGTAAGGCGTATATTAGAACCAGAATTTAGTAGACCCTGATGGAAACTGGTTGTTGGGAGACGACCTGGGTTAAGACTGGCGACAGAGGGAGAGATCTAAAGTGGGGCTGGATGGATCGAAGACGGTCGCCAAAGACGTTTACAGGTAGCAGTAGTAGGCTGGCCCTCCTCAAGGTTCGTGATAATGGAGAAATGTAGAACAATGCAACAAAATAGTGAGCTACTAGTACCCTATAACGATCTGGTTCGAATCTCACGTCAGTCAGTAAATCTGTTGGTATTACCCGGATGTTAAATAAAGTTGGTAATAAGCATCTCCGTGATTTATTTACCTGGCTACAAGCCTCCCCAAATCTCATTATAACATAATGCAAATTTGAGTTTTAATAATTAAAAGTTATTTTTAAATTTATGGGAAGAAATAGTGAGAAAACAGGGTCATTTACGCGGCAAATCCAGATATTTTCCATATATTTTAAAAGAAAATTTTAATAAAGTTAAAATATAATTTATATAACAAATTTAATCCCCCTCTTAGAAACAATTGTTTTTATGTGGTCATTAAAACCAAGATAAGGTAATAGGAAGAGTTTGTTCCGTTTGAAAGATGGTAAATTAGATGTGAATCAAAGAGAGCTGCGGAAATTTAAGAGTAAAGTAGTGAGATAAGCCGTTTCTGGCTACATTGAAGTTAATACCTCGATTAAGAATGATTTTGTGTAGTGTCATTTATTTGAGAAGCCAATTTACAATAACTTACAGGCTCAGATAGAACTGTAATTAGTTTTATGTATTATTGTACGAGGGTTACCTTTTAAGTTTTTACAAAAACGATGAAAGAGAAAACATTTTTTGGTACAAATTGTTTTATTATTTCTCAAAATATTCACGTTTAAGATTTATACACTTTTAAGTCTTTAAAGAAGTTTTTCTTCCAAATTTCAAGAAATATTTTTCAATATATTCTTAAAGCTTTTTATAAAATTCCTTCTTCAAAAATATATTTAAAAAACACTTCTAAAATACGCTAAACAGGGTGGAATTCTGAACATCTGTCTAATTATTTAAGAGGGTTGTATCCTTATTTTTATTGTGTTTGCAAATCTCTATAGCTTCTAAAATATTTAATTTTCTTCTTTTTTTGTGCTTTATGTAATATTTGTGGATTTATAGATATCCAGAAAAAGATGATTTGTTTGATGGAAGTGGTTAGTAAAGTTGGAGTTTTCTTTGTTTAATTTAAACGATATTTGGTGTTCTTTAAAATTTCTCCCTGTTTGGCCTACATAACAGCTGTTACATTCATTGCATGACAGTTTATAAACTCCAGAGTCATTGTATTTATGAGTTTTGTCTTTTCATTAAAAAAGAGGGAGGAAAGTTTTTGAGGTGATTTAAAAGCGACATTTCTGTTGTCTTTTTGCGAGTATATATGCAATTTTATTAGAAACTGGTCCGAAATGGGTCAAGGAGGAGAAAGTTTGTTTTTTATCGTTTTAAACTCATAAATACAAAGACTGTCATGTAATAAATGTAATAGCTGTTATATAGGGTAAACAGGGAGAATTTTCGATACTAGATTTAAAGAACACCAAAAATCTTTTAGATTAAACAAAAGAAAATTCCAACTTTGCTAACCACTTCCATCAAACAAATCATATGTTTCCAGACATAAATAATCTACAAATATTACATAAAGCACAAAAAGGGAGAAAATTAAATATTTTGGAAGCTACAGATACCTACAAACACAATAAAAATAAGGATACAACCCTCTTAAATAATCAAACAGATGTTCAGAACTCCACCCTGTTGGGCATATTTTAGAAATGTTTTTAGATATATTTTTGAGGAAGGAATTTTATAAAAAGTTTTAAGAATATATTGAAAAATATTTCTTGAAATTTGGACGAAAAACTTCTTTAAAGACCTGTAAATACGTCCATAATCATAAAAAACATTGAAAAGATTTTTATCGTTAACAAAAAATACTTGATTTGCAAACAATAATGTTATTTAACCTTTGTAATAAAATAATTTTAATTTAAGCTCACAGAAATTTTGATGATGAGTAATTTCAAATTGTACCGGGAAATTTGTTATAAATCGTAAATAAACCATGGTATATATATATATATATATATATATATATATATATATATATATATATATATATATATATATAAACCGTGGTATTACGCTTGACAAAGTAGAAGACCTACGAAACTGCAATTGCAGATAAATAAAAAATAAGTGACAAATATTCCATTTAGAAACTTGACTGTTGCTTAGTTTCTATCTCGTACGAATATATTCAAGTATCGTCTCCTGTAACCATGTCGTCTACAGATTTTGCATGTTCTCGGTCGAATTTTTTGAGCATTTCCTTACATCAATTGACACGACCGTGTTTTTAAGTTTCGGTCAAATTTTGCGGAATCCAACGGGAACAGATCTTTTTCACAGCTAAATGTTCATGCAAAACAGAAGGTACTACAGTCTTCGATATGCCTAACGATGCCTCTATCTCACGGTAAGTCACATGCCAATTCTCCTCAATCATGACGCGCAGAGCATCGATGTTTTTTCGAACAACAACCGATTTTGGTGGACCTTCACGAAATTCATCGCTGACGAAAGCACGATTCTGATGAAATTCTGCAAACCAAGTGTTAACAGTCTTTTCTGAGGTCGATTCATTACCAAAAGTTGAACGAAGCGATTTGAGGCATTGTTGTTGAGTTGGGCCTTTACTAAAATCGGAAAAAATCATCCAAAAAAACTTTCACGTGAAATTTCCATTTGTTTACAAAACTGTTTTTTTTTAAACGATCACTGTAAACAAACTACTCAGCCAATTTCTGAGCTGCCACTGTTTTAACAATAATAAATGTCAAATTTTACAACAATGGTTATGTCACACCTCAACAGCACCATCTAGTGGTCGTTTGTAAAAAATTTAAAAGGCGGCTCTCGTATTATAAAGTATTTTTTAAAAGAGATTAGTTTGGCGTTGACAAGATAGTTCTTTTTAGGAGTAATATGATACGTATTTTATTTTTTTTGATTATTAACACGTAGGCTGAGAAGTTCTTGGTCTAGCTACTTAAAACATATTTTTTTTTTTTGTAAAATTCGACTTTATTCTTCAACATAGTCTCTTTCAAGAGTTTTCTTGTAGAAGGATTCAAAATAGGCCTCAGTTTCAGAGATAATTTCTATAATGGAGCCAAATATCTTTCCCGCAAACATTTTTTAAGGTCTGCGAATAGATAATAGTCGCTGGGGGTCAAATCTGGAGAATACGGTGGATGAGGAAGCAAATCGAACTTCAATTCGTGCAAATTTTGCCATCGTAACCATTGATTTGTGACACGGTGCATTGTTTTGATGAAAGAGCACTTTTTTCTTGTTCACTTGGTGCAGTTTCTTTGCGATTTCTGCCTTTAAACGCACCAATAACTTTATACAATATTCGCTATTGATGGGTTGTTTCTTTACAGCATAGTCGATGAAAATTATTCCGTGCGCATCCCAAAATACAGAGGCCAAAACCTTTCCAGCCGACTGTTGTGTCTTTGGTCGCTTCGGGGGGGCTTTCATCGGCTGATATCCACTCAGCTAATTGCCGATTTGATTCCGATGTGTAGTGGCATATCCATGTTTCATCCATTGTTACATATCACATGAAAAAAATCCTTTTTACTGCGCTTAAACAGGCCCAAACAGCGCTCAGAATCATCAACACGTTGTTGTTTTTGGTCCACTGTGAGCAAACGCGGTACCCATTTAGAACAGAGCTTTCTCATGCCCAAATGTTCATGGAAAATATGACCAACACGACATCTATGTGTCAGACCAAAAACTTTTCAGCCTACATGTGATTTTTAATTTAGAGAAATAACTTACAAATGAATATTCTTGCGTACTTATCAGGTATAAAAATAAAAAAAAACTATATCATAATTTCTAGATTTATGACGAAGGTCCTTATCAATTCAGAACCTTTATATTTTACAAACTGAAAAATATATATATATATATATCTTTCAAAAACACAAATGAAATTTCTATTTTTTATTATTTTCATACGTGCGTGAAGTAAATACGTACTAAAATCCGAACACTCCAGCAGGAGAATGAATCTTTTTCAAGAATTCGTGACTTTAGGCAGGGATGGACCGTTCATATGTATATGACATGTCTTTTGTACGTGAGAGATAGCGGTGAAGTTAAATATACGTTGAATGTACGTTATACATACGTGACTTGAGATTTAATGTCTAAATTTTCGGAGAGATTTATCCGAATCTACGATGCCTGCCTAATTATGAAGTGATTTTATGCATAGACAAGAGTGTAGTTGAAAATTTGGGGTAACCTTAATGTTCTTAGATCTGGTACGTACACAAGTGTTGTTGCGAGCTTGTTGTAGGATGAAAGTTTAGATGAAATACTGGGGTTAGTTAAAGTATATATTGTCTGAATGAGTAGCTTTGGCGTTGAGTAACAGGGGAAAGCGAAGAAGAATAACTAATACTTAGAAACGAAGTCACGATTAGATGATTACACGATTTCTTATACTAGTACAGTAATAAAAGGTCAAAATAATGATGAGATAAGCATAGTTTAGAACAGGGGTTCCCTAATTGTGCGTCGCGACGCCCTGAGGCGTCGCGGCGCTGTCTTAGGAGAGTTGTGAGACGATACGCACAGGTCGCCTGCACGCAACGTGATGAGTTAGGACGCGACGCGGCATGCGTTTTATCAGCGACTCAGTAAGCCCGCCCCTCCATTTCCCATTCTTTCGTTCGTTCATCGTTCGGTCTTTTGTTCCGACGCTTTATTTAGTCGTCGATTACAAGCGTTGATGAATGCAGTGTTTTGATTTCAAGTGTGTTGTATTTAATTTACGCGCACGTATTCATTACTTAAAATGGATAACTTTATTCAAATAAATAGAAAATGTATTGAAGACGTAGTAGAGAAACTGTAGAAAAAAAGTACAGAAAATATGATGACCAATATTTAGATTTTGGATTTACCTACGTTAGCAAAGGAAATATGGAACATACAACACATATTTGTCATAAGGCAGCTGAAAGTATGCTTCCTAATAAATTGAAACGTCATTTAGAAACAACACACAGTAATTTACAAGAAAAGCCGCGAGATTTTTTTGCAAGAAAATTGTGAGAACTGAAACATGAGTCGACAGCCTTGTTTTCCAGAGTATCTATTCCTTCCAAAGCACTGCTCGCCTCTTACAAGGTCGTTCACCGTATTGCCAAATGTAACAAACCACATACGATTGCTGAAGATCTTATTTTACCTGCAGCGATTGATATGGTATCAGTGATGATTGGAAAGTCGGCGGCTAAAGAAACAAGAAATGTTCCTTTTTCTAACAATACGATGAGTCGTCGCATTCGTGACATAGCTGAAAACATTAATGAGCAAACTGTGGAAAATCTTTCTGGGTTATTTGCCATACAACTGGATTAAGTAACAGGCAGTAAAAACGACGCTCAATTAATATGTTACGTGATGTCCATGGAAGAAACAAATGTACGTGAGAATATGTTATTTTGCAAAAAAATTACTAATACCGGTAAGGCTAGTGATTTGTTTGAGATCATAGATTCATACATGGGATAAGTGTGTCTGTGTGTGTACGGATGGAGCTCGCGCAATGTCAGGGCAGTATGGAGGACTTAAAGGTCTCATTAAAATCAAGGCTCCAAATGTAAAATGGACACATTGACGCAAGTCATATATATGGAGGCCCTGGTTGCAAAAAATATTTCACCTGAAATAAATTTTGTGATGGATATAATTATTCAAAGTGGTGAACCTCATAAAAATAAGACCCGTGAAGGCAAGATTTTTCCGTAAGCTTTGTGAAGATTTGGGTGACGAGCATACATCTTTACTTTATTACTGTAACTCTCGTCGATTGTCGAGAGGTAACGTACTCTCGCGTGTACACAAATTAAAAAATGAGTTGTACACGTATTCATTGACAGAATCGCATCGTGACGCAGAAAAGTTTAAAAATACCGACTTCTTAATAAAATCGGCGTATCTTTGCGACATATTTGGAGTGCCCAAAAAAGATAGAGCAAAACAAGGCGTATCCATACTAATACACAGAAAACTGAGGAAATTCATAACCACCTGGGAACCGATTAGAGAAAAATCATAAAGATGAATCTCAAAATACTAGGTAATAACACAACCTTACTGGGGGTGTACGCTGTCAACGACGACGATCGGGCTAATAACAAGGATTAATTTTTTGAACAACTAAATGAGGAAATACGCAAAATTGGAACATCAAGAGAGATATTACTTTTGGGTGATCTAAATGGAAGAATAGGAAGGAAAGAACACGATAAAGTGGTAGGAAAATATGGCGAAGAAGTTACTAACGACAACGGAAGAAGAATTATAGAGATATGTGAACAAAACAACCTTACAATATTAAACGGACACTACCAGCATAGGGATATTCATAAATATACGTGGAGATAAACAACAACAGATTTAAAAAGTATTATCGACTATATGATAATACGTCAGAGATCTAGATTAAACTTCCTAGATGTAAGAGTCCAAAGAGGGGCTTCATGTGGCAGTGACCACTACCTCGTGAAAGGAAAGATAATCTCACGAACAACACGGGAAAGCAAACTGGAAGATACAAGTACACAGCACACAACAAGTGAAACAACAATAAGATATAATACAGACAGCTTACAAAATGAAAGTATCAGAAATTTATACAAGAGTAGACTGGACCAAAAGATACAACGGACGGGATTTGTTAATATAGAAGAAGAATATAAGTATATAAAGGAATGCCTACACGCAGCCGCACTGGAAGCATTAGGGTACCAAGAGAAAAGAGAAAAACAGCAAAAACCATATTGGTGGGATGAAGAAATCAAATACGAAATTGAAGAAAAACGGAAAAGCTATCACAAATACTTAAGTTCAAAGAGCACAAACGACAAAGTAAAATACAAGCTAGAGTACGCAAAATGATTAGTGACAAAAAGAACAACCAATGGGAAAAGACATGCTCAAGACTCAACACTTACATAGGAGGAAGAAAAAGCACAGAAAGCTGGAGACTTCTTAAAAATATGAGAGCAGAACGGAAAAGAGAAATCTTCTCACCAATAACACCAGAAAAATGGAACCAATATTTTACAAATATGCTAACAGAAGATAGACCAGAGTTCAAAAGTACCCAACATGGAAATCCAAATATAGTTATACGAGGATCCCCAATAAGGATAACAACATCAGAAGTTAAAGAAGTATGTAAAACGCTAAAAAATGGTAGAGCTCCAGGACCAGGAAACATCCCAGGAGAGATAGTAAAATACGGAACTGAAAAGCTATTTAGTGCTTTGAGGAACTTATTCCAAAGATGCATTAACACATCAGAAGTACCCGAGGAATGGAAAATATCATACATATCAACAATTCATAAGAAAGGAGACAAAAATAATTGCGATAACTATAGGGGAATAACGGTTACAGGATCTATTAGCAGAATATACGGAAAAATACTAAAAAATAGAATAGAAACGGAATACGCGGACGTAGAAGCTAAAGAACAGGCAGGCTTTAGAGCAGGAAGATCCACAATAGACCATCTCTTCTCACTGACACAAATCCTAGAAAAGAAAACCGCATTTGATCAGGAAGTCCATGTCTTGTTTGTTGATCTAAAAAAGGCCTACGACAGCGTGCCCCTAATGAGATTGTGGGAAACACTACAACAGAGTAATGTAAGCACCGAAATAATTAAAGCCGTAAAATCCTTATACCAAGACGCAAGAAGTAGTGTGAAAACCAAATATGGTATAACAACAGGGTTCCCGGTCACAAAGGGTCTCAAACAGGGCTGCTGTATATCCCCAACGCTATTTAAAATCTATTTGGAGAGTGCACTGAAGAACTGGAAAAGGAAATGCAGCAGTATGGGATTACCACTGGATGACGATACTACATTGTACACGCTATCATTCGCAGATGACCAGGTAGTAGTCGCTCAGGACATCGATGATATGGAATACATGACACGAAAACTTATGGATGAATATGAAAAATGGGGCCTAGAAGTCAATATTAAAAAGACCGAGTACATGTGCATCGGAGGACAACAGCAGGACTTGAAACTGGCCACAGGACACACCATCAAACACTGTGCCAGTTATAAGTATTTGGGAACGAGAATATCTAGGGATGGAACACTGGAAGAAGCAATATTCGAGAGGAATATCCAAGGAAGAAAAACGATTACAATGCTTAATAGTATACTATGGGACAAAAACATAACCATTGAAAATAAGAAGAGAATTTACAACTCAATAGTGAAAAGTATAATAACTTACAGCTCCCAGGTGTGGCCATTAAAGGAAAGAACAGAAAAAATACTAAAAGCTACAGAAATGGGTTTCTGGAGACGAGCAGCCAGAAAATCCAGAAAAGACCGCATACCAAATGACACGATAAGGCGAGCTTTAGAAATAAAACACGATATAGTGGACGAAATCAGAACCCAACAGTTGGTATGTTACGGACATGTACAGAGAATGTCACAAGACTGAGTGCCTAAAAAGACTTTAAATTGGAACCCACATGGAAAAAGAAAGCGAGAAAGACCACGCCAAAGCTGGAGAGCAGGAATCAACAAGGAAGTACTAGAGAGAGATCTGGAGGAGGAGGGATGGAGAAACCGGGAGGAGTGGAAATTGGGCATCGGAAGACGGAAGACGTTATAAAACCGATTGATACATACACAAATGTCTTTAATAAATCGTTGCAGGGAAATGAAACGCATACACTGCAACTGACTGATAAAATTGCAGCGTTTCAAAAAAAGATGCTAGTTGTGGAAAAGAAAAATAGAAGAGGAGCAAGGAAATACTAACTCTTTTCCTGTTTTGGAAGGCTTTCTGGTAGAAAAATCTCTTCAAAATCTGGAGCCAGGTTTGCAATTGGTATTTATCCAACACTTATCAACATTCAGCACCCATTTTAATAAATATTTTCCAGAGAACCTGAATCAATACGACTGGATTAGAAACCCATTCTAATGGATACCACCATCTATACTTTTAACAGTCGAGGAAGAACAGCTATTAGGACTATCTTGTGATACGAGCCTAAAACTACGATCCGATTTTGGAGCAATGCATCCCAAGAATATCCTACTATCAGTATTACGGCTTTGAGGGTTCTTTTACCATTTGCTATGTCGTACTTGTGTGAAACTGGCTTTTTCTGCAGGTGCAGTAATCAAATCGAAGTACAGATCACAAATAAATTTAGAAAAAGAAATGAGAGCAGCAATTTCAAAGTTTCAGCCCCGATTTGAGAAGTTATGTTCAGAAAAGCAAGCTCATCCTTCTAATTAATTGTATTGTTTGTAGTTTTTTCATGTTTTCTAATAAATAATAATTAAGATTCTATATTCTTTGGAATCTTCTTTGAATAATAAAGTAATTTTATTGTCTGTCAGAGCTACACGCAAGTATCTTTTCTTTTAGAAGGGCGTCGTAAAAACATTGCAACCTGTAAAGGGAGTTGCAGTAAAAAAAGATTGGGAACCCCTGGCGTAGTAAATTAAATGATAGATGATTGATAAAAAGTGATTTATAACTTGACTATCATATGATAGCATATTGTGAACGTGAATCTTTAGCTCATGGTATGTTAAATTGTGAAAAATTTGGAAGAACTGTAACCAAATGTATGTTGTTCTTTTTAATTTTAAGTTGATTTAATGCATAGATAATGATACGGTTCAAAATTTGCGTTAACCTTGATGTCTTCAGGAACAATTTTTTCGAATTCGTTGGAATTTGGTGAAAGTTCGTGGCAGGAAGAAGTAAAATTATTTCAAAGATAATTGCTTTAAGCAGCGAACGGGAATCTAATTATTAAGGGGCCATACCGGTGTGATAATTTTAAAAAATCGATTTGTTTTTTTACATATTTCAATGCTTCTATGTGTACAGAATAAGACGTAGAAGTATTAAAGTAGGCCTATGTTTATTTTTGAAAATACAGCTGCCGCCAGGCACAGCTACCCGGGAGGCCATAAACTCGTTTTTGGAAGCGTAACGCGAACAGGAGCAGGTATTAAAATTCCAATGCCGTAACGTCATCATGTAAGTGAAAGTTAAATATCTAATACTTCGGTGAATTGAAAATAGTCACAAAGGTAGGTACGTGGCAAGAGATCACTATTTATGTGTTACACGTTAGTCATTCTTTAAACGTGTGTTTCTCAAAACTGCATTTTTTAAATTTGTTTCCGCTGTAACTCGAAAACAATTCGTTGTATCCACTTAATTTTTTTTTTACATGTTAAGGAATTTTTTTTTTCGTACCATGAACCAAGGATTTTTTGATTGGACCAAAAATATCAACTTGGCATGCAAAAAACGGACACTTTTTTAGCGAAAATTTTGTACTTTTTTTTCTAAACGCCGCCATTCTTATAATTTTCAATATTTTTTAAAATCCATGGTTGATGGTACGGAAAACTCTATTTTAATGATCATTTCGTTTCTTTTGATTCCAGGAAATATGAAGGCGCATATCGCGGCAGCAATGGAGCTCCTTCTTTTTCACCTGTCCCGTTACTAGGGCATAAGTCACGTAAATTTCAATATTTTGGTCGGAAAACATTTGTAAGTATTTGTAAATAAATAATAAAAAACATATGTCCACGACATTGTAAAACATATGATGCAGTGGTTTTCCTTAAAAAAAATTTTAAAAAAATATCCTTATTTTTAAGTAGTTACGCTAGTATAGCCCCTTAAACCCTCTAAAACTACATAAAAAAATTTACAGTTGAAATCATGATTAACTCAACTATCATAAACATGTTTTTCGTGTTAAAATTAAAGCCACTTTAAACCAATTTCATCGTATTTCCCCATAAAGTAGACTAGGAATTGTTGCGACTAACAAATGTCATTGCTGGAATTTGAAATGGGATTTTGGTTAATTAATATAATTAATAACATTATCGCGTAGAATCGCTTTGTGTGAAATGGACGTAGAATTTGGAATTCGCGCGAAATTAGAATCTGACCGAGTGTAGATGAAGGTAATGCAGACATTTGGTTTGGTGGAACTTTAATTTTGAATTAAGTCGATTTTCGTAGGTAAATTAAACAAATTCTTGCTAAGAATTGCTTTAGTTTTTAATCCTGAGTAGTTTAATTAGAAAACAGAGCAAACTAATTGAAGTGAGGGGCGATTAGATAAAACAGATATTTTTTAACTAAGCACATATTTTGAGACATATTTGAACGACTGTTGTTTTATAAATTTTATTTTTGATTTTTACTTGTGGCGATATTGACAATAATATATGGACGTTGTCCACTTTTAGTGGCTTTACAGTGATATTATTTGCATAGGGTAGGACCCTTGTCGAATTGAGCTGCCTGCGATAATTGTTGGCAATTTGCTGACCATTTCTTTGTCAGTCTGTAGCCGAAGATAGCCCCTGATGCAAGATAGGTGTGCCTTTCAGTTTTAAGTGCAATATCTTACCACGATATGACGCCATTACGGGAATAAGTATTTTGAGTTTTGTTCTCTCGTTTATTGCTCCTAGCTCGACTGAGGAGCTGTGATATGCAAAGCGCGTCTCAAGATAGATTGAGAGAACAGTGGGGGTTCCTTTGAAATGGGAAGGGGTGATAACGTTGTTTTCAGGTAACTCCTAAGGTTTCTGGTTATGTTCCATTTTGTTGTATTGCTCACCAGGATACTGGCTAGTGCTTGTACTTGGGATAGGTGGTAATGTAAACGGGCGTACAAATACATATTGGTGTGTGTTGGCTTTCTGTAGGTTGCTTGCTTCAGGTATCCTTTTTAAACTCACTAGTCCGTCTAAAAATGGTCGTTGGTTATTTTCTTCTAGTAATAATATGAATAAATGAACTTTTTCCAAAATTTGAATGCAGAATCGAAGACAAAAACTTTTATAAACAGTACCTGTTATCAGTTTAAAAAATATATCATGTACTCTTTTCAAAATACAACGACATATATTTTGTTTACCTCGGAAAGTAGCGGTGAGATGTAATTATATTTTCCCCGCTATATCTTTTGAAACCTGCGTATATACTCACTTGGAACAATGCTCGATCATAATTTCCAGTAGCGGGGATCGTAACACTATACGATATTTGTTCGAATTCGGGAGCGTTATCGTTAATATCGTCCACTTTGACAACCACTCTCGTAGTGGATGAGAGTGGGGGTTCGCCATTGTCGGAAATCAAAACCTGAAACAAAAAATTCGTGTTATTTTTTCAACTCTATATTGCATACAATGTTTGTCCTAAAGCTCCTCTTGTTTACATCTAAACGTGATCCAACATTAACAGTGGTCTCGAGGAAGGGCAGCTGGAAACGATGAGTTGAATGTAAATGTTGTCAGATTTCTAAAATTTACAATATTCGATGATTTACCTTTCGCTATATTCTTAAATGTATAATCTAATGAACTAAAATTATTGTGCCTAGTTTTAACTTATAAAGCAAAAAATAAAGACCGTTTAATTTATTAGAAACAGCTGAATATTTTCTAAATGTGTACTTCAAAAATAACCTGCTATTAAAATGAACAAAATGTGACAGCAACGGTACGTATTCTCAACTGGTTTTAATAGCATACCAGGTACGATCATGTAGATTTTTAGCGGTGCTGCACGAACACGGGACACGGTAATTTTTTTGCATTAAGCAGTGTTAAGATTTTGTCCACTGTTATTTACTTGTCCTTATTGCACTCATAGCAATTTCTAATGGATCACTGATTTGACGGGAAATGATGAAATGAATGACGTACTCTGTCTATTCTTATTTGTGTGGGGGGTTTGTCGAACCTATTATGTGAGGCAAGAGAGACGTAGATTCATAACGAATACAAAGATAAAGACACCAACAGAAATAATACAGCAAAATACAGAGGAATATCGACAAGCATTGGAAAATCATGTAAAACATATAAACTACCAAACAGAAGTTGATGAACTAAACGCACAAATAACCAACAGCCTACTCATGTCTACAAAACAAACAACAAGATCGAAAAAAGACAAAACACAAAAATTAAGTAAACAGAGAAGACTATTAAGGAATGATCCTACGAATGACAGATTAAAATTTGCAGAAATAGACAAAAAATAAAGAAAAAGATCAGAGAAGATGTCAGACAATATAGAAACTCGAAAACAGAAGAATTAAAAGAGGAATTAGGCAAGGAGACTCAATATTCCAAAAGTGGGAAATTAAAAGAATACTAATGGACGCTGAAGGATTAAATCACATACAACACAAAAGAGGAATTATAAGAAATGTTGATGGAATTGAATAACGAGTCCGGAGAAATAGGTCTAAAAATAAACTTGACCAAAACCAAATATTTGAACAACGAAAGTGAACATAACAGCCAGGAACTATTAATAGAAAGTGAAAGAAAGGTACAGACATTCATACATTTAGGACAAAACATTGGAATATCAAAAAATAATTTAAGGGCTGGCTTGGATAGAAGAATCTCATTAGCTTGGTCTGAGTTCGGAAGGTCACAATCTACATTTAAAATACAGCAAATTGTGGAATTGGGCAGAGCATATCCTAAGCATAAATGATAACAGATAGACACGCCGTATAGTTGAATAGAGGTCCAGAGAACACAAAAGCTGCAGAGGTAGACGACACACAAGATGGATGGACGACATAAAAAGATTAGCAGGACATGAATGGATGAAAAAAGCAAACAACAAAGCTAACAAAGCTCATTGGAAGCAACATGGGGAGGTTTACATCCGACTATAGATGGAATAAGCTAATGATGATGATGTTAATGACACCGTGAACAGACAACTGACACGATACCTGTAAACCTTCACTATTCTCTCCGTGGATGCCAAAGCATTTACACGATCGTAGAAAAATAAACATTATGCATAATTATTACGTCAAAACATAACAAAGATATATTATTAAATGTGAGGTTGAAAAATTGCAAAAACTACTTTATCAAAACTTGCACACACCGCAGATTTACGGTCGAGAAAATTACCCTGTCCTTTTGCTTTGCATATTTGTGATATGTCATTAATAACCGAAGATTTAACAGAGGGAGCCACTGAGCAGTGACTTATCACCGGACTTAATAATTAGTTCTGACACAATCTCTAAATTAAGGCTGAAACCCGAAGTCCGTGGTTTTAAAATTATGATAAATTGTTTTGGGCTTTTTGCAGGAAGTCCACCTTTAAACTGGCTTAAGCTTTCAAGATATTTCAGGTTTATTAGGTTTTATTTTGATAATTTATATTCATTATGTGTTGTTTTGTATGGACCTAATTGATTTAAATTTCTCGCATCGCTTTTCTGCATAAAAATTTCGCATTATCCTTAAATATCGCTTTTGTATTTCTAAATCATCTGAAGGAAACATAATTTAACGCAGAAAATTATAGGATCACTTCGAAGAACATAACTCAAGCTTCGCTTCTTCAAATATTTAAAAATGGGCTAGCAACTACAAATTAGCTTCGCAGTCTTGTTCTTCTTCTTTCTTATATGGTTTGTCATATAAGCAGGCATACCCCCTGTTTTATCCTCATTACGTTTCTTCCGATATGGACCTCCAGCATTCCTTCCACCTTTTCGGGGTTTGCTCCTAGTTCTTTTACGGCAAGGCTTATTGAGTTTTGTTTTTACCAGTCTGTTGTCGTCCATCCGAACTACGTGTTTATTCCATTGTTTTCTTCTAGTTCTGGTCCATTTGGATATTTTTTGGATCTCACTTAGTTCTTGTAGATCTCTGTTGCGGATTTTGTCGTGGATAGTTTTTCCATGTATGTCCCTAATCATCTTTATTTCTGTTGTCCTTATCATTTGTACTGTTTTACATGTGTCAGCTCTTGTTTACACGCGGAATAACTTGCCTTTGGAGTAATTGTAAATACCGCTGTCCTGTAAGATTTCCATCGGTAAAAAAGGGACCAATGATATGACGTCCATAAATCCCTGCCTACACGTTTATCTTTTGTGGTCTTTGAGAATGACTGTCGATTATCCAGTGGGGATTCTCAGTAGACCAGTACTGGCAGTTATGCCTGTTAACTCTTCCGTTAAGACAAAATGTGGCCTCGTCAGAAAAAACAATATTATGAATTAGGTTAGGATCATTATTGATTCGTTTCATCATGACCTCGCAAAATTCAACGCGTCTATCGTAGTCATCTTCACCCCGCGTAAGTATTTTGGATGAGCTTAAATGCATAAAATGTTTGTATCATCTTCAAATATTTCTTTTGTGTTTCTGAATATGAGCGACTGAAATAAACATTACTTAACGCACAAAATTGCACGATAACTTTAAGAAAACATCCCTAAAGCCCAAATTATATCAAGCTGCTCAAAATACGCCTTGTCGTAGGGTTTTCGTGCTAAATAATATAAGCAGTCAATTAGGAAGTTTATAGGCCTTCGCAGCCAGTCAGCTTTTATAGATGCCATAAAACTTGCAAGAATCATTATTAAACGTAAATTGAAATTGATAATGGAGATTTTCATTAGAACAACGTCGATTACATTAATGGATTTGTTTATATTTGTAACGCTTCAGGGTGTACTTTTCGTAATTTCTTTGTTGCGAGTTGCTACTGTATTCACTGCCCGTGTTTATTACTTTCAATAATTAATTAAATAATGAAAGCTTAGCAAATTATATACATATATATATATATATATATATATATATATATATATATATATATATATATATATAAATACATACATACATATATATATATACATACATATATATATATATATATATATATATATATATATATATATATATATATACCATATATATATGTTAAAATAGAAGTTTTCACAGATGGTGGAATGTAATACATTAAAATTCCGGGTTTCAATCTGTTCGTCTAACGATGAATTGGCACGACGTTTCGCCAAAATCTCATTTGGCATTTTCTAGTGCTCGCGCTGCTGCTGCTACTCGATACTGTGATCTTGCTGCTGCTGCCGCTTGAAGCTAACTTCGTTCGAGTTAGCTTCAAGCTTTCAAGCATTTTAATGTAATTGTAGGTTGAAAAGTTTTTGGTCTAGCTACTTAAAACACATTTTTTTTTTGCAAAATTCGTCTTTATTCGTCAATATAGTCCCCTTCAAGAGCGATACTATCAGTCCAACGCTTTTCTAACATTTCTATACCTTTCTTGTAGAAGGATCTGTCTTTACCTTCAAAATAGGCTTCAGCTTCAACAATAACCTCTTCATTGGGGTCAAATCTCTTTCCCGCGAGAATATTTTTGAGGTCTGCGAATAGGTTATAGTGGCTGGGGTCCAAATCTGGAGAATATGGTGGACGAGGAAGCAATTCGAACTTCAATTCATGCAATTTTGCCATCGTAACTATTGACCTGTGACACGGTGCATTGTGAATTTTTTTCTTGTTCATTTGGAGCCGTTTCTTTGCGATTTCTGCCTTCAAACGCACTAATAACTTTTATAATATTCGTTATTGATGGTTTTTCCCTTCTCAGCATAGTCAATGAAAATTATTCCATGCGCATCCCAAAATACAGATGCCCAAACCTTCCCAGTCGACTGTTGTGTCTTTGGTCGCTTTCGACGGATTTCAACGGCTGCTGTCCATTCAGCTGCCTGCTGAATTGATTGCGGTGTGTAGTGGTGGATCCATGTTTCATCCATTGTCACATATTGCATGAAAAAATCCTTTTTATTGCTCTTAAATATGTCCAAAGAGACGGTCCGGTCTAATGATCACGCTTTGAAAAAGATGGATGAGATTTCATCGAAACGTCAGCGAAACCATCCATCAAGGGACTTTAAGCTAACACGGGATACTATATATATATATATATATATATATATATATATATATATATATATATATATATATATATATATATATATAATATATATATAATGCAACGTCTCTTTGTCTGTCTGTCTGTCCGTTAGTGCGCCTATCACTTGAGAACCACTTATCCGATTTACGTACTTTTTTTTTTAAAACATACATATGTTCTCTGGCCAGGTTATAGGCTATATTTTATTACAATAGGTAGCATAAGGAATGAGCAGTGACGTAAAATAGTGAATGATGTCGGAAAAAAGTTTGCCGCTAGCGCGTCCCCTTGCAATACACAGCCTAAACCATTAAATACGGAACAATATTATGTAGCAAAGAATATCTGTAATCTATAATATATATAAAATGCAATGTCTCTCTGTCTATCTGTCTGTCCATTAGTGCGTTTATCACGCGAGAACCACTTATCCGATTTACGAGTCTTTTTTTAAATTCATACATATATTCTTTGGCCAGGTTACATAATAAATAATGATAATCTATATCTATAATATATATGAAATGCAACGTTTGTCTGTCTGTCCGTTAATGCGCTTATCCCTCGAGAACCACTTATCCGATTTACGTGATTTTTTAAATTCATACATATGTTCTCTGACCAGGTTATAGGTATATATTTTATTACATCTATAATATATATAAAATGCAAAGTATCTCTGTCTGTCTGTCTGTCCGTTAGTGCGCTTATCACTGGAGAACCACTTATCCGATTTTCGTACTTTTTTTTTAAAAACATACATATGTTCTCCGGCCAGGTTATAGGCTATATTTTATTACGATAGGTAGCATAAGGAATGAGCAGTGACAATAATAGTAAATGAAGTCGGACAAAGTTTGCCGCTAGCGCGTTCTCTTGCAATACACAGTTCAAACCATTAAATATGGAACAATATTATGTAGCAGAGAATATCTATAATATATATATATATATATATATATATATATATATATATATATATATATATATATATATATATATATATACAATGCAATGTCTCTCTGTCCGTCTGTCTGTTTGTCTGTCCGTCCGTTAGTGCGCTTATCACTGGAGAACCACTTATCCGATTTACGTGTTTTTTTTTTAAACATACGTATGTTCTCTGGCCAGGTTATAGGATATATTTTATTATGTTAGGTGACATAAGGAATAAGCAGTGACGATAATAGTGAATCAAGTCGGAGAAAAGCTTGCCGCTAGCGCGTTCTCTTGCAATACACTCCCTAAAGCATTAAATATGGAACAATATCATGTAGCAAAGAATACAATATATATATAAAATGCAACGTCTCTCTGTCTGTCTGTCCGTTAGTGCGCTTATCACTCGAGAACCACTTATCCGATTTACGTGTTTTTATAAATTTATACATATGTTCTATATAATTCGATATAAGCCGAGATAATGGGAGATAAGGTGAAATAATGGGAGATAAGGTGAGATAATGGGAGATAAGTATAAATAATGGGAGATAAGGAGAAATAATGGGAGATAAGGAGAAATAATGGGAGATAAGGAGAAATAATGGGAGATAAGCAGAGATAAGCCTAGATAATGGAAATTATGTAGAGATAATGGGAGATAAGGAGAAATATTGGGAGATAGGAGAAATAATGGGAGATATTTTATTACGTTGGGTAACATAAGGAATAAGCAGTGACGATAGTAGTGAATCAAGTCCACGCGAGCGGAGCCGCGGGCCCGGCTAGTATATATATATATATATATATATATATATATATATATATATATATATATATATATATATATATATATATATATATATATATATATATATGTAGTAGTGGTTTTTCGGGTATCCCGTGTTAGCTTGAAGTCCCTTGATGGACTGTTTCGCTGACGTTTCGATGGAATCCCATCCATCTTTTTCAAAGCGTTGATCACTGGTCGGTGTCTTGACGTTGAATGTCGAGACTGGCCCTGAGTGCGCCGGTTTTATGTGCTCGGGGGTGTTTCTATTGGTCGGACGGATCTGGCCAATAGAGGCTCGGCTTTGGCTGCGCGTTGTCGGTCCTGTGGTTCTTTGTAATGTTTTTGTGTTGGTGAAGTAATATATGGTTGAATTATTGTTTCTCTTGGTTGGACTTGGTACTGGGATAGAATATGTTTCCAAGAGTTCGGTAAACGTTGGCTATCATCCCGATTATTTAAGTTGTTGGGCCTCTTTTCTATTTCTATGGCTTCTTTGGTTACCCTAGTGGATAGGTTACTACTTTTTTGTAGAGTTCTGGTTTCGTCGAAATCGATTTTGTGGCCGGTATTGTGTGCATGTTGTGCTAGAGAAGAGGTGGTGGATTTTTGTTTTATGGCGTTTTTGTGCTCGTCTCTTCTGGCACTAATTTTCCTGTTTGTTTGGCCTATGTATGAAAGACCGCAGTCCTGACACGGAATACATTCTTCTTCTAGTCTTCTAAGGCTATAATGTCTTTTGGTGTAGGTAGAATATCTTTAATTTTTTTGGTTGGTTGGGTAAATGGTCTCAATTTGGTGTTTTCCTAGAAGTCTTCCTATTTTGTCTGTGATGCCTTTTACATATGGGAGAAATGCTTTTGTAGTATATGTCTTTCTTTCCTGTTTGTGTTCTTTATTTAGGGCCCGCCGGATCGTGTTTTGACTATATCCATTTGAAAGTAAAACGTTTCGAAGAAGCTTGGTTTCTTGTTGCAAATGTTCCTTGTCTGTTAGGGTTTCTGATCGGTGAGCTAAGGATTTGGCAACGGAGAAGAGTTGGGCCGGGTGATGATGTGAGCTGGCATTTAAGTATCTGTTTCTATGTGTCGGTTTTCTATATACTGGGTGAGACAAAGAACCATCTAATTTTCTTTGAAGCAAGACACTACTACATTTCACACCCGTGAGAACATTCGTCAAAACATATATATATATATATATATATATATATATATATATATATATATATATATATATATATATATATATATATATATATAGCAATATCCTCTGAAATGTTATTATTAAATATTGGATTTGTGCAGATGTTCCTGATACTTGCTGACCCACTCGTGATAAAAGGCTTCTTCAATTATCCTACTAAAAATCTGTAGCAGATCTTTTCTAGCAGATTTTCGTCTTATTAATTAACATTCCATTGTCTCATGTTTTAAAACAGGTAACCTACCGATTATAGTACTACGAATGTATCAATAATAAACCAATTTTGAAAATTCTTTCTACTTCTACTCGCCAAACAAAGTACTGTATTTGTGGAAAAAGCACATTCCGTGTTTTCTTCGGTTCTTTCATGTTTCAGGACCTTTCGATCACGTCTAACACGATCTGTTATTTCTGTCTGTTGTGATAACTTCCGTACGAAATGGGATATTAATTTCAAATTTGATATACATATAGTAACTACTTTAAGTGGGGGAACACCTATAATATTTCAGCGACATCACTTAAGAGGAAAAGGATGAAAGAAGTAGCGAGTGACAAATTGTGTACGTTTTTACTAGTCTCATAAGATATTTTTTTGGCTAATAAAAGGAAATTTTTAAACATAATTATTTAAAATTAAATATATAAGAAGAGGCTTATAGGAAGTTGCTTTTATGGCCTTTTAGGTTTCTTGGTGCCGAAGAATCTGACAATCAGAGTACCTTTTTCATCAGGTCCGTACCGGGGCCTTTTTTATTCATGACTACTTGTTACATCTGTAGGCAGACGAATACAAATTTATTACTTCTTTAATAAAAATAATAAGAATTCTCATGTTTGTTGGTTATTCAGGATCTGGAGGTGCATTGTAGAATATCCAATAAGTATTGTACGTACTATTTTAGAGAAATTACATAAAATAGATATGGGTCGATAATTATCAACCACACCTGGATCCCCAGACTTCAAGATAGGTCGCACTTTGGCCACCTTCCAAGTAGCAGGAAACGTATGAGTCGTCAACACCAGATTAAAGATATGGAGTAAAGGACCAGACAGAGCGGACACGCAATCCTTGACAACAAAACTGGGAATGCCGTCGGAACCGGAGGTCAGTTTATTCTTGAGAGACCTAGCCGCAGTTAAAATATCCCTCTCGGAAATTTCGGAAACGTCAACAAAGAAAGGGGGAGCTCCCCAATAACCATATTCCTCAGGCCTAGACGACTTAATAAATACGCTGTGAAAGAAATCACCAAAGGCAGTGACTATGCTAGGTGGGTCGTTATAGACATGATCACCACTTCTCATGTTATTGGGAATGCCAGATTGAGAGCGTTTACTCTGAATAAAGGCCCAGAAGTTGGAGGGATCGTTAGAGATGTTATTCTCAGTACTGCGGATATATTCTCTATAGGCAACACTAGATTGCTGCTTGATTAACTTACGAAGAGAAGTAAATTTCTGATAGTAAAACTTGAGTTTGAACAACTTATATGTTACAATAGAGGTTTTCATGGATGGTGGAATTCAAATTCCGGGTTTCGATCCGTTCGTTTGCACGGCGTTTCGCTAAAATCTCATTTGGCATTTTCAAATGCTCTTGCTGCTACTGCTACTCGATACTGTGATCTTGCTGCTGCTGCTGCTGCCGCTTAAAGCTAATTCGAGCGGCAGCAGCAGCAAGATCACAGTATCGAGTAGCACTTGAAAATGCCAAATGATATTTTCGCGAAACGTCGTGCAAATTCATTGTTGGACGAACGGATTGAAACCCGGAATTTTAATGTACTATATATATATATATATATATATATATATATATATATATATATATATATATATATATATATATATATAACACATGGGCTGAAAAGTCCCGGGACTAACAAAGAAAACACGGTTTTTTTGGTTCAAAATTAGCTTTATTCATCAACGTAATCTCCATCAAGAGCAACGCAATCATTCCAGCGCCGCTCTAACAATGGCCAAACACTGCTCAGAATCATCAACACGTTCTTGTTTTTGATAAACAGTGAGCAAACGCGGCACCCATTTTGAACAGAGCTTTCTCATAGTCAAATGCTCATGCAATATAAAGCCAAACGTTCTTTTGATATCTTTACGATGTCAGCTAACTCACGCAACTTCACTTTTCGATCATTCAAAACGATTTTATGGATTTTTTTGATGTTTTCTGGTGTTACCGCCTCATTTGGACGTCCACTGCGTTCTGCATCATCGGTGTCTCTACGACCACGTTTGAAGTCAGCAAACCAACGTTTTATTGTTGTTTCTGATGGAGCGGAGTCCCCATAACACTTTTCAAGCCATTGCTTCGCTTGAACGGTATTTTTTCCCATCAAGAAGCAGTGTAAAATTAAAACACGAAATTGTTTTTGATCCATTGTTTTGAAAATAACAAAAGTAGCGTCACTCTTAGCACAATAACTCACAAACTAATGAATAGAATATCATGAAATTTTAACAGCTGTCTTTTGAAGGTTAGTATTAACTGAAAAAAAGGTGACTGCAATAAAACTAGCGCCATCTATGTGTTAGGCCCGGGACTTTTCAGCCCATGTGTTATATATATATATATATATATATATATATATATATATATATATATATATATATATACTACTAGAGTGACCGGATCTCATAGAGGGGGAAAAAAAATGTCGGAATCTTGTTCGTCTGGACCCCACAAAACGATTCCCCTTTCCAGTTATTGAGATTTGAGCTCGATTAAACGACGTTAACCCGTGCTGCTCGTCGCTCAAAGTTTGAAAAAATTTTTGGCCAAAAAGCTGACATATGGAGCCATAACTCCAGAACGGTAAATAATAGAAACACGCTTAATATCTCAAAAGAAAGCTAATGTTGTTCTTCAAAATTTATATTCTATACATAATTGTTGTTATTTTAAGTCAAACCGAGTTACAACAGCCTTTAGCCCCAAAAACGTGACCTGGTACCACTAGGAGCATACTTCGTATATTTTGTTATTAAGTGATAAATTTTGCTTTTTTTTAGTTTAAAGTAGAAATATAATAAAAAAAACAAGTAATACTGATAAGTCTAATGACATTTTTTATTTTAAAATATAAAAATTAGGTATATAATACATACAAAACAGACACAGAAAAGATACAGACGTAGTACCTACATGAGTTGATAATTTTACATAGTTATCTAATCTATTCTAGAGCTTTTGTTAAAGTACTTTTTGAAACGTCAGAATATAATGCTCGGCATTTACTTACAACTTGCAGGACATATTGCTTTTGGTCGTCATCTTTTGTCAGAAGGTCGTTAAAGTCGGTTATTAATTTAACACCACGCTCAGCCATATCATTAACTACTTTTAATGTTTTGACAATTTTCAATCCTTCTTGGAAGTCATTATTTTGAGGCCAGGTGTTTGGATGTTGTCTTAGGAAATCTGTTTTTATATTAAATTGGTCAAAGAATGTAAACGTTTCTTTGGTAAGTAAATTTACCAATCCTCCATTAACTACCTCTTTTCAGTTTTCTTTCCTAACTTTTGGATTTACAACCCTAGCGTGCTGTGATGGTTCATCCGTGCTACTGAGCAATTTATTAGCCATTAACAACTTTTCATCGTCTGTAATGGTGGGATCAAAAAACGATAATCCCACCAACTTTGCATTCAAATACCACAAATGGTTCGAAAATTTGGTCAGGGCTATTTCTGCAATGTCGTTGTCACATTCTTTATAGTCTAACAGACTATGCAAAATACCTAAATCTTGCTTTGGTGCAAGATGAGCTTTTGGAGCATTGAACCAAGCTTTACAATAAATTTTAACTAGGAAAACAGAAATGGCACGCACAGAACTTTCTTCTTCTTTAGACATCTTAAATTGACAACGAAAAAATGAACATTTTTAAGCAGTAAATAGCCTTTGCCATCCACCTAGCGTGATGAATGGCTCCTGGAGTTCTAAAACCCACAACATTGCCGTCTAGTGATCCAACAAATACGAGAACCAACTGCAATAGCTCCTTGTAGTCATCTCTGGGGTGGCTCTCAGTTAATTTGGTCTCGAATTCAGCAGTAACATTTGCAATTACTTCTGGAGTTAGCTGCTTTTGTATTAGATTGTCACTGATACCTGTGTCGTATTTTTCTTTGTCTATCTTGGGCCATGCAGTGAGGAATCTCTTGAAAATGTCTGAATGAGGTCCAGTGGTTGATCCCATTTTTGTGTCGAATACGCCTCTTAACAGAATTTCCAAGATATGGTGACGGCAAGCTAGGTATAACAATTCTCTTCCTAACATTTGCTCCAATATGACGCATGCTCCTTTGAGTCTTCCCGTGTTGGATGCTGTAGTGTCGAAGCACATCGCCTTGACGGTGTTGAGAAGACCCCATTCATGTAGGCATTCATATACGGCTACGGCTTGCTCCTCTCCAGAGCTGTTTGCTGTTACAGGAACTCCCAGCAGCTGTTCCTTTTCGCCATATGAAATAGCTATAGCTATTCGCTCACATTGTTCATTTTTTAAAACACCCGGTAAAAGTTTACCGTCCCAATGGACAACCACGGGCTCTTTTTCAGGAATGTTTACTTTATCAAAATTTTTTTATTATATTGTTCTCTGAACATTTGCCTTCTATCATGTAATAAAGTTTTTCGAGACTTTGTACTCAAGAGGGTCAAGGTTTAGTGCTTCTAGAGTAGCTATTAAAATTCTCGTGGCATTTCTGTCGGATACCTTACATCGATCTAATAAAATGGACAATTTCAGGTTTAAAATCTCTTTAACGCTCCTTGCAAATGAAACTTTCATCCTCTTGCTCTCAGATGGTCCTGGATCTTCTGCAGCTTCTTCAGGGATGTCCATTTCCTCCAAGCTCTCAAGTTCCTGGTAGATGCTGTCCTCTTCAGTGTCTTAAAATATCTTCACTAGATAATTGTTCGATCTAACCAGCTCAAAGGCACTTTAGAAACCAAACTGAATAAATAAAAGGTCGGTTGTACGCTGAAGTAAAATCACCATCCAGAAATTAGATTCACCCTCCTTTTTACCTGTCAAACGGGTCTTTCTTTGGTAAACTAGTCAGGTAATCCCCATATAATAAAAGATTAAATTTGAACAAAAGGCTCTTTATGTTTGAAAATTGAGTTCCAAAATACTTTTTAACAAAAAAATGTTAATTCCGAGACACATTATGTAAAAACCCGTAAAATTCTTAGAATACTCCCAAACTGGCTCCTACTGGTACCAGGTCACGTTTTTGGGGCTAAAGGCTGTTGTAACTCGGTTTGACTTAAAATAACAACAATTATGTATAGAATATAAATTTTGAAGAACAACATTAGCTTTCTTTTGAGATATTAAGCGTGTTTCTATTATTTACCGTTCTGGAGTTATGGCTCCATATGTCAGCTTTTTGGCCAAAAATTTGGATTTTTTCAAACTTTGAGCGACGAGCGGCACGGGTTAACGTAGTTTAATCGAGCTCAAATTTCGGCTATCTCAATATCTGGAAAGGGGAATCGTTTTGTGGGGTCCAGACGAACAAAATTCCGACATCGATTTTTTTGCGGTCACCCTAATATATATATATATATATATATATATATATATATATATATATATATATATATATATATATATATATATATATTTAACAATTTTCTTGGGTTTAATGTTCGCCAATTGAAAGACTTGTTTATATCATAGTATATATTTTTGTCAAGACGTTTCAACCGTGCACTCTGGTCTTCATTAGTTATTTACTCTATGTACAATAAACACATTTTTTTTGCTTTTTTTCCTTTTTTAGTTACGTTATATTGTCTCTATTTACATTGTGTTTATCCTAAATACTATTATTGATTTTGGGCTTACCCTTCACTTATTCCAGAAAAACCGTACACATACAAATTGAAATAAATTAAAATACATTGACAACTGATAGCCTTTTCCATAATTTTCGATATTATTGAAAGCAGTGCGACTGATCGGCAGTTATTTCGCAAGGTCTTTTTGCCTTTTGTTTTGGTGTCAGCTGAACTGTTTTTCCTCTTTACTTCCCTTGACGAAGAAAGTGTAGTAATTTTTCGAGTTCTATAGAAGCAGGAAATTAAATCGATGTTTTTTAGCGACACGTTCATAAAAAATGAAGAAAATATATAATATTTTTTGCTTGGCGATTAATAATGTATTTGAAATTACCCTTACATTGTCGTAGTTGACAAATTAACCCCTTTTTATATTAACGATATGTGGTTGTTGATTTATGTTTTCATGTCGAGAGGTAATAAAAATCAGATAAGGGGCATATTAATATGAATATAGCAAATTTTTTAATAAGCCTTGAAAATAAACGCTTTTATATATTTCTGAAAGATTACGTTTACCAAGTAAGTTACGTGAACATTGTTAAAATAGTTAGAAATAGCTTAACAACACAATACGTTTCGTTGTAGGTACTATAAAACATATAAGAAATCGTGGTTTTTTGGATACGATTGTTTCATTCTTGAGCGCTTTTCCGAAGTTTCGCCTACGTCTGTACGAGAATTTTTACTGTAAGGGTTGATGAAATTTATTTAAAGAAATATATTCCTAATAATTTATTACTCTGTATAGTAATATATGTAACACATGTTTGGAACAACGCAATTGAACACTTTGGAGAATCTCGAGCGGTTGCTCTTGACATATCCAAGGCATTCGACCGTGTTTGGCACGATGGACTGTTGGCTAAGTTACGCTCTTATGGTATATCTGAAAGGTTCTGTTTGTGGCTCTCATGTTTCCTCAGAGAGCGTTCTTTACGAGTGGCGGTCGACGGATTTCTTTCTAACACCCTCACTATCAACGCCGGTGTGCCCCAGGGCTTCATACTGTCTCCTACTCTCTTTCTCATTTACATTAACGATCTGCTGGAAAAGACCGGGAATCCAATCTATAGCTTTGCGGATGACAGTACGCTTGTCTCTTCATTCACCTTGAACGCTCGGACATCGGCTGCTCAGGCGAATATCCGCAGACAGCGGGAGGTCGTTCAACTTAACAAAGACCTGGAAGAAATTCTATCTTGGGGTGACAGTAACCAAGTGGAATTTAACGCTACAAAAACCCAAGCGGCAGTTTTTTCTAAAAAAGTTAACGTTGCTGAACCCGACATAGTTATGTCGGGGCACTCCATTCCCCTAGCATCGTCGCTCAATTTGTTGGGCGTTAGTTTGGGAGCAAATATGTCTTGGCATGAACATGTTGCAGGCATAGCAAGGAGAGCTTCTCAAAAGTTGGGAATATTATTTAGGACCAGAAAGCTTTACACCCCACAGCAACTGTTAATTATTTACAAAGCCCAAATTCGACCAACTATGGAATACTGCTCCCACGTTTGGGGCTCCGCTCCCAAACATACACTGCATTTGTCGGATTCTGTTCAGAGAAGAGCGGTCCGTCTGATTGGGGACCCGGAATTGACCGGCGACCTTGATTCGCTGGAACATCGAAGAACGGTTGGCGACTTGAGTCTGTTCTACAAGTATTTTCATGGAAAGTGTTCGAAGGATGTAGCCCGCTTAATTCCTCCCAAAGCGGTGCATGTTAGAAATACACGTCGCGCTGGTGCTTCGCATCCATATGAGGTTCAGCTTGTTACTCCGCGTACAACGCTTTTCAAGCAATCTTTTATATGGAGAACGTCATCCCTTTGGAATAATTTGCCCAGCGCTGTGTTTCCCACCGAGTACAATTTACAGCGATTCAAGAACAACGTGAATCGCTTTTTCCGCACTCGTGCCGCTCCTGGAGCGCTTTAGGGACTTCCCTGCAGCACGTGTGCTAGACCCATAAAAAAAAAGTAATTGGGGTTTAACGTTTGTTAGACAATATAAGGGAATAAAAGGATCTGGGAAACAGATAATATTGAGACTATACAAATCATAAAAATTAAAACGCCTTGTCTCATTTTTTTGTGGCAAGTATCGCTGTTGCGTTTCCCAATCGCGCCGTGCGTCAACGTCGCTGCCTGCGTTCACTGAGGGACTCGAGTAAACCGGGGATTTACCGATCTCAATTTTTCGTTACACGCGGGGATTTAATATTAGTCTGACGTCTAAGCGAAACAGAGACACAGTGGGCGACACATTCATAGTAGAAATGGCTTCAAATAGAAAAATTCTCACGCTTAAACAAAAATTTAGATTGTTGAAGTTCACAATAAGGAAAAGTTAAGTGTAAGGAACTTATCCAAGCGTTTTTAATATTAGAAAAACACAAGCTACTGATATAATTAAACATAAGGAAATCCTTCTAAACAATTATATGTATAGTAATTGAGGTTTTACATTTGTTTGACAATATAAGGTAATAAAAGGATATGGGAAACACATGGTGATAAAAACGTAACATTCTCTTTGTTAATATAGTATTGAAACTATACAAATCAAAAAAATAAAAACGCCTCGTTTCATTTTTCTGTGGCGAGTATCGCTGTTGGGTTATCCAATCGGTACACGCGAGGATTTAATATTAGTCTGACGTCTATGCGAAAAAGAGACACAGTGGGCAACACATTTATTGTAGAAATGGCTCCAAATAGAAAAATTCTCAACCTTAAACAAAAAGTTGAGATTGTTGAAGTTCACAATAAGGAAAAGTTAAGTGTAAGGAACTTATCCAAGCGTTTTAATACCGGAAAAACACAAGCTGCTGATATAATTAAACATAAAGAAATCCTTCTAAACAAGTGTATCTGTATAGTAAATGAGGTTTAACATTTGTTAGACAATATAAGGGAATAAATGGATCTGGGAAACACATGGTGATAAGAACGTAACATTCTCTTTGTTAATATAATATTGAAACTATATAAATCATAAAGATTAAAAAGTTTATAAATTTCAAAGCTTCCGAATTCAATATTTTCCGGAAATTATACTTTCGTAAATTTATAAGAAATATACAATATAACTCTAGCATTAAATGGGTCTTTTTACGACCTACCACACGCTGACGACCACGTCACAATCAAAATACGTTTTCAAGCCATTTTCTTGTATAGTTTAGAAAAATTAGAGGAAAACGCGAAAACTATCTGTATATCGCTGTGACGTATCCATGTTTTTCTTTCCCTTTATCCGACCAAAAGATTGAGAAAAGAACAGAGAAAAGGAGATAATGTTTTTTTTTTCAAACACTCTTCATATTCTCTTAGTATAAGGTTTTAATTTAGGCTTTTCATCCAATATTATATAAATTTGGAACTAATTTTAGTATAAACGGCCAATATTTCTGTAAAATAGAAATATTTCTGATTTAGTACGTATGGCGACACCTAGTTTCTAAATAAAAAACTCTTTAGGAAGTGTGAGGAAACAATCAGACAAAAGGAGTTGCTTTCGGATTTATACCGTCCCGCGTCTCAGCAGTAGCCACAAAAGGGGTCCAAATAGCCAGTAAAAATCCAGTATCTTGAATAAAGTCCGGTGTGGTAAGAAAAGGCTGCAGAATAAAATATACTAACACATTTCCGATTTAACAGTGATCCTCAATGTAGAGTGCTTCTGCCTGCAATAAGATGTTATTTAGTTCTTATACAAAGGTAAAATATGCACTTTTTCTTTTTACCTTTTAAAGTCATACACACTAAAACCCAATCTTTAGTGGTAAATTTTGACGAAAAGCTCTCATTAAACGTTAACAGGCTGCGTTTTGGCATATAGGTAGTTTTTTTAGATCTAGAATAGGATAAAAAACGTTTGCTGCTCTAAATTGTACGCTAAGCCTACAAAATCAAAACGTTTATCATGAACACTTTTTTAAGAGCAAAATTACAAAAAAGAGAAAGTTTTATTTTAAGTTTTTCAGAATTAATATCAAGTAAACTTCTAACCGTAACTAAAAAAAAACTATCCGACTTTTTTAGAACATTTCGTACTGCTTCAAACGTAAAATTGCCGGCGGCGCACTACAGCAGGCAAATGTGGGTATTTTTGATTATTCTTATACTGAAACTTAAGATATACGTGGTATGTCTCAGAAGTAATGAGAATGATTTATTTTTAAGTTTTTTATACAATTTAATATTGTCCCCTTCAAAGTATGCTCCTTGGGAATGGACACAGCGTCTCCAGCGATCTTGCCATTCCTGGTAAAAATTCTGGAAGTCTTGTTCCGTTAAACTGTTTAGAACCTGCGTCGTGACTCTTTGGATGTTGTCTGTTGTTCCGTAATCGTGACCTTTCAACTTCCGCTTAAGCGTTGGAAAAAGAAAATAATCACATGGAGCCATATCTGGCCGGAGGGTGGGTGTGGGAGTACTGGAACGTTCTTTTCTGCCAAAAATTCTCACAATGAGGTGTGACTGGGGGCATTATCGTGATGCAAGATCCAAGAGCTGGCAATGTCAGGTCGCACACGCAAAACCCTTTTCCGCAAACGTTCAAAGACCTCGCGCTAAAAGATTTGATTCACTGTCTGGCCCTGCGGTATGAGTTCTTTGTGAACAATTTCACGACAATCAAAAAAGATGATAAGCATGGACTTGATTCGCGATTTGCTCATGCGAGTTTTTTTCGGCCGCGGTGATGATGACGTATGCCACTATGTGCCTTGTCCTTTTGTTTCAAGATCGTACTGAAATACCACTCTGTGCATGAAGTTGGGTTCAGTTGTCAAGCGATCAAACAGTTGGCTAATGGATAAGCGATTTTCTTTTTGTTCATCAGACAAGTTCTTGGGCACCAGCTTTGCACAAATTTTTCTCATGCCTAGCTCCTCTGTCACAATTCGATGAACAGTATCCTTACTCATGCTTACCTCATATGCAATCATCCTGTCTGTTAACCGTCTCTCTCGTATTACACAGAACTCACCTTCGACACGCTTTCATCGGTTTTTGATGTGGACGGCCTTCCGGAGCGATGTTTATCTTCAACGTTTTCGCGGCCCTCTTTAAAAGCCTTGTACCATCTGAAAACTTGTGCTGAAGACAAAGCAGCATCTCCATATGCTGTTCTTAACATTTGAAGTGTATCTGAAACAGTTCTTTCCAGTTTAACACCAAATTTAATTGCATATGGTTGCTCGATATTTGCCTGCATTTTTCATGTGACGCGGTATTGGAACGAAACTGTAAACAACTAACGATCACACCGCTAACACTACACGGAGTGGACTGTACCTGTTCTGGTTGCGTACCTACCTCTTCTACTCACATGTAGTCGTCTCCAGCCTGATGCAGTGTTGTGTCACATGGAGCGTAAAAAATTCATTCTCATTACTTCTGACACATACCACGTAATAATGATATATGCACAAGGATTTTTTTGTAATACTATATTTATTAAATAAACTCCTGGACAAAATTAACGTAACAATCTGAAAATTAATTTATCTTTTTCTTATGTCAGTTTTAAAGTTTAACGAGTATTTGAATAGTAGGCTATGCATATTTTGTTTCGTTGTTCATGACAGAAATCAAAACAATTCGTTTAGATTTACAGTTTTAAAGAATTTTTTAGAAGATAAACAATTTTCTGTAATAATGCGATAGATTTTCTTTAAAAGTAAGCTTATAAATTGTTCCCTTTTTCAAAGTAATACGTTTTTGTGGTAGATTGTTTTATTTTTGACCTCGAAGAATTAGAAAAATGAATCGAACAAGGAATTTAACTGAACACGAAGTAGTGCGAGCCTCAGTTTTATTGGACGAGGGATATTGTCAGAGTTATGTGCCAATTTGCTAGGCAAACATCGTTCCACAATAAGTCGTATGGTAAGACGCTTGAATGAAGTAGGAAGTTATTCTAGAAGGCTAGGGTAAGGGCGAAAACGATGCACTAGCGACCTAGATGAACGTTTTATAAGACAACTAGCCGTGCCCGCGGCTCCGCTCGCGTGAACTTGATTCACCTTTATCGTCACTGCTTATTCGTTATGTTTTCTCTTGCATTCAGTTTCCCCGTTTCGCATCTATATGTCACCGTGGGTCTGACAACTGTAGTATATTCTTTCTTTTGCTGTTCTTGATACATTCTTTAATTTCAATATTGGATTCATTCCCCCAAACATCTCTGTTCTTTCGCTATTCTTTCTTGTATCTCCGTCCTTTCTTGTCCACTCTATGTTATTGTTACTCCCAGATAATTAAATTTGTCTACTTTTTCAAACATACATCTTTTTCCTAAGTTGTTTATTATATCTAAACTTTTGTTGTTTTTAATATCCTTCTTTTTTGTAATTTCCATGTATTTTGTTTTTTTCTCATTTATCTTTAGTCCTCTCATCCTTCCCCTTTCTTCTATCCTACTTATGGCTTTTTTGGGGTTCTCTTTTGCTCTTGCAATCACTGCTACATCATCCGCATAGGCCAAGCATTGGCAGGTTTGTTGGTATATTGTTCCATTTGTTTTTATTTCTGACTCCCGGATTATCTTCTCTAGTACCAAATTAAATAGACATGTCGACATGTGATTCCCCCTGTCTTAATCCTCTCTTCACCTTAAACTTGTCTGATACTTTGCTCTCAACCAACACTCTATTTTCTGTGTCATTCAGGGTCATTCTCCCTTTGCGAATCAATTTACTTGGAATTTTTAGTTCTTCCATTATCTTGTAGAGTCCTTCTCTATTTACAGAGTCATATGCTTCTCTGAAATCCACAAAGACCAAGTGTAGTGCCAAATTTTGTTCTAAGCTATTATCTTGGATTTGCTTAATCGAAAATATCTGGTCTGTAACCGATCTATTTTTCCTGAATCCACACTGGTACTCTCCCAGAATAGACTCGGCTTTCTCTGCTAGTCTGTTTTTGATAGTCAACACTACTATCTTGTACACGACATCCAGTAAGGCTATTGGTCTATAATTAGCACATATAGTTTTTTCTCCTTTTTTGTATATTGGACAAATGAGCAACTCTCTCCAGCTCACTGGCATCTTTTCTGTTTCCCATATTTCTTGCACCAACCGGCATATTTCATTTTCCAGATCTACTCCTCCAGCTTTTATCAGTTCTACAATTTCCACCGGGGGCCTTCTTTTTTTTGGGTTCTGAGTATTTCTCTTATTTCTTCTTTGCAGGGTTTATTTGTTGCCTCCTGCCCTTCAGTTAATTTTGCTTGCTATTTCTCATTCAACTCCTCATTTTCATCTCCATTTAATGTTTCTTTAAAGTATTCCGCCCATCTATTCAGTCTTTCTGCGAAGCTTACTGCTAAACTTCCAACTTTTTTCCTATATATTAGCATTTTGTCTCTGTTTATTCCTTTTGTATTTTATAATAAAAAAACACGTAAATCGGATAAATGGTTCTTGAGTGCTAAGCGCAGTAATGAATAGACAGACAGGCAGAGAGATGTTACGTTTTATATATATTATAGATTTTTTTTGACATATATTAAACTAAGAATTAAAAAAAAATCACGTAAATCCGATGAGTGGTTCTCGAATGATAAGCACACTAACGGACAGACAGACAGAGAGACGTTGCGTTTTATATATAGTATATAGATTATTATTATTATTTATTACAAAAAGTTCTTCTTTCTCACATTTGATCAATGTGGTTCCATGTTTGGCTGACGGGCCAAAACCAAGTCAGCACAAACGCTATTACCATTCCGTATTAAGGAATGACCTGACAATGTTACATGTTTTCAAAATCACTGACTTCTGAATGTTTCTGTGTATGTCCGTGTTGAGTCCCAATTGCACTAAATGTGGTGTGAATGTTATTGGTGTAAGGCCTGTGGCTGATATAATGAGGGGGACAATGATGACTTTTTCCTGTCTCCGTAGCCTTTTTATTTCCGTTGCAAGGTCTGTGTATTTGGAAATTTTTTCTGTGTATTTCGCTTGGATGTTTGTGTCGTTGGGGACAGCTATGTCAATCAGATAGGTGACTTTTCCTTTTTTGCACTGAAAAGTAATATCGGGTCTATTGGCGGCGACTGTTTTATCTGTATGGATACCGATATCCCAGTAGAGCTTGTAATCTTCATTTTCAAGTATGGATGTTGGCGTGTATTTGTAGTAGGGATCTGTGTTTTCTATGAGTCTGTATGTTGTGGCTAGTGCTTGGTGAACCACTTTGGCAGCTGAATCATGCCTGGCTGTGTACTCCGTTCCGGCCAATATTTTACATCCGCTCGTTATGTGTTCGATCGTTTCTTTCTGCTGGTGGCATTTCCTACATCTGTCCTCTGCAATAGTCGGGTCTTTGATGATATGCTTTTGGTAGTTTCTGGTTAATATTATTATTATGACTGTTCTCGTTTTTTTTTCTCACATTTGGTCAATGTGGTTCCATGTTTGGCTGACGGGCGGAAACCAAGTCAGCACAAACGCGTTATCATTGTGTATTAAGGAATGACCTGACAATGTTACATGTTTTCAAAATCACTGACTTCTGAATGTTTTTGTGTATGTTTGTGTTGAGTCCTAATTGTACTAAGTGTGGTGTGAACGTTGTTGGTGTAAGGCCTGTGGCTGATATAATGAGGGGGACAATGATGACTTTTTCTTGTTTCCATAGCCTTTTTATTTCCGTTGCAAGGTCTGTGTATTTGGAAATTTTTTCTGTGTATTTCGTTTGGATGTTTGTGTCGTTGGGGACAGCTATGTCAATTAGATAGGTGACTTTTTCTTTTTTGCACTGAAAAGTAATATCGGGTCTATTGGCGGAGACTGTTTTATCTGTATGGATACTGATGTCCCAGTAGAGTTTGTAATCTTTATTTTCAAGTACGGATGTTGGTGTATATTTGTAGTAGGGATCTGTGTTTTCTATGAGCTTGTATGTGGTGGCTAGTGCTTGGTGAACTACTTTTGCCGCTGAGTCATGTCTGGCTGTGTATTCCGTTCCGGCTAATATTTTACATCCGCTTGTTATGTGTTCGATCGTTTCTTTCTGTTGGTGGCATTTTCTGCATCTGTCTTCTGTAATAGTTGGGTCTTTGATAATATGCTTTTGGTAGTTTCTGGTTAATATGACTTTATCCTGGATGGCAAGTAAGAAGCCTTCTGTTTCTGGGAATAGCTGCCCATCCCGTAACCAGGTGTATGATTGTTTTTTATTTACGTGGTCTTGCTCTATGTGGTATCTGTGTTTTCCGTGAAGTGTTTTTTCTGACCACGTTTTCATCTTTTCCTGTTGTAATTGGATGTGACTGTGTGTATCTGCTGGGTGGTCTACCCGGGATAAGTCGAGTGGGGTATAGTTTTTGTCTGCTTTGACTGTTGCTGTGTGGAGGCTGGTTTGCTTTAATTATAATTATTATTATTATTATTATTATAACCTCTTCAGAGAACATATGTATGAATTTAAAAAAATCACGTAAGTGTTCTCGAGGGATAAGCGCCCTAACGGACAGACAGAGAGACGTTGCATTTTACATATATTATAGATATAGATTATTATTATTACTATATAACCTGGCCAAAGAATATATGTATGAATTTAAAAAAAGACATGTAAATCGGATAAGTGATTCTCGCCTGATAAACGCACTAATGGACAGACAGACAGACAAAGAGACATTGCTTTTTATATATATTATAGATTATAGATATTCTCTGCTACATAATATTGTTCCAAATTTAATGGTTTAGGCTGTGTACTGCAAGGGAACGCGCTAACGGCAAACTTTTTTCCGACTTCATTCACTATTATCGTCACTGCTCATTCCCTATGCTACCTATCGTAATAAAATATAACCTATAACCTGGCCAGAGAACATATGTATGTTTTAAAAAAAAAGTACGTAAATCGGATAAGTGGTTCTCCAGTGATAAGCGCACTAACGGACAGACAGACAGAGAGACGTTGCATTTTATATATATTATAGATATGCTTTAAGAAATAGGACTGTCACTAGTTCTATAATAAGAAACGAACTCGAAGCTGTTCGCAATGTCACAATTTCTTCTAAAACAGTTAGAAGACGGTTAAATGAAGCTGGATTAAACAGTAGGAGACCAGCCACTGCGCCCTTGCTTACTAGAGAGAACAGAGTTGCCAGGTTACGTTTTGCTCGAAATTACGAAAACTGGTCTGTGGATGATTGGAAACAAGTTTTCTTCACAGATGAAAGTAGGGTTAGTCTAAAACATCCAGTTGGTCGTGAGCGAGTATGGCGAAGACCAGGAGAGAGGTTTGCTCCTTGCAATATCTCTGCAAGGATTCCATTCGGCGGTGGCTCTGTTATGTTCTGGGGTGGCATCTGATTTGATGCTCGCACAAAGTTAGTTCCTGTCCGTACGAGATCCATAAATGCTGACTACTATCTTGAGAATATTGTAATAGAACATGTGATGCCTTTCGGTCATTTTGTGGGGCCCAATTTCCTGTTTATGCAAGACAACGCTCGACCTCACGTGAGAAGGGAGGTACTCGATTATCTTAATCAAGTTGATATACCGATTATGCAATGGCCACCAAAAAGCCCGGGTCTGAATCCGATAGAACATGTATGGGATCACCTTAAGAAAAATGTGAAACGTCATATACCTGCACCTAGAAACCTGAGGGAACTTGAAAATGCAGTTATCACAGAATGGGAGCAAATTCCTCAAGATTTTATCCAAAATTTAATTAGAAGCATGCCTAGGCGCATAAACGCTGTCATCCGAAGTAAAGGAGGCAACACACGCTACTAGTGTCCCAGTTACACCATTAATTTTGCTACTAGTGTCCCATTTTTGTTATTACATAATTTCAACGATTTTGTTATTAGGTCTTAAGAATAATTTTAATTCGAATCTTATAGAGAAATTTGGTAGCTAATTCACTTTTAAAGTATCCGAATAAGTTTTTTCTAACTTTTAGTGTTCATGTTCATAAAAAATTATTAAAATTAATTCATTATAGAGATTTGTATGATTTAATATATTGTTGCGTTAATTTTGTCCAGGAATGTATTTGTAATTTACTGTATGCCCGTCAAAATCATGCAAACAAAAATTTCGTTTTAAGTTTTACAAATTATAAAGCAACAAAAATAAAAACTATTAGTATCATCGGAAAGCTGAAAGTCTATTTTTTAAAAAAGTTATCTTTTAATTTTCTTTTTACCCACTGAAAACAAGTAATATCGATTAACTTCCGAGAGGTGCGCGTAAATTATCCGAATTTTTAATAAATTCTCACGCTAATAAAAAAATCTAGACAAAAACTCTATATACTATTTTTTTTTTGTAAAATTACCCGCTCTTTTACGATATCTTTTTTATTTTTCGAGATATTATCGAAAAACGGAATTTTTTATTTTTATTTTGGATTTTGTGGGCTTCGCGTACATCAAACATTAGCAAACTTTTTTTTTATCGTATTTCACGTCCCAAAAACTACCTCTGTGCCAAAATGCAGCCTGTTAACAATTAATGAGAGCTCAAAGCCCCTGGCGACTGGGCTACTACCAATACCAAAGATTAGGATTATTAGAAACACAACTTTGAACTCTAGATGTATTCTGACACTGAGGAAGGTCCAAAGTACTTCGCTGAAACTAAACAAAACATATACCAACATACAACAATTTTAAATTGGTAATTTTTTTAAAAGCGAAAACAAAAAATATCAGAATTTTTTAGATGAAACTCTAATATAAATATTAACCTAGGTGTTGTGGGGTAGATATAAAGAAAAACACAACATTAAAAAAAACACACAAAATTTATATATTGCAAAGGATATCAACAAGGAAAAAAAAGGAATTAACTGATTATTTGGTTTTTCATTTATATACCTGCATTTATATCTGCATTTATGTCAGCATAATAATCATCAGAATAATAATCGTCAGCAATAAGATCGGGATCAAAATCTGATACAAATTCTTCCTGAGTATTAGGTGCAATAAAACTAGAACTAGTATAATCGAAACTTTCTGGGTATAGTGGGGACGATCTTTGTCCTGAATCTTCTAAACCAAATATCATAGAATTAGAACCGGCAGGTCTGGAAGTTGTGTCATATACCCACTGGCTGCTAGTCTGTTCAGGTTCAGGTGACTCACTCATAGTTGGTACTTCGGAGCTTGATTCCTGTTCGTTTGTGTTACGTAATGGGGCACGTAAGATTTCTCTAGGTTCTTCAGGCATCAATGGCTCTAGCGGAAACCGAAGTACTACTGTATCTACGGAGCTTGATTCTTCAGTGCTTGCCTCCGTAACAGGTTCCGATTCTTTTAAATTTTTAGCTATTTCTTCATGTACACCTTCCTTTGTTTTTTCAACGGTGTTTTTGTCAGATTCCAGAGATTGTGATAGTTTTTCACAAATGTATCTAAAAGTATAAAGCATTATCAGCTTATTTATTTAATACAGAGAGTAAGACAGAAGAGAGCGATTGTTAAATTGTGAATAAAGAAGTATGATTACCTTCTTAAACCGCTACAGTAGTAATTGTTCCATCCCAACATATAATCTTGTTTCAATTCCATACAGTCTTCACCTTCATAACCATTTGGTTCTCCTGGTATCCAACCGAAACGACTTACAATACCGTTATTTGATTCCCATCTCCATGGGTCATCGGAAGACATCCGACGGCTACCAATCCAATAACCAGCTAAAAAAGAGGTTTTCTTATAATGAGATGTTCAACAACATTCTATATTTTGGAATTAAAATGCATTTTAGGCTACGTTTCCTTTTAGGGTGGTATTTAGCGATAGCTTATCAGATTGTCTGCATTTGTAGCGTTAAGTACAACTTGCTTACTGTCACTCGAAGTAAGTGAAATTGCGTGAGATAGCTGACACCCTAAAGATATCAAAAGAACGTGTTGGTTATATTTTGCATGAACATTTGGGCATGAGAAAGCTCTGTTTGAAAACAACAACGTGTTGATGATTCTGAGCGCTGGACCTGTTTAAGCGCAATAAAAAGGATTTTTTCATGCGATATGTGACAATGCATGAAACATGGATCAACTAGTACGCACCGGAATCAAATCGACAGTCAGCTGAGTGGACAACAGCCGGTGAAAGCCGCCCGAAGCGACCAAAGATACAACAGTCGGCTGGGAAGGTTTTGGCCTCTGTATTTTGGGATGCGCACGGAATAATTTCCATAGACTATGCTGTGAAGAGAAAAACCATCCATAGCGAATATTATTGGTGCGATTAAAAGCAGAAATCGCAAAGACACGGCCCCAAATGAACAAGAAAAAAGTTCATGTTTAGTTAGTAGCATCTCTTGAATGAACGCACACCAAGTTTCAGCCATATTGGTCTATTTCTTTGTGTTTGGCATTCGTGTGAATCAAGGAAGTCGAGTGATTTTCAAGAAATGGACGAAAAAGAATTTCGTGTGGTGATTAAACATTACTTTATGAAAGGCAAAACGCCTCAGGAGACTAAAGAGAAGCTTGATAAACATTATGGTGACTCTGCACCTTCGATTAGAACAGTTTATAAGTGGTTTCAAAATTTTCGGACTGGCCATATGGGCACAAGTGACGCTGAACGTTCTGGACGGCCTGTGGAGGATACGACTCCAGAAATCATTGATCAAATCCATGATATGGTGATGGATGACAGAAGAGTTAAGGTGCTTGAGATTGCTAGTGCTGTGGGCATCTCGACTGAACGGGTACATAATATTTTGCATAAACATTTGGACATGAGAAAGCTATCCGTAAGATGGGTGCCGCGATTGCTCACGCTTGACCAAAAACGGAATCGTGTGAAGTGTTGCAAGGATGGTTTGCAGCTGTTCCAGAAGAATCCGGAGGACTTTAAGCGTCGTTTCGTTACTGTGGATGAAACATGGATACACTACTATACTCCTGAGACCAAACAACAATCTAAACAATGGGTTACCAAGGGGGAATCTGCACCAAAAAAGGCGAAGACCGTTCCTTCGGCCGGAAAGATTATGGCGACTGTCTTTTGGGATTCGCAAGGGATAATCCTCATCGACTATCTGGAAAAAGGTAAAACTATTACAGGTGAATATTATTCATCGTTATTGGACCGTTTGAAAACCGAGCTGCAAGAAACGCCCGCGATTGGCCCACAAGAAAGTCCTTTTCCATCAGGACAACACACCTCAGCAGTTGTGGTCGCAAAATTAATGGAAATAGGATTCCAACTCGTTTCACATCCCCCCTATTCTCCAGACTTGGCTCCCTCGGACTACTATTTGTTCCCCAATTTGAAGAAATGGCTGGCGGGACAAAGATTTTATTCAAACGAGGAGGTGATTGCAGACACTAATGGATATTTTGCAGACTTGGACAAATCCTATTATTCGGAAGGGATCAACAAACTAGAACATCGTTGGACGAAGTGTATAAGCCTAAAAGGAGACTATGTCGAAAAATAAAAAAGGTTTACCCCAAACACATAAGTAGTTTTTATTTTTGCACGGACTTTTCAAACCAGCCTCGTACATGGCTCTGATGAGGCCATCAATTCCTATATTATTACCAAATTTTAACTTTCTGTGACAAATAGTTTCGGAGAAAAATCGGGTGTGACAGACAGACGGACATATACCGAAGTCATCTTATAAGTGCTCCGTACGGAACACTAAAAAGGTATAGAAATGTTACAAAAGCGTTGGACTGATTGTATCGCTCTTGAAGAAGACTGTTGATGAATAAAGTCAAATTCTGCAAAAAAAAAATGTGTTTTCAGTAGCTAGACCAAAAAACATTTCAGTCTACGCGTTATACTGGGCTAAAGCCATCTAACGAGAAAAAGGCTCAATATTTTTTGGAGAACCTAATATATATGTAGCATATTTATTTACTTACAATACACATTCTCTGGTTTAAGGTCATGTTCACGGATATAATCTTTAAGCTCATCTTGCTCGTGCTCTGTTACGGGACTTGTTAATACCATATTCATCTTCTTACATGTATCTCTAGCTTCTTCCCATGTCACCTAAAATATTCTATTTTTTAATTGTCTAAAACTTCAATGATTACTTATGTGTTTAAAAAGATAATAAAAGCCCAGTCGTCAGAGGCAAATGTTAACAGGCTGCATTTGGGCATACAGGTGGTTTTTTTGGATGTAGAATACGATAAAAAAAGTATCCTGCTCTGAAATGTACGCTAAGCCTACAAAATCGAAAATAAAACGAAAAATTTGCAAATTCGCAGATATCTCGCAAAATAAAAAAATAGTAAAAAACTAACAGCACCACATAAAAGAAGGGAAAAGGCTACATTCCTTATGTTACCTAATGTAATAAAATATATCCTACAACCTGGCCAGAGAACATGTATTTTATAAAAAAAACACGTAAATCGGATAAGTGGTTCTTGAGTGCTAAGCGCACTTGCTTTTGGTAGTTTCTCGTTAATATGACTTTATCCTGGATGGCAAGTAAGAAGCCTTCTGTTTCAGGAAATAGCTGCCCATCCTGTACCTAGGTGTATGATTGTTTTTTATTTACGTGGTCTTGTTCTATGTGGTATCTGTGTTTTCCATGGAGTGTTTTTTTTCTGACCACGTTTTTTCATCTTTTGTGTGTGTCTGCTGGGTGGTCTGCCCGGTATATGTCGAGAGGTGTGTAGTGTTTGTCTGCTTTCACTGTTGCTGTGTGGAGTCTGGTTTCGTGAGTCTATTTTTGAATTCGATTCTGAGCTCTGTTTTTGATGTGAGTGTGGTTAAGTTTGGTGCTTTATTGGAAGCCTAGATATTTGTATGTTTCTTTGTCGAGCATGTTATCGAGTGTTTCGTTGTTGATGGTTTCTGTCTCATGGTGGCCTATCCATTGGCCTTTGTTGATGTGGAGCGCTTTGCATTTACTTATAAAAAATTCCATATTGATATCTAAGGTGAATATTTCTGTGATTTTGAGGAGTTTTTTCAGCTGTGTTTTTATGGCAGCGTAGAGTTTTATATCATCCATCCATCATAAGAGGTGGTTAATTTTATGTTGGTTCACTGTTTGTTGTTGTTTATGTTGGTGTTCTGTTTAGTGTATTTGAGAGTGGATTGAGACAGAGGCAAAACCATAGAGCGCTGAGCGAGTCTCCCTGAAATATACCCCGTCTGATGTACAGCTCTTCTGTTTGGATGCGTTCGGTTTGTGTTTTTAGATGGATTTTGGTTTTCCATGTTTCCATAATTTGTGCGAGAAATTGCCTGAGGTTTTGGTTGATTTTATAGATTTCTAGAGCTCTGATTAACTAGCTGTGATCAGCTGGTGTTTGTATCCTCGGCTATTTTTCCTGCACCTTTTCTGCTCTTCTGTAAGAATATTGTTGTCTATTAGGTGTTCTTCTATTTTCTTGGAAATTGTGGCTGTGATGATCTTGGATAGAGTTGGAAGACAGGTGATAGGTCGGTAGTTTGACGGGTTTGTGGTGTCTGAGCTTTTAGGTTTCACGTATGTTATTCCTTGTGTAAAGAAAGTGGGGAATGTATGTGGTTGTAGAATGGCTTTGTTGATTTGGTGTATGAGTGCTTCGTATGTGGTGGTAAACTGTTTGTACCAGAAGTTTTGTAAATTGTCTAATCCAGGGCATTATTATTAATATTATTATTATTATATAACCTGGCCAGAGAACATATGTATGAATTTAAAAAAAAAACACGTAAATCGGATTAGTGGTTCTCGGGTAATCAGCACACTAACAGATAGAGAGACGTTGCATTTTATATATATTATATTCTTTGCTACATGATATTGTTCCATATTTAATGCTTTAGGCAGTGTGCAAGAGAACACGCTAGCGGCAAACTTTTTTCCGACTTGATTCACTATTATCGTCACGGCTTATTTCTTATGTTACCTAACGTAATAAAATATATCCTGGCCAGCGAACATATGTATGCTTTAAAGAAAAAAGCACGTTAAACGGATAAGTGGTTCACAAGTGAAAAGCGCACTAACGGACAGACAGACAGAGAGACGTTGCATTTTATATATATTATAGAAGCTTAGACTTTTATCTTTTATTTCTCATCTTTAAATATTTTTTTTTATTTTAAGTTTAAATTGTATGATTAATAATAAGCAAAAAATACGTTTATCATGAACACTTTTTTAAGAGCATAATTACAAAAAACGAGAAAGTTTTTTTTAAGTTTCTAATGACTTTATAATATCAAGTGTACTTTTAAGTGCAACTAAAAAAAAAATTGTTCGACATTTTTGGCCATTTCGTACTGCTTCGAACGTAAATTTGCCAGCGGCGTACTACAGCAGGCAAATTTTCATATTTTAAATCTCAATTTTTAAATAACACAGACAATGTGGGTAACAATAATTATTGTTCTTTCTTTCTCTTTTATTGAGCTCTATCCTTCTTTGGATAATTTATTCAGCTTTGAATCCGTCTCGTGCTTAGGCAGAGCACAGGCGACCCTTCTGTGATGCGTTACACATTCTCGAGTTTGGATCCGTTCTACAGGTGGAGAGCAACGTAGTCTTGCTCTAGGCGATATTGCTCCCCCAAAAAAATAATATTTATTTGTCTTTATAACTTAATTTCTTATTTGGCACTGATAAAGGATCTCCTCGGGAACTGCTACTGGTTTTGGGTATAACCTTTTCTGTCAGACCGCCCGTCTAATTACGTGATTGATACAAAAAACACGGCCTCACGTGTTCGCCTATTGCTCAAATCACTTAACCTCAACCGACGTTATAGGAATCACCCCTCACAGCGCTTAGCAACCCTATGCGATTAGAACCCCTACCAAGCAATTTGTGGACCACCGATCCACACTCCGAAGCTTCAAAACGCTCGCACTTCGCCTTCAGAAGCCTCAACCGGGATAACGCGTCCGCGTGCTACGAACTGTCGACCGGAAGTCTTTAATTATTGTTATATTGAAACTTATGGTATAATGATATATGCACAAGGATTTTTTTTTTCAATACTACTTTTTATTAAATATTTGTAATTTACTGTATACCCGTTAAAAACAAACAAAAATTTCGTTTTAAGTTTTACAAATTATAAAGCAACAAAAATAAAAACTATTAGTATCATCGGAAAGCTGAAAGTGTCCTCTTCAAAAAGCTATCTTTTAATTTTTTTTTTACACTCTGAAAACAAGTAATAACGATTAACCTTCGAGCGGTATGGTAACCTGTTTGGCGCGCTACACTTTTTGAATCACCTATCTGAATTTTAATAAATTCTCACGCTAATAAAAGAAATCTGGAAAAAAATCTGTATACTTTTTTTGTAAAATTTGCTGCTCTTTCACGTGGTGCTATTAGTTTTTCGATATCTTTTTTATTTTTAAAGATATTACGGAAAACCGAATTTTTGATTTTATTTTGGATTTTGTGGGCTTAACTTACATCAAACCTTAGCAAACTTTTTTTCTATCGTATTCTACGTCCAAAAAACTACTTGTGTACCACAACGCAGCTTGTTAACATTTAAGGAGAGCTCGAAACCCCTGACGACTGGGCTATAAATATTATCGTTAAAAAAATTTACTTACCTGTTCTTTAGATACGTAAAATTCTTTTTTATTATTCTGATTATAATAACTTAAATCACTGCTATACTCTTTTGTTTGCTTTTCAGTAGATGTACTCGTTGTGTCTAAATCGTAATGGTAATTTTGTGCGCCGAACCTACGAAGATAAAATGGCCCCTGATGTGAATTATGGTGCATTTTTATTAAACAGGGGACTACCTAAAACAATTTTAAAAAAACTGTTAATAATAAAATATTTACGTCTCGGCAGTCAAGTGAAATTAAAGACTTTGAGCTGTCAGTTTGCTATTATGAATCCAGATATGAGTGAAAACACTATATTAGTTATATGTTTACTAATAGTGCAGTAAAAAAAGCATTTGAAATTGCACAGTCTGGATACAGCAATATTATGATTTTATCCTTTCTGGGGTATCACCAGGAGTGTTGTTCTGAGTCTTGGACCTCGAAAAACGTGTGCTTTTCTGTTTATAAATAATTAAAGTTTTCAAAATGCGTTTTTTGAGCTGAAAATGTGAATAGCTGCGGTTATATAAGTCGGATCGAGACGAAAAAAAACGTTTGTCGGAGAGAACTGTGCTGGTGGAAAGTTATCAAAAGTAAGGATTACTGTGTTGGTAACTGCAAATATGTCTGGAACAGAGAAAAGAAAATTGTTGGTGATAAGAAAGCCCGTCAATCCCAGGTGTTTTAAATATTTGCCAGTAAAGTACAAATCAAACAGTAGTGTAGTAAACAGTATGATATCAGAAATTTTTAAAAACGAACTGATCGAATAGGACAAAGAATTAAAATTCAGAAACAGAAAAATATTATTTTTGATTGACAACTGTCCAGCGCACCCTGAAGTGAATCTACAGCAAATAAAATTGGTTTTTATGCTTCCAAATACAAGTGCAAAGCTCCAGCCTATAGATCAAGGTGTGATACATTCTTTAAAATGTCATTATAGAAAGATTCTACTTATGAAAATGTTAGAGACGATCGATAAACTTTTTTATTAATAATGTTATATGCCTAAACCTAGAAATTTTTCTAATATTTAAATTTTTTTAAAAAAATACTAGTTTTCAGTTGCCAATAGCGTCATTATTTCTGAAGGTGGAATACTCATAAATGGTACGAGCGTTCTATAGAGATGAAAAAAAAAAGATATACGGGTTACAGGGAAAGTCGTCCTAGATAATTAAGGACGTTATAGTTTAGGTCGTTTCTGACCGATTTGATTCTATGACATGATGTCCTAAACTTAACCGTTTTCGAGATATTGAAGTTTAAATATTTTCTAAAAAAAACATGTTTTTTTTTGCTTTTATATCGATTTTTTTTTATTAGAGGTTCTCGAGTGCGATTTTTTGGTTATTTTTAGTTAGTCTGTATGTCAAGTATCAAAAATCATCAAAAAAATTTGAACTAGTTACTAACAGTTTCAAATGGCGGCTTGTTAATATTTCTAAATTACGAATTTTTACCAAGTGTTTCCTACTTTAAATCAATAAAGAGAAAAAAAAAATGTATGGAAGTTATTCTGCAAATTATTTTAAAAACTTTTACGTCTTTTTAGCTATCTAAAACGGTATAATATCTACTGGATCTATTGAAAATTCTAAGAAAATGAGATTTCAATAGGTCCAAATATAGGGTAACATAATAATAGAATTTAGATACTATCAATTACCGGTTTACTATCTGCACCTTCAAACAATAAAAAGGGTTGGGTAAGCATTTTTTCCGGTAGGGGTACTCTCTGTGCGAGTGACATTTTCTGTTCACTAAACATTATTGAATGATTTTTAGTCTGCTCATGCGATTCGTCCGTGGTAGATGTGCTGTACCGTGCTTTTCAAAAATATCTGTGTTTCATCTTCTGACTGTGTGAATTGACTCGTAAACTGGATTTTGATCTCTGGTTGTGAATATGGCAACGTATACCAACGAGGAATATGCTGACATCCTAATGTGTTACGGATTTTGCGAAGGAGTGTCGTCGCGTGCACGTGATGAATACATACTGCGATATCCTACTCGTCGTGTACCTGATGTTAGCGTATTTGATGGAACTTATCGAAGACTACGAGAAACTGCTTGCGTACAAAGACGGCGGACTGACATGGGACGACCACGTATCTTTGACGAAGACGAAGAAAACGAAATACGACGTCTCTTTGAGGTGGACCCAACCACATCTACAAATGTTGTCGCACAACAGCTTGGTATTTCGCAGTGGAAGGTATGATTTGTAATGCATACTGTTGGGCAACACCATTACCACTATACGCCTGTGCAAGTCATTGAAGAAGGGGATCCGTTGCGACGATTAGAATTCTGCAGATTTATGCTCAATACCGATGTCGAAGATGCATCTTTTTATGGATTGACGAGTCGAAATTCGACAAAGACGGTCTTACAAACTACCACAATGCCCACTATTGGGCTTCTAAAGAGGAAGGCAACCCAAACAAAAAAAGAACGAAAGGATCACAAACAAGATTCAGCTTAAATGTGTGGATGGGTATAATTTCAAATTATTTGGTTGGGCCATTCTTCCTGCCAGATAATTTGAATGGCGAGGAATACGACAATTTTTTGCGGAACGATTTACCTAATTTGATGGAAGACCTACCTATTGGTTTGAGACAAAACATGTACTTCAACACGATGGGCTGCCCAGCTCACTACAGAGGAAGTGTTCGTGCATGGCTCAATAAACAATTATCCCAACAAATGGATTGGAAGAGGCGGACCCATACCTTGGCCGGCGAGAAGCCCAGACCTAACACCGATGGATTTTTATGTGTGGGGTCACATGAAAAGTCTCGTATACGACCAGATGACTCCTATCGAAAACGTGGATGTCCTAAGACAAAAAAATAATTGATGCGGCTGACGAAATGAGGCGGCACCTCACAACCAGCGTTGTGAAAAGTAATTTAAGAAAAAGAATGAGAATTTGTGTTAGAAATAGGGGCGATCATATAGAACATGAATTATAATTAATAAAAAATATTAAATTGCAAGGTTTTTTGTTTTATTTGTGTATTTTTCGTATTTTCACCTAGAACTAAAAATTTACCATTTGCTACCCGAGCCCGCTTTAGGTGTCATTCTGTGTACAGTTTTCCTATAAACTCCTAGTATTATACCTTTTTTGATAGCTAAAAAGACGTAAAAGTTTTTAAAATAATTTGCAGAATAACTTCCATACATTTTTTTTTTCTCTTTATTGATTTAAAATAGGAAACACTTGGTAAAAAATTCGTAATTTAGAAACATTAACAAGCCGCCATTTGAAACTGTTAGTAACTAGTTCAAATTTTTTGATGATTTTTAATACTTGACATACAGACTAACTAAAAATAACCAAAAAATCGCACTCGAGAACCTCTAATAAAAAATATCGATATAAAAGCAAAAAAAAAAAAACATGTTTTTTTTTTTTTAGAAAATCTTTAAACTTCAATATCTCGAAAACGGTTAAGTTTAGGACATCATGTCATAGAGTCAAATCGGTCAGAAACGACCTAAACTATAACGTCCTTAATTATCTAGGACGACTTTCCCTGTAACCCTGTATGTAAAGAATTTGAGTTAGATGCTACAGGGTATTTAAAATAAATTTATACATTTCGATTTTTGATTTATTTTGAATTTTTCAATTTTTACCCTTGTTATTAATACACTTACGCTATTGTGAAAACATAAAAAATAGTTAAGAATAATTTTAACATAGTTTAACTTATCTAATGATTAATTATGACGTAATAAATGTTCAAAAATATGCCCGTCTACTTGAATACACATGTTTAGTCGTTTTACTATATTTTCCTTCATTTTCTTTAGCATAAAGGGCGTTATTGTCTTGCACGCATCCCGTATCCTATTTTCCATATCTACTGGTGCTGTAGGAGGATTCACATAAACACGATCTTTAATGTAGCTCCACAAAAAGAAGTCTAAAGGTGTTAAGTCACATGATCGAGGGAGCCACTGAATGAATCCATCACTACCGATCCATTTTTGGGGGTAACGATCGTTTAAAAATTCCCGAACTTCCTGGTGGTAATGAGCAGGAGCTCCGTCTTGTTTAATCCATATTTGTTCCCTTTCGATGTTATCAACTTCTTCAAGAAGCTGGGGAAATTCGTTTTGCAAAAAACTTAGATATCTAGGCCCGTTAAGAGATTCGCGGAAAAAATATGGATCAATAAATCGAAAATTTAACATTCCACACCATACATTAAACGACCAGTGGTTTTGGTTTTAAACTTTCCGAATCCAAAATGGATTAACTGTTCAATAGGGTAAGTCCGGGATATACGCTCCAGCGGGATAGACGCCTCATTACATTTGTGTGAAATGTAAGACGCGTAAACAAAAGAATGCCTTATAATACGAACGTGCCCCTCCCTCACTTCAATCTGCCACAAAGCGTTGATGCGTGCGGTTGTGCGTAGGAGCGCTAATGACAGTGACGAGCCAAACAGTCGAGATTTTACTTTGTGGATGATTTTCAGCCCCTTATAATTTTGGAGTTAACATGTAAGTTTATTTTATTTTTACTTCTGAATAAGGAGTAGGGTATGTAGATTATTATTAATTTCATTTTTAGGATAAAACAAACGTATTTATCATTTTTTTTTCGAAGGTATCTATTCCCGTGAAAAGGGACATATGCCCCGATATGTTTTGGGATAGTCGCCTCTAAGAGCGTCTATCCCTACTTCACCTTAATGCATGCTGGCTTTAAGGGCATCTATCCCTTGCCGTACTTAAGTGTATGTTATATGATTCAGATTGGAAATGCCCCGTAAATACAAGCGTAAAGCCGGCGTCCAACCGCGTGTCATTACTTGGACCGAGGACACATTGGCTGCAGCAATAGCAGAAATGCAAGATAAACGACTTAGCGTCAATGATATAGCAAAAAGACACGGAATACCATCTAGGACGTTACGTCGGCGGTTTGCTACACAAAATAAGAAAATAATACCATTAGGTAGGTACCTACTTTTATGATTGCACGTGTGCATTTATAATAATATTGCTTCGGATTGAGAATACTTACCTACCTCGTATAATTATGGGCAGGTAGTATTTTTTTTTTTTGCCTAACTAATACCTACAATTTTTGATTTGAAAAGAACTAAAGCTAAGAAGCAAAAAAGAAATAATTCAAGTGATTATAAGTCAAGCGATACAGATATTACTGAGGATAGTATTGAAAGTGATAAAAATGAAAAAGAAAACAACAAAAAGAATAGCATTGAAAAACAAAGCAGAGATAAAGAGAAAATTAAAAGAAAACTGAGGAAGCGAACAGCTATGAAATTTTACAGTTCTAGTGAAGGCGATAATAAAGAGAATGAGAACAGTAGTTTTGAAGTTGAAGAAATAAAAAAAAACAAAAGACAAAGAAACAAAAACACGACAAAACTTATTCCAAAACCAAAGAAACATTCAAAAAGGCAAAGCCTGCTTTAATATATAGTTCTAATGATGAAAATGATGGAGTAGATGATAAGAATCTAGATGAGGATCATTGCGTGGAATGTCTTGACTGTTATAGTAACACCAAATCCAAAGTAGATTGGATCCGTTGTGTTATGTGCCACAAGTGGCTCCACGAAACATGCACATTATATCGCAAATTATTGCAACAAATGTGGGCGAATGCAGATTATTGCCACCAAAATGGCTAAATAGTTTTGCAGTTTTTAAGACGATTATATTTTTGTACCTAAGATGATTGATCTCTGTACCTAGTGTTTTTAATTAATATGTTTATTTTTGTCCATGTTTAGTAAACTAGTAACATCATCTTAAATAATTGAAAAAAATAGCTAAAAAGAATATATATATATATATATATATATATATATATATATATATATATATATATATATATATATATATTATATATATATATATATATATGTATATATTTAATAAATAATAATGTTGATTCAAACATATATTCAAAATGTTTGTTTTCTTGCAAAGGGCATCTATCCCCTCCAAAAAATTAGGTCTGGGGCATATATACCGCATACGAGGCATCAATCCCGTTATGCAGTTTTATTTTAAACTCAAAATATACGGTTTATTTATTGACTAGTCTTCAAAAAGTAGTACGAGGTGATTAAATGAAGTACCAAAGTTAGTGCACATATGAAAATCATGTGCGTATTATTTGTATGTTAAGAGGTATAAGTAAAATAAAAAAAGTTGGGCACATATCCCGGATTTACCCTAATAGTGCATGTTATGGCTGTTAACTACTCCATTACTGCGAAACGTAGCTTCATCAAAAAACATTATTTAGGATAAAAAATTTGGAACGGCCTCTATTGCTCCATTCATGGTGGTACAAAAAGTTTACTCGTCGTTCAACCTCACGATCTTGAAGTTCTTGATGTAGTTCCATATGAAAGGGATGATACTTGTATTTTCTCGTGGTGCGATAAGCAGTAAATTGGGATGTATCTGATAAGTCAGCTAGTTGACGGCTGCTGACCTGGGGATTATCTTCAACATGAAGTACAATCTCCATTACTTTTTCCTCATTGGTAGCATTCTGGTTTACTACTTTCCGTTTCGTATACTCAACGCTACCACTACCATCAAACCGTTCCATTAAGTACTGAAAATATTTTCTACATGGTATACGTCTATTAGGGTACTTCGCTCCGTAAAGCCTTACTGCCAAAAGACAATTTTTTCCCATCTTGCTCAGTATATAAACCACATCAATTAATTCATTTTTAGGGAAAAAACCATAACTATTACCTTTATATGTCACTTACTACAACAAATTAAACTATTTTTACTTGCTTAATAGACATGTCAAAATTTATGAATGCCTACAATTTTGTTTTGTCTTGGCAACTATGATGTTACAGCGTAAGTGTATTAAAAACAAGGGTAAAAATTCAAAATAAATCGAAAACTATTAGAAATAGGTATATGACATGCTTAATAAAATTTGAAGGGTTTTGTAAAATCTATCAGAAAAAAATAATAATATACAGGGTATGCCGTTTAAAAAAATTGAGATTTTTCAATTTAAAATAGTCGAAATGCATAAATTTATTTTGAACATCCTGTAGCATCTAACGCAAATTTCTTTACATATATCTTGTTTTTCATCTCTATAGAACGCCCGCACCAATTATGACTATTCCACCTTCAGAAACAATGGCGCTACTGGCAATTTTTTACAAAACTGAAAACAAGTATTTTTTTTTTTTAATTGAAATATTAGAAAAATTACCAGGTTTAGGTATATAACATTATTAATAAAAAAGTTATAAAATTTTATGGAGAATTTAAAAATAAACTACAAAATAGGATGTTCCATTTAAAAAAACATATGTTATATCGGCAACACTTTTTTGAAGTGCCCTGTATACTAAAAAATAATTTTAAAAACTGTCTACGTTAATATTCCCTAAAACTATTGTATTTACCATTTTTTCGTTATTCCCCGAAACAAATGAGATAATGAACTTTACTCTATCATTGACTCACCCTGTACGATAAAATGAAAAAAAAAAAAAAAAACAGTTTTTTTTTTTTTTGCCCGTTTTTTCAATCTTGCAGGTTATGTACGCACTTGAGCAACTTAAAACTAACTATGATTTGTTGGAAATTTCAATACGAAGTGTTTGGTATTTTTTTTGTCTCGATTCGCCTTATAAAGGGTGTTTTTTATAGAGGTATAAAACTTTAAGTTTGCAACACTTTTTTTAACTGGGGGGCCATTTTGTCAGCTGTCAAGTGATTTATGTTTAGTTTGGTTTGGCATTTCAACATGCCACTGACGCCTGAACAACGCTTCCAAATTGTGCAAATTTATTTTGAAAATCATGGTTCTGTTCGAAATACGTATCGCGCACTACGTCCATTTTACAGTCAACATAATCGTCCATCAGAGCAATTAATTCGATTAACTATGGAACGTTTTTCGCACCACGTTTACTCTAAATGATAATACGCATCCACAGAGACGTCGTACAGTGCGTACAGAAGAAGTCATTGCTGCTGTAGAGCGTAGCGTAGAGGAAGATCCGAATCAGTCTAGCCGCCATCGTGCACAGGAATTGGATATGTGTCCATCCACTTTATGGAAGATTTTGCGGAAAGATCTTGGTTTGCGTGCTTACAAAATCCAACTCGTGCAACAATTGAAGCCACACGATCACCTAGCAAGGCGTAGATTCGGTGAATGGGCCCAAAACAAGATTGCCGTTGATCCTGATTTTCATAAGCGAATTTTGTTTAGCGATGAAGCTCACTTTTGTTTGAATGGACACGTCAATAAACAAAACTGCCGTATTTGGAGTGATGATAATCCTCAAGTGTATGTTGAGACACCGTTACATCCAGAAAAACTGACTGTTTGGTGTGCTTTATGGGCTGGTGGAATCATTGGTCCGTACTTCTTTAAAAACGATCCTGGTCAGAACGTTACAGTCAATGGTGACCGCTATAGAGCCATGATTACTGACTTTTTCGTTCATCAATTGAACAACCATGATGTGCAGGAGCTGTGGTTTCAACAAGACGGTGCAACATGTCACACAGCTCGTGCCAAAATTGATTTATTGAAGGAAACGTTTGGTAACCGCATAGTTTCACGTTTCGGACCCGTGAATTGGCCTCCAAGATCGTGCGATTTAACCCCGCTAGACTATTTTCTGTGGGGATATGTGAAGTCGCTAGTCTACGCCGATAAGCCCAAAACGATTGACCACTTGGAGGACAACATTTGCCGCGTTATTGCCGATATACGGCCACAAATGTTGGAAAAAGTCATCAAAAATTGATTGATTGGACTACGTCCGAGCCAGCCGTGGCGGTTATATGCCAGAAGTCATATTTAAATTATAATGCCAGAAGATTATCTTTCGAATAAAGTAAATTTCATGTCAATTTAAAAAATTCATCTTTGTTTTATTCCATTTCAAAGTTCTATACCTCTATAAAAAAAACACCCTTTATAACGGGAGTTATTCACGCTTGAACCTCAAAAAAGGCGTTTTAAAAACTTCGAGGTCCAAAACTCAGGACAATATTTCTGGTTATACCCCAGAGAGTATAAAATCATAATATGTATGTATCTAAACTATGCATATCTCATCATTATTTTGACCATTTTTTACTGCACTATAAAACTACATCTAAATGATATAAAAATATAAATTTATTTAATATGAAAATATACTTACTCGACTCATCGTAGCTCCTCCATAACATTCTAGAGTCACTACAGGCAAACAATACGGAAACTAAACACACAATTTGCACAGTCTTATGCACCATCTTGAATGTTGAACTTTACTTTTTAATAATTAAATCACAATATGCCTGCAAATTTCAAAATCTCGAATAGTGCATATTTCGACTGGGCTTCTACTTTTATACATATCAACACACAAGTAGATTACCGTAGGGGGTTAGCAAAATATGATAATCCTTGACCTTTTTTGAGAACATACACTAAATGTTAATATTCTTTGAATTTATTATTGTTTTTAAGTGATTATTTTGCCAAAACAACTATTTTTAATGGCGCTGTTACTAGAAAATAAATGCTTTCAATTTGAAAAACCTCTTTGGGAAAGTGCAACTTTTAGCAAGTTTACAACATGGGGTGAAAAAATTTTCATTTTCTATACACAGGTTCCCTATTATTAAGGACTACGGATAATCTTCAGAGATTACTGCAACTCGATACATCAAATCGCGTGAGCACATTGCTACGGGACAACCTATAATTATTGCCTACCAGTTTAAACATCCAGTTTATCGTTTAACATTCAATGATTGGTGTGGAGAGGTGAGAAATCGTACCTGAAACGTCATATGCGACTAGTTACATCAAGATACATTAATGCCTGCAGAACTTAACATGCCAAGAATGTATTCACTCAAAAATTTCACCATATCCAACGTTGTCGGCGTGTATCCTTTTTAGTGTTCCGTACGGAACACTTATAAGATCACTTCGGTGTCTGTCCGTCTGTCTGTCCGTCTGTCCGTCTGTCACACCCGATTTTCTCCGAAACTATTTGTCATAGAAAGTTGAAATTTAGTAGTAATATAGGAATTGATGGCCTTATCAGAGCCATGTAGTTTTGAAAGTTAAATTTTGACTTAAGGGGTTAGTTTTGGGGGGTGAAATCGGAAGTAAAAAAAAAATTTTTTTTACTAGGTAATCGAGTGTGGTGTCAAATGAAAGCTTGTGAAAACACGAGTAAAAAATATATATATAATGTAATACTTGCGCGCACTTTTCTTTGTATTATTTTTAAAAAATCGCGAAAAATCGCTGTCCACCCGCCTTATCTCGAAAAGTACTTATCAAAAAATTTTGAAAAAATTCTGGAATATTCTCCACGGGGTGTAGATTGAACGAAAATTATCACGAGTGCATTACCTTTAATAATTTATATGGTATATAAAAAAACAAAAATTTCAAGGTCATCAGATTTCAGTAAAGATTGGAAACAAACTTTGTTGAAAACTCATTTGGGTGTGTTTTATGAAGTCACTGATTATTTTATACCACCGTAACATAAATTTTGACTTAAGGGGTTCGTTTTGAGGGTGAAATCGGAAGTGAAAAAAATTTTTTTTTACTAGGTCATCGAGTGTGGTGTCAAATGAAAGCTTGTGAAAACACGAGTAAATATATATATATATATATATATATATATATATATATATATATATATATATATGTATATATATATATATATATATATATATATATATATATATATATATATATATATATATATATATATATATATATATACACATATATACTCGTATATAATGTAATACTTGCGCACATTTTTCTTCGTATTACTTTTAAAAAATCGCTGTCCCCTACCTTATCTCGAATAGTACTGATCAAAAAATTTTGAAAAAATTCTGGAATATTCTCCACGGGGTATAGATTGAACGAAAATTATCACGAGTGCATTACCTTTAATAATTTATTTGGTATATAAAAAAAAACACAAAATTTCAAGGTCACCAGTTTTCAGTAAAGATTGGAAACAAACTTTGTTGAAAACTCATTTGGGGTGTGTTTTGTGAAGTCACTGATCATTTTATACCACCCTAACAAAAATTTTTATTTTAAACACAATCAACGTACGGAACACTAATTGTGCAAGTTCAACTTGCACTTGACCGGTTTTTTTATATATTTATATTATATTAGAGGTATACGTTTGTAGGCGGACTAGCTACGGACCCATGGGATCAGCAGCCCGTCTTTGTTTAGAGAGCACCACCAAAAATCGATTCTATTCTTCAACATAGCTTCCTTCAATAGCGATACACTTATTCCAGAGATTTTCCAACATTTAGATACCGTTCATATAGTACGATTTGTCGAGCTCTCTAAAATACCAGGTGTACAAGTATGAAATGTGGATTTCAGACAACAGATGGTGCACCAATGCAGTTTGTGCTATAAAGATTTGACACAGCGCCATTTTGTTGTGTCATCAACACGTGTCAGACCCGTACGAGTGATAAATTAGAAAAGTGTGTGCAGAGTGTTGTGTTCAATATGTCGAAATTTATACCAAACAAAGAGCATTCGCGGACAGCATTAATTTTTTGTTTTCATTTGAAGAAAACTGCCGTTGAATCATACCGATTATTTCGAGAATCTTATGGTGATCATGCTCCATCGCAAGATACGTGTGAACGATGGTTTCGGCGTTTCAAAAGTGGTGCCTTCGATGTTGCAGACAAGGAACTTGGAAAACCGCCAAAAAAAATACGAAGAGAGGCAGGACGGATGTGGAATTGCAAGCATTGTTGGACGAAGATGAATCGCAAACACAAAAACAACTCGCCGAGCAATTGGGCGTTAGTCAACAAGCTGTTTCCAATCGGCTACGAGAGATGGGAATGATTTAGAAGACCGGTAGATGGGTATCACATGAGTTGAACGACAGGCCAATGGAAAAGCGCAAAAACACGTGTGACATTTTGCTCGCTCGGTACAAAAGGAAGTCGTTTTTTTTTTTCATCGTATAGTTACAGGGGAAAAAAGTGAATTTATTTTGAGAATCCCAAACGCAAAAAATCATGGGTAGAGCCAGGCGCACCATCCACATCGACCGCAAGACCGAATCGCTTTGGCAGAAAGACGATGCTCTGTGTTTGGTGGGACCAGAGGGGCGTGGTCTATTATGAGCTGTTAAAATCTGGGGAAACGGTTAATACTAAACGTTACCAACAACAATTGACCGATTTCAACTGTTCGCTGCTTGAAAAAAAGCCAGAATACCGAAAGAGGCAACACAAAGTCATTGTTCTTCATGACAATGCTCCATCACATACGGCAAAACCAGTTCGCGACACGTTGGAAGCACTCAGCTGGGAAGTTTCTACCCCATGCGGCTTACTCATCAGACTTGGCTCCTTCCGATTACCACCGATCACGCACTTGCTGAGCAGCGCTTTGGTTCGTACAAAGATTTGAAAAAAATGGATTTTTTACTGGCGTGGTATTCACAAATTGCCCGAAAGATGGAAAAAATGTATAACAAGCGATGGAGCATACTTTGAATAAAGCATTTTTTATCATTCTTCCGAGTTTAACATGTTTTTTTTAGAAAAAAAAACAGTATTTCATACTTGTACACCTAGTAAGCCTCAGTGTCCCATTCAATTTCTTCATTTGAGTCAAACCTCTTTTCTCCTTTAAATTTACAAAAAAGCTAATAATCGCTGGGGGCCAAATCTGATACGAATACAGCGGATGAGCAACAAATTCATAGTCTAATTGGTCCAATAGGCATGATGACTAATTTTGAAAAAACTATTCCACGATGTTCTTACGGAATTACTATTTCCGAAAAAATAACACATGGGCTGAAAAAGTCCCGGGCCTAACAAAGAAAACACGGTTTTTTTTGGTTCAAAATTAGCTTTATTCATCAACGTAATCTCCATCAAGAGCAACGCAATCATTCCAGCGCCGCTCTAACATTTCAATACCACTTTTGTAGAACGATTTATCTTTTGCCTCAAAATAGGCCTCAGTTTCAGCGATAACCTCTTCATTCGTGCGAAATTTCTTACCGGCGAGCATTTTTTTTCAGGTCTGCGAACAGCCAGTAGTCGCTGGGAGCCAAATCTGGCGAATACGGTGGATGTGGGAGCAATTCGAAGTTCAATTCATGTAGTTTTGCCATTGTTTTGATTGACTTGTGACACGGTGCGTTGTCTTGATGAAACAAAATTTTTTTCTTTGCCATATGCGGTCGTTTCTTTGCAATTTCGGCCTTCAAACGCTCCAATAACGCTATATAATATTCACTGTTGATGGTATTTCCTTTCTCAAGATAGTCGATGAATATTACACCACGCACATCCCAAAATACCGAGGCCATAACCTTTCCAGCAGATTGTTGTGCTTTCGGGCGCTTTGGACGAGGTTCACCAGTTGCTGTCCACTCAGATGACGATCGTTTTGATTCCGGAGTGAAGTGATGGATCCATGTTTCATCCATTGTCACATATCGACGCAAAAATTCCGGTTTGTTACGTTTAAACATGGCCAAACACTGCTCAGAATCATCAACACGTTCTTGTTTTTGATCAACAGTGAGCAAACGCGACACCCACTTTGAACAGAGCTTTCTCATAGTCAAATGCTCATGCAATATAAAGCCAACACGTTCTTTTGATATCTTTACGATGTCAGTTAACTCACGCAACTTCACTTTTCGATCATTCAAAACGATTTTATGGATTTTTTTTGATGTTTTCTGGTGTTACCGCCTCATTTGGACGTCCACTGCGTCCTGCATCATCGGTGTCTCTACGACCACGTTTGAAGTCAGCAAACCAACGTTTTATTGTTGTTTCTGATAGAGCGGAGTCCCCATAACACTTTTCAAGCCATTGCTTCGCTTGAACGGTATTTTTTCCCATCAAGAAGCAGTGTAAAATTAAAACACGAAATTTTTTTTGATCCATTGTTTTGAAAATAACAAAAGTAGCGTCACTCTTAGCACAATAACTCACAAACTAATGAATAGAATATCATGAAATTTTAACAGCTGTCTTTTGAAGGTTAGTATTAACTGAAAAAAAGGTGACTGCAATAAAACTAGCGCCATCTATGTGTTAGGCCCGGGACTTTTCAGCCCATGTGTTATATATTTCTGGAGAAATTACAGGTTTCCGAGCATAAAATTGGCCTTTTTTAAACTAATTTTGAATATCACGCCAAAACGCCTGCAGGTGTCATGGCGTCTGCTCGTGATGTCACGCCTTTGTTAACTCCATGTCAACAACAATGAAGTATATAGTGTCTATACAATAATTTTGTTATTTTATGTGTTTAAAATCAATTCTAAAGTGTACCAGGTGTACGAGTATGAAATGCGGATTTTTTTTCTAAAAAAACATGTTAAATTCGGAAGAATGATAAAAAGTGCTATGCTCCAACGCTTGTTATACATTTTTCCCATCTTTCGGGCAATGAACCATTCATCGAGCCATTTTTTCACATCTTCGTACGAACCAAAGCGCTGCTCAGCAAGTGCGTGACCCATCGATGCAAACAAGTGGTAATGGGAAGGAGCCAAGTCTGGTGAGTAAGCCGCATGGGGTAGAACTTCCCAGTTGAGTGCTTCCAACGTGTCGCGAACTGGTTTTGCCGTATGTGATGGAGCATTGTCATGAAGAAAAATGACTTTGTGTTGCCTCTTTCGGTATTCTGGCCTTTTTTCAAGCAGCGAACGGTTCAAATCGGTCAATTGTTGTTGGTAACGTTTAGTATCAACCGTTTCCCCAGGTTTTAACAACTCATAATAGACCACGCCCCTCTGGTCCCACCAAACACAGAGTATCGTCCTTCTGCCAAAGCGATTCGGTCTTGCGGTCGATGTGGATAGTGCGCCTGGGTCTACCCATGATTTTTTTTTTTGCGTTTGGGATTCTCAAAATAAATCCAGTTTTCATCCCCTGTAACTATACGATGTAAAAACGACTTCCTTTTGTACCGAGCGAGCAAAATGTCACACGTGTTTTTGCGCTTCTGAATCTTTCCAATCTCTCGTAGCCGATTGGAAACAGCTTGTTGATTAACGCCCAATTGCTCGGCGAGTTGATGCTGATATGATTGCTATAAGCCAGCGAGAGTCATTCCAACTTGCTCTCCACGGTACTCTGGTCTTAACGATCGATACAGTTGCCTAAAGCCTACCTGATGAAGAGTATAGGCTCAAAAACTATAGTCGTAGGAGGAAAGGCATGGGATATAGCATTCATGGGATCTTTATTTGTTGGTCATTTTGCATTTGCAAAATTCTCGACGTTTCTAGTGACCAATCAAGCAACAAACCATATTCCGAAATTTTATTTCGGAATATCGATTTGATTTATTATGTAATAAGTAAAGCGTTTGTTTATCGAGTCTTGATTTGATAAATTTTTTAATTGAAACTTACACTTCCGAAAGTTGTTTTTATGAGCTTTTAACTACTTTAAAAAAAAACAACACTTTTGTTATCGATGTCACTGCTGCATGGTTTGGGCTCAAAATTGACAATTTTACTTGTTTCAACTTGATCGGCTGTATTTCAGAATTATTGTAAGTTTACTTGTAAGTCACATACGGCTTAAAAGTTTCCATTAATATTGTTTGACGAATGCAAGTTTTTGAAATCAAAATTCACAATAATATCACTTTTAAAAATAATGATCAGTATTAAACTTCGGTGAATCTAAAGTAACTAATAAATAATTATTTGTTATTGTAAATTCTGACTAAAACGTTACATCAGCACATTAATTTGTTGTTTCAACTTATTTGGGTAGATTTATTTTATCGAACACAACATACATTTGCAAAATATTTACAATTTTCGGAATTCCTCCGCTAAGGCAAATATTGCATTCATGAAAAAAACCCTAGATTACAGTTTATAGTTTCAATGGATCTGTCGATCACCTTTTGACGCAATAACTCTTGAACCAAATGACATATTTTTTGGGCGTTATATACAGTCAGTCCAAAAAGTCTCCATACACCACCTGCTTTCTACACTATTTTTCTGTTTAACTAATTAACTGGAACTATACCAAAACATCAAAGGAAAAATAACAAACTCTGGATTGCTACTTACAACATAAGACCATTAAGATCGCAACAACACATGGAGAGATTAGAAGAGGAACTGCGACACATAAAATGGGACATCTTGGGATTGAGTGAAACAAGACTTAAAGGGGAACAAGCTACATATCTGAAGTCAGGTCATCTGTTATACCGGAATAATTCGGAAACAAACGACCACATAGGTGGAGTCGCCCTATTGGTGAATAAACGATTAAAACATCAAATCATAAAAACGACAGCCGTATCAGATAGAGTCATCTACGTTACTATACAAATCAACAAGAGGTATAACATGCAAGTGATACAGGTATATGCTCCAACCAGCACATCCGACGACGAGGCAGTAGAACAGCTATATGAAGATATACCAACAGCAAAAATAAATGAAAATGCAAAATATGTGATTATTATGGGAGATTTCAATGCCAAAATTGGCAAAAATACAAACCAAGATACCATAAATATCGGCAAATTCGGAGTGGGGGATAAAAATGCTAGAGGTGAAAAGCTTGTCGACTATTGCAGAAATGAACTACTTTTCTGTATGAATTCATTCTTCAAAAAAACCTGAAAAGAGAAGATGGACTTGGTAGCCCCGATGACAGTATTAGAAATGAAATTGACTACATAATCACTAACAAAAAAGAAATCTGTCAGGATGTTACCTTTTCAAACGGCTTTTAGACTACACCCCTGTTTTAAATCGGTTCGATACAAATAGCGACCATCGAACGGTTAGAGCAACCATATACCTAAACATCAAATTCGAAAGAAACAAACTAATACTAAAGAAACAAAAATATCCTACAATGGAAACTCTATCAAAAAATTAAAAAAAAATTTCAGGATACATTAAACGTAAAACTAAGAGAGACAAACAGATTAAGGGACATGGAAATGGAAGATCTAAGTAAAACCATAAGAAGTAGCATACAAGTAGCAACAAAACAAATATGTGCTAAACAAAAGAACATCGGCCAATTACTAAAAATCTGATCAAAATGAGACAAGAAACAGATAGGGAAGCTGAGAATTATAGGACAATAAATAGAGAAATAGACAAGAACATTCGAAAAGATCTAAGAGAATACAACACAAAGTTGGAAAAGAATACTATTGAAAACAACAAAAATATGAAAGTTTTAAAATCCCACTTATCAAATGGAAGAATGAAATTAAGTAAATTGAAGAACAACAGTGGTACCGTCGTTAGTAGTAGAACGGAAATTGTTGCCATAGTTCAGGACTTCTATAAGCATCTCTACAGTTCCAACTCCCAAGGTCATCAGTACAACAGACGGAAAATTCAAAATATTGGATCCGAGGAAATTCCTGAGATAGATACCAATGAATTAAGAACAGCGCTCAACCAAATGAAATCTCAGAAATGTCCAGGAAAAGATCAAATCATCACTGAAATGTTAAAAATGGAAGGAGAATATCTAGTAGAGAGTGTACGAACCTTACTCAACAAATGCATAACCGAAGGAGATAGAAATAACATAGAAAACTACCGTCCTATTAGTCTACTATCACACTTATACAAGTTGCTAACAAAAATAGTAACAAATAGATTAACTCAAAAAATGGATTCGTATCAACCAGTAGAACAAGCAGGTTTCCGAAAAGGTTTTAGTACGATTGACCACTTGCAGACAGTACGCACTCTCATAGAGAAGACCACAGAATATAATATACCATTGCACCTGGCATTTGTAGATTACAAAAAGGCTTTCGACTCGGTCGAAACTTGGGCAATATTTAGAGCTCTAGACAACGCAAGAGTAGACACCAGATATTCAAATCACATCAAATACATATACGAAAACGCGACCATCCAAATAACACTGGACGAAGATACAAAGACAGATAAGATATTGGTCAACAGAGGCATACGTCAGGGCGATACTATCTCCCCTAAACTCTTCACACTAGCCTTAGAGGACATTTTTATTTGGCAATCCAGGGGCATAAATATAAATGGTGTGCGTCTGAACCATTTACGATTCGCAAACGATATAGTGATTATAAGCGATAAAACGGAGGAAATTCAGAGCATGCTGGAAGAATTGCAGCAGGGATCCTTAAACATCGGACTCGAGATGAATCTAAATAAAACAAAAACAATGAGTGTGGAAAATATTCAGGTAAACATCGGAAACCAAACACTGGAAAACGTATCAGAATATATTTACTTGGGGCACAAAATACAACTTGGTAAAGAAAATCAAAGCTCTGAAATAACTAGAAGAATAGGACAAGGTTGGGCTGCGTTCGGCAAGTTGGGGTATGTATTTAAATCTAGAGAAATCCCAATAAATCTTAAACGTAAAACATACGACTCATGTATTCTGCCGGTCCTTACGTATGGTCTCGAGACAATGGCACTCACCCGAAAAACCGCTGACAAGCTTCAAGTGACACAACGAGCAATGGAGAGATCTATGCTCGGAATTAGCCTGAGAGACAAGATACAGAACGAGGAAATTAGAAGAAGAACGTGCGTAACAGATGTCCTCAGAAGAGTAGCTCAACTCAAATGGCAAGGGCTGGCCATATAGCTCGTCAAAGCTCAGAAAGATGGACCAGCAAAATAATAAACTGGCGTCCAAGGAGTGTTGGAAGACCTCCAAAAAGGTGGCGCGATGACATCCAGAAAATTGTGGGGGGAAATTGGATCCAAACAGCCCTAAACAGAACGACGTGGAAAAGATTGGAAGAGGCCTTCATTGAGGAGTGGATGACTATAGGCTGAGGAGAGAGAGAAATACCAAAACATGTTTACATTAATATCTGAAACTTAACCTACGACGATTACTATTAAAAAACTATGGAACATTTTATTTAGAAGTTACATCATTGTTATAAAAATGTAAATAAAATTAATGTCAAAAAAGTCTTCATACACTTAACAATTACCAGTTTGACGGAGTTAAACGGACAATAACAACTTCGTTTAAACTAATGTTTAGAGGGACTGTCGTTGGCCTTGATGATCTCCTGTAACCTTTTTGTCATGCTTGCAACCAGGCAACCATCTTTCTAGTAATTTCTGCTGGCATGTTCTCCCATTCGTTCAATATTCTGTTTTTTTAATTCTTCTCTATATGAAACATTATGTTTGTGAACGCTTCGTTTAAGTTCTTCCCATAAATGCTCGATGGGGGTTTGCGGTATGTTTCGGATCATTGTCCTGTTGGAAAATGTATCTTTTTTCGAGTGCTAATTTTTGGACACTTTTTCTTAAATTGACTCTCAAAATGTTTAGATAAACATGCTGATCCATGGTACCATTAATAACATGTAAATTTCCAACCCCTCCAGCGGACATGCATCCCCAAAGTAGAACGCTGCCACCTGTGGCCTTACCGTGGAACAAATGTTTTTAATATCGAATGCGGTATTCTTATTTCTTCAAATTTTAGTTCTGCCATCAGACCCAAAAAGGTTAATTTTAATTTCATCATTGAAGATTACGGAGTCCCAAAATTCAAAAGGTTTAGTAACGTATTCTCTAGCAAAAGCTAACCGCTTTTTGCGATTAGCTTCCGAAATTAACGGCTTCTTCCTGGCTGTACACCCCTTATAGCCTGACCTGTGTAAACAATTTCTCACTGTTTGTGGACAAACATTTTTCGAAAATAGTTCCCGTACTTCTTCATTTAATTTTGGTGCACTTTTCTTGGGATCTATAATTATTTGTCTAACAATACTGGTATCTTCACGTGGAATCAGTTTCTTAGGACGACCGGAGTGTGCTCGAATTTTATAGGAACCCGTTGATTCATATTGGTTTACAATGTACTGAACAGTAGTATGCGACTTCAATTTTTCCTATATTTTCGTATGATTTTCCATCTTTCCACAAATCAGTTATGATCTTTCGAACTCGAAATAGAATTTTACAATTTCTCTCGCTCAATATTACTTTGAAAACTCACTGCAAAATTACTAGCAGCAAGTGACAGGTTATAAATCAGGCCGAAAATTATTCATTTGTTTTCAGTTTAGCGAGCAATAGATAGCTTGATAAAATGCGGCTGATTATAACGTGTTTTTTTCAATGCAGTTCTTGAGTGTATGGAGACTTTTTTGACATTATTTTTGTTTACATTTTTATAACAATGTAACTTGTAAATAAAATGTTCCGGTTGTTTTTAATACTAATCCTCGTTAGTTAAGTTTCAAATATTAATTTAAACATGCTTTCTCATAGTACCAATTAATTAGTTAAACATAACAGAAAAATAGTATAGAAAGCAGGTGGTGTATGGAGACTTTTTGGACTAACTGTATATTCTAGCAGCATTGGTATAACAACTAAAGACGAATCGAAAAGACTCGCATTTTTAGAAGTCACCAAAAGTGTTCTTGGTATTTGCTGAACCATCCCAAGACGCGATTCGTCGTATCACGGCTCATCAGCTGGGCTATTTTCAGCAAATACGAGAACACATAGATGCTTATACTGCACTCTGTCGGCGACTTACAAAGTCTATTCAAGCAGAGCGGCACAGCACGGCTGGCACTTATTGCAGAAACGCACCTTTCTCGAGCTTACCGCTCGAAGGCATAGATGGCAGCATTGGTATAACAACTAAAGACGAATCGAAAAGACTCGCATTTTTAGAAGTCACCAGCCGTGCTGTGCCGCTCTGCTTGAATAGACTTTGTAAGTCGCCGACAGAGTGCAGTATAAGCATCTATGTGTCATAGTTTTCCGTTAGTACCTGTATATTCTAAAAAATAACATTAAAATTAATCTTCTTTTTGAAGTGCCTTACACGGTGTGCCTGAAATGGGTTTTAATGACTTCGGCGACCACTCCAAATTTTCGACGGTAATCGATTTGTGCAGTAATACAGAAGGTGTAAACATGAAAAAAAAAATTTTAATTTTTGCTGAGCCATTTTGAAAAAAGTGCATTTAAAAATTAAAAAAGGAAAGTTTCGAAATAAAGCAATAATAATGCTCCTTGAATTTATTTACAAGATATTTACATCATATTTATGTGATAGTATTGCAACTGTCTATAATAGCGTTCGTGAAAAGCATTAATTTGAGACGTGATAGAACCAGAGTTGGTGCCTAGAACCAAAATTATGGTAATTTTAAGATTTTATAAAATTCTAGGTCGGAAATCAAAGTTAATTTTCTCGTCATTGTATAAATGTACATAAGACAGAAGATAGACTTTAGTTTAAGTGAGGTCCATAATGTTATTGGTTGAATTTAAGTTGACTAGGTATAGCCATATGACACGTAGACTGAAAAGTTTTTGGTCTGACACATAGATGTCACCCTTTTCAAAAAAATCCAGATGATTTTTAGGGAATACCAACCTTTAAACGATACGTGTCAAAATTTCGTTGGCATTTCGACGATTCGTTACAAGTGACAGTGGTTTTAGTGACGCTATTATTGATATTTTCAAAACAATGGAAACAATCGAATTTCGTGTGTTGATTAAACACTGTTTTTTGATGGGAAAAATACCGCTCAAGCAAAACAATGGCTTGATAAGTGTTACGGGGACTCTGCCCCTGGAAAATCACTCATCATTTACTGGTATGCTGAATTTTAAACGCAGTCGTACAGACACGAATGATGCCCAAATGAGGTGGTTACACCGGAAGACATCAAAAGAATCCACAAAATTGTTTTGGATGAGCGTAAAGTGAAATTGTGTGGGATAGCTGACACCCTAAAGATATCAAAAGAACGCTCGTATTTTGCATAAACATTTGGGCATGAGAAAGCTCTGTTCGAAATGGGTACCGCGTTTGATCACAGTGGACCAAAAACAACAACGTGTTGATTATTCTGAGCGCTGTTTTGACCGTTTAGGCGCAATAAATAGGATTTTTTGATGCGATATATGACAATGGATGAATTATTGATCCACCACTACACACCGGAATCAGATCGGCAGTCAGCTAAGTCGACAGCAGCCGGTGAAAGCCGCCCGAAGCGACCAAAGACACAGCAATCGGCTTGGAAGGTAATGAATGTAATGTAATAATATCTGTATTTTAAGATGCGCATGGAATAATTCTCATCGACTATGCTGAGAAGGGAAAAACCATCAACAGCGAATATTATATAAAGTTATTGGTGCGTTTGAAGGCAGAAATCGCCAAGAAACGGCCCCAAATGAACAAGAGAAAAGTGCTCTTTGTCAAGACAATGCACCGTGCCACAAGCCAAAGGTTCCGTTGGCAACATTGAATGAATTGAAGTTAGAATTGCTTCCTCATCCACCGTATTCTCCAGATTCGGCCCCCAGCGACTATTATCTATTCGCAGAGTTCAAAAAAATGCTCGCGCGAAAGAGATTTGGCTCCAGTGAAGAAGTTATCGCCGAAACTGAGACCTATTTTGAAGGCAAAGACAAATCCTTCTACAAGAAAGGTCTAGAAAAGCAATGGACCGATTGTATCGCTGTTGAAGGAGAATATATTGATAAATAGTCGAATTTTGCAAAAAAATGTATTTTAAATAGCTAGACCAAAAACGTTTCAGCCTACGTGTTATATAACTTTAAATGTTCCACAGACAAAGGGGACCTACAGTTTAATGCCGAGCCCGAACGGCCAAAGTAAGAGGATTTTACTAGGCATGATACAGGGGGCGGTTTGCCATTGCTTTCCCGAGAGGCGACCGTCACGTTGTAAAGTTCCTTTTATCCCAGCAGAGATTCGAACTCAGGTTTCCGGCGTAGACAGACACCTTATCCATCACGTTATGGGCACCTCATTAAAATTAATAGTTTTAAAAAAACTTAATCCGAATGATTGATAAATTAAATTGACCGCTTGCATAAAAACTGCGTAAATTTCTATTTTAATTTATCGTTTCACAGCATAAAATTTATTTTGACTTTAAATGGACAACGGTGGTTTATTATCGGAAATAGGGTAAAGTTCGATTGTTTCTGAGTTATTAGTTTATATTTTATCTATCTCGACTAACGATTTTAGTTTAAATAGAATACACGGTATTATGTAACATAATGGAATGGTTTTTTGTTAAATAACTAATTAATACATAATAAATAAAACAAATAGCTTGTTTATAAACATATACTAGGTGTACAAGTATGAAATGCGGATTTCAGACAACAGATGGTGCACCAATGCAGTTTATGCTATAAAGATTTGACACTGCGCCATTTTGCTGTGTCATCAACAAGTGTCAGACGTGCACGAGTGATTAATTGGACAAGTGTGTGCATAGTGTTGGGTTGTTGTGTACAATATGTCGAAATTTATACCGAACAAAGGGCATTCGCGGACAGCATTAATTTTTTGTTTTCATTTGAAGAAAACTGCTGTTGAATCATACCGATTACTTCGAGAAGCTTATCATGAACATGCTCCATCGCAAGATACGTGTGAACGATGGTTTCTGCGTTTCAAAAGTGGTGACTTCGATGTTGCAGACAAGGAACGTGGAAAACCGCCAAAAAAATAAGAAGATGTGGAATTGCAAGCATTGTTGGACGAAGATGATTCGCAAACACAAAAACAACTCGCCGAGCAATTGACCGTCAACAAGCTGTTTCCAATCGGCTACGAGAGATGGGAAAGATTCAGAAGACCGGTAGATGGGTACCACATGAGTTGAACGACAGGCAAATGGAAAAGCGCAAAAACACGTGTGACATTTTGCTCGCTCGGTACAAAAGGAAGTCGTTTTTGCATCGTATAGTTACAGGGGATGAAAAGTGGATTTATTTTGAGAATCCCAAGCGCAAAAAATCATGGGTAGACCCAGGCGCACCATCCACATCGACCGCAAGACCGATTCGCTTTGGCAGAAAGACGATGCTCTGTGTTTGGTGGGACTAGAGGGGCGTGGTCTGTTATGAGCTGTTAAAACCTGGGGAAACGGTTAATACTAAACCTTACCAACAACAATTGACCGATTTGAATCGTTCGCCGCTTGAAAAAAGGCCAGAATACCGAAAGGGGCAACACAAAGTTATTTTTCTTTATTACAATGCTCCATCGCATACGGCAAAACCAGTTCGCGACACATTGGAAGCACTCAGCTGGGAAGTTCTACCCCATGCGGCTTACTCACCAGACTTGGCTCCTTCCGATTACACTGGTCAACACAAGTCTTGTTTCCTTTATTTTTTTTTCTGTTATTGGGTATTTCTATGGCCCTGACTATGAAAAAAATACGGGGTGATTGCTAACAGCTTTACCTTTTAAAATATACAGTTTTATTATTTTGCCAAAAAAATACAAAAAAATAATACATTATGTCAACAAAATTTCTATTGAACACTAGCAAATGATCGTTTATAAGATTTCCTTGAATGAACGACTTTAGGTAGATCTCGTTGCAAACTCCAGCAGTAGTCTGCCATCATATCTGAGTCCCACCGCCCCTGATAACGCTCTTCCATTGTCCGAAGATCCTGATGAAAAACTTTCACCCTGCTCCTCACTAAAATCACCCAGATTTTGTGGAAATAGGTCTAAATGCGAGTGCAGGAAGTGGATTTTTATGCTCATGTTGCACCCTAGCTCTTGCAAGTTCGATAGCATGCACTCAACAAGCTCGACATGGTCGTCAGATTTCTTTTTGCCTAGGAAGTTACTCATAACCAAAACAAGCTTTGGATCGGACTTCAGTCATTGATTTGGCAAAATTAGGATCTTTCACGAATTGCCTAATCTGTGGCCCATCAAAAAAACTAGCTTTCAATTTTTCTGAACTTAATCCTGGAAACTTGCGTGAAAGAAAATTAAAACAATCGCCACTTTTGTCAAGCGCCTTCACAAACTGTTTCATTATGCCGAATTTAATATGAAGTGGTGGAAGTATGATGCGGTCTCGGCTAACTAAAGGCACTTTTATAACATTTTTTGTACCAACTTTTAGCTCTTCCCGCACTGGCCAAACTTTTTGTGACCAATGGTGTTGTTTGTCACGACTATCCCAGAGACACATGAAACAAGGGAACTTTGTGTACCCCCCTTGTTGAACTAAACGAAAGTTAACCATTTTCAGATCAACACAAATGACCCATTTGTGGTCTTGATACTTAATTTTTTCCATAACCTTAGAAACATTTACGTATTCTTCTTTTAAAGTCGTCGAATGTGCAATAGGTATAGATCCGTACTTGTTACCGTTATGAAGCAAAACACACTTTAAACTTCTTTTGCTGATGTCTATGAAAAGACGCCAATCACTAGGTTGGTACTGTTTTAATCCCATCTGCTGCAAAATACCACCAACATCGTTACAAAAAACTAAATCCTTCTCTTGAGAAAAATACGGTAACAGATTTTTTTCTCGGGTACGATAAAATGTAATGCTGGTTTCCGGAGTAAGCAAATTTTTTTCTTTTTTAAACGAGATGCTAAAATTTCAGAAGCTTCTTTTGGTAAGTTCAGATCTCTTACTAAGTCATTTAGTTCTTTCTGATTAAATGGTTGAGGTTCTGAAAGGCTACATTTGTAGTCTGAATCAGAATCTTCACTTGATGTATTTCGTTCGGGTTCACAGAGATTTGGATCATCAGAAGATTTAGATGTGCTGGGTTGTACCTCTTGTGATTTTAATTGAGGTCGTTGAGCAGAAGATAAGTTAGGATATGACCACTTACTACGATTTCCAGGGTTAATTCCGTTTATTTTCACAACGTAGAAGTAGCAATCGTCATGATGGTTTCGAGGTTCTCGCCAAATCATGGGTGTTACGAACATTATTGCATCTCTTTTTCCACTGGACCATAACCGTAGATATACCACACATTTCTGGCATACAATATGAGGAACCCATGGCTTGTCCTGATTACACAATTTTATTTTAAAGTATTGATGATATGCAGTTTTCACAAAGTCCGATATAGGTTTTCGATATTTTGCAAATATATATTCACCACAAATATAGCAAAAACAATCGGGATTAAGCACACAACATCTTCTTGACGAAGCCATATCTAAAACAACAACAAAATATATTTAAGTGTCCAATAAAAAACGAAAAATCTAAGTAAAAATAGTAAATGAGGGTAGTTAGCTATAACTCAAAAACAAAAGCTGTTAGAGAAAAATTGTTGCCATATTTAAAAAATACGCCTCAATTTGAGATAGAAACAAAAAAAAATCACAGGAAACAAGCAATTTTCTTTTTTTTGTTGACCGGTGTTATCATTTGTTTGCATCGTTGGGTCACGTACTTGCTGAGCAGCTCTTTGGTTCGTACGAACATGTGAAAAAATGGCTCGATGAATGGTTCGCAGCAAAAAAAGGAGAAGATTTTTACTGGCGTGGTATTCACAAATTGCCCGAAAGATGGGAAAAATGTATAACCAGCGATGGGGCATACTTTGAATAAAGCACTTTTTATCATTCTTCCGAATTTAACATGTTTTTTTTTAGAAAAAAAATCCGCATTTCATACTTGTACACCTGGTAAGACTTGTCCATAGTCTAATGTAATGGAGATTCTTATCAATGACGCCCACACATCTGGATAAAATTAATTTATACAACCCATATTTATTTATGCAGTGACAGGCAGAAAGTGTGAGACATGAGATTTTTGTTTATTATTATATTTAGAAGAAAAGTTAGTTTAAAGATGGATTCTGCATTAGTTAAAACCTAAACCCTAAAATTTTGCACACTATCATAAAAAGGAATTACGAGGCTGGTTTGAAAAGTCCGTGCAAAGTCCGAGAGATGGCACCACCGGCGCATATCGAGGTCATGTTTAGTTAGTAGCATCTCTTGAATGAACTCACACCAAGTTTCAGCCATATTGGTCTATTTCTTTGTGTTTGGCATTCGTGTGAATCAAGGAAGTCGATTGATTTTCAGGAAATGGACGAAAAAGAATTTCGTGTGGTGATTAAACATTACTTTATGAAAGGCAAAACGCCTCAGGAGACTAAAGAGAAGCTTGATAAACATTATGGTGACTCTGCACCTTCGATTAGAACAGTTTATAAGTGGTTTCAAAATTTTCGGACTGGCCATATGGGCACAAGTGACGCTGAACGTTCTGGACGGCCTGTGGAGGTTACGACTCCAGAAATCATTGATCAAATCCATGATATGGTGATGGATGACAGAATAGTTAAGGCGCGTGAGATTGCTAGTGCTGTGGGCATCTCGACAGAACGGGTACATAATATTTTGCATAAACATTTGGACATGAGAAAGCTATCCGCAAGATGGGTGCCGCGGACCAAAAACGAAATCGTGTGAAGTGTTGCAAGGATGGTTTGCAGCTGTTCCAGAAGAATCCAGAGGACTTTAAGCGTCGTTTCGTCACTGTGGATGAAACATGGATACATTACTATACTCCTGAGACCAAACAACAATCTAAACAATGGGTTACCAAGGGGGAATCTGCACCAAAAAAGGCGAAGACCGTTCCTTCGGCCGGAAAGGTTATGGCGACTCTCTTTTGGGATTCGCAAGGGATAATCCTCATCGACTATCTGGAAAAGGGTAAAACTATTACAGGTGAATATTATTCATCATTATTGGACCGTTTGAAAACCGAGCTGCAAGAAAAACGCCCGCGATTGGCCCAAGAAAGTCCTTTTCCATCACGACAACGCACCAGCACATACCTCAGCAGTTGTGGCCGCAAAATTAATGGAAATAGGATTCCAACTCGTTTCATATCCCCCCTATTCTCCAGACTTGGCTCCCTCGGACTACTATTTGTTCCCCAATTTGAAGAAATGGCTGGCGGGACAAAGATTTTATTCAAACGAGGAGGTGATTGCAGACACTAATGGATATTTTGCAGACTTGGACAAATCCTATTATTCGGAAGGGATCAACAAACTAGAACATCGTTGGACGAAGTGTATAAGCCTAAAAGGAGACTATGTCGAAAAATAAAAAAGGTTTACCCAAACACATAAGTAGTTTTTATTTTTGCACGGACTTTTCAAACCAGCCTCGTATAAACACGTTTCCGTTATTTTAACGTAACTTTTGAAAATTCCAATTTCCCGCCAAAAGACAAATGACAATCTGCACTGCAAAATTATTTATTTAGGTTTCAAGTGATGCAGAATCCACCCGTAAATTCACTTTTTTTCTAAATTTAGGGGAACCAGGGACTGAAAATAGGGGTAAGAGGAAGGAAAAAATTAAACAAATTTTAAATTTAACAATTAAATTTATTAATAAAAACCAAAATCAATATTTTGTATGGCCCCCACCCCCCAGCCCTTATTACTACTTCCAGACGGTTTTTCATGAAGCGGGTGGGCTTTTCCACCACTGTCTGTGGGATTCTTCCCCACTCTTCCGTCATCGCAGCTTTTAAGTCCCTCAATGATGCAGGGGCTGGATTTCTGGCTCAAACCCTTCTTTTGAGCTCATCCCACATGTGCTCGATTGAATTGAAGTCAGGACTCCACGTAGGCCAGTTTAATGTGGGTATTCCCACTTCCGCCAGATATTGCCGCTCCGATGCAGCCTCGCGTTGTCGTGCATTAGCACGAAGCTATCGCCAACAAACCCAGAATAAGGAACGACGTGTTCCTGCAGTCTCATCAGTCACGAAAACCAAATCGGTTTTCGCATCCAGTGAGATGCCGCCCCACACCATGACAGAACCTCCTCCGTAGGTGACCGTAACAATCTGTTCAAGGATCTGATAACGTAATACGACAAAGGCATGATTTAAAGCTTAAAAATCGTCCCAACAAAGGGTGGAACCTAACCTTAAAATTTACATTTAACAATAACGAATTTATTAGTACATGAACAAGGTATTATTAGCGTAGAAAAATCTCAAGTAGAAAGATTACAATATGAATCTAAAACCTCTCTTACCTTTTAGCAAAATTAAATCGCTACTTTCCATATCCACTACACTTGTAACTAACTAACTCAAACTGTAACACTACCACAACCGCATGTTGTAATAAAGCATTATTTTAAATCTAACTCTCTCTTATACGTGAGTGGAAAAAAGCTTGTTGAATCCAGTCTGCGGTGCCGGCGCGGGTGCATCTCACAATTTACGTATAGAAATACTCAGGCTTCTGGCAGAAGTATTTGATTTTACTACTCATTTATTTTCTAGATTCAACTAATTGAAATATATTTTTGTGGGTTGTGTATATTTTTTGCGCTCTAGTAGTTCAGCCGTAAGCAGTTGCCTACCTTGCCTACCGCCTAGAGTCCGCCCTGTGACAGGGCTATTACTCGACTTCAAAAACTTGAAAAGAACATGTCGACATATCTGAATTGACCCCTCTAATTTCCTCCCCCCATCTCTTCAGCTTCTTATATGATTTCATATAAATACACACACAAAATTTGTTTATTATGTCAACAAAGAACCAGAAAAAAGTAGCATATTACTATTAAAACCATTACAAAATTTATCGATACCCTTTTATCTGAAGCGATATCGCCCAAAAACTATAGATCTTACCCGATCATTGGTTATTTATCGAACTTAAGCCAAAAAAACCGGTCAAGTGCAAGTTAAACTTGCGCAATTAGTGTTCCGTACGTTGATTGCTTTTAAAATAAAAAAAATTGTTACAGAGGTATAAAATGATCAGTGACTTCACAAAATACACCCCAAATGAGTTTTCAACAAAGTTTGTTTCCAATCTTTACTGAAATCTGATGACCTTGAAATTTTTGTTTTTTTTTATATGCCATATAAATTATTAAAGGTAATGCACTCGTGATAATTTTCGTTCAATCTACACCTCGTGGAGAATATTCCAGAATTTTTTCGAAATTTTTTGATAAGTACTTTTCGAGATAAGGCCCGGAATAGCGATTTTTCGCGAATTTTTAAAAATAATACAAAGAAAAGAGCGCGCAAGTATAATATTATATATATATTTTTTTACTCGTGTTTTCACAAGCTTTCATTTGACACCACACTCGATGACCTAGTAAAAAATTTTTTTTTTCATTTCCGACTTCACCCCCCAAAACTAACCCCTTAAGTCAAAATTTAATTCTCAAAACTACATGGCTCTGATGAGGCCATCAATTCCTATATTATTACCAAATTTCACCTTTCTACGTCAAATAGTTTCGGAGAAAATCGGGTGTGACAGACAGACAGACAGACAGACAGACAGACAGACAGAGAGACAGACACCGAAGTGATCTTATAAGTGTTCCGTACGGAACACTAAAAAGAGGGTCAACCTCGGAACGAGAGATAATAAGCTGTAAACTTGTATAAACCTTTATTTTGGCATTCTAAAAGTTGTCTCAAAAATCTCATGTCCGCGTCTTAAGATATTCAAGGTTAAAGGTCGCAAAAATCGGTTCTTCGCAAATATCTCGCTCCCTATGGTTTCAATGATATTTGCGTTTATTATGAAAATTGTAGAGCATAAAATTCTCTACAAATTTTGTTCTAAAAAACTTTTTATAGGTTTTTGAGATAGAGCGCGGAGAGCGCGCAGCGCTCAGCCATACATAGCATAATGCAAGGTTAACCGTGAGTCCTGGTAAATAATACGTCGTATAAAGATAATTAATCACTAAAAAATCCATAATTATGAATAGTTTGCATTATTTATTAATTAATACATTATATTTAATAATATTTTTCATTTATCAAATATATTCGTTTAATAATACTTACCTACTTCGTGTAATTAAAAAACTGTTAAGTGAAATACTTTAAGTATATTTTAATTATAATCTAATATATCTTAATTATACATATCTTAAGTAGAAAAAGAATTAAGTACTTTTTCTTTGAAATGTGTAAACTCTTAAATACTTATATTACTATTAAGAGTATACCTGGGAATACGGACACCTATAATACGACCTTTTCTATTTATAGTAAGTTGGGCCAGATGTTCCAATGTAGCAACAGACAGACCGACGTAAATGAATGACTCTGTTTTTCACAAGGTAAGTAAAAAATACGTAAAAATGAGATGAAGAACCAAATTAATAGGAGCACTGCACTATTAATTATGTCTTACAATTCGAGAAATACTATCTTTCCGACTACTACTTTATCAGTTAAATTAAATTCACAGAACCTGATGGAAATTAAGCTTTCAGAATAGGCGTTTAATTGAAATTTAAATTCGTAATATGCTCAAGAAGTAAAAATTAAAACTTATAAACGTAAAACTTACTTCTAGAATATGCTCATCTTGGGTTTCTCGGTCCAGTTTCCTGGCAGTTGTGGTTATAACGCCTGAAACAAAAGAGTAACGATAATTACACCTAAAAGTACGAAGTTTTTAAGTGACTTTAATTTATTTTTTCATTTTTGTTTATCGTTCACCTCCCCGCCTGAGTAGGGATTTTACCCTTTTTCATATCCTGAGGATATCGGCGGGGATGTCGTAATACCCGTCAACGTTGTCCAAGTGCCGAAATATACATTTTTCTATTTTACAGTAAATTTTAGACAATGCGGTAGTGCTGCCACGGACGTTATTGTATTTCTGCAAACGACTGATACCTATGTACGTGGCCTGGCCATATATATTTAAATAAAAGTATACCGACCTGCCGGTATAGGACCTTCCGTTCTATTTCCCTACTTCCATGCAGGGAGGGTTTGAATATTTTATTTTTATGAACATTTTATCAGAATAAGAGGGATTAGGTATTATATGTTAAGAGGCAAAATGTTTGCCACTCGGAGGATTCAATATTATTAGCGATCATCAATACGAGGGATACCTTTTAAGTTCTTACAAAAAATTTTTTGGTACAAATCGTTTTTGTTTTCTCAAAATATTCGCTTTTAAGATTCTCGAAACATTTTTTTCCACTCTGAAGTGGAACGTGGTTTTGGAAGGATTCAACAGCTTCTTGAGGTGATGAAAATCCCTGTCCAAGCATTTTCTTTTGACATTCGGAAACAAAAAGAAGTCGTTCGGCGATAAATTAGGTGAATACGGGCCATGAGACATTAATTCAACGAAAATTTCCACGGGAAAAGTCCATTTGTTCACAAAACTGTTTTTTCAAACGCTCCCTGTAAAACAAACTACTCGGTCAATTTCGGAGCTGCTACTGTTTTAACAATAACAAATGTAAAATTTTACAACAATGCTAATAGACCATCTCAATAGCGCTATCTAGTGGTCGTTTGGAAAAACTTAAAAGGCGGTCCTCGTAGGGCTTTCGCAAGCCAAGATCCACAGGAGATCTTCTAACTCACGCAACATATGTTTGGAACAACGCAATTGAGCGCTTTATGGAATTTAGAGCAGTTACACTTCATACATCCAAGGCATTCGACCGTGTTTGGCATGACGGATTGCTGGCTAAGCTATGCTCTTACGGTATGTATGATCTCACCAAGTACAATTTACAGCGATTCAAGACCAACGCGAAACGCTTTTTTCACAAACGCGTGCTATGTCAATAAAAAAAGGTAGTACTCAGTATATATCACCACTACACCAAACACTTTATTTTTACACTCGACGTGCGTTTCGCTAACCATGTTAGCTTCATCAGGGGCGATGATTGACTAAAGCTAAACTACAAATCTACCCTATTTATATTATTTTTTTACACGCGAAGAAAATAACACCAAGTATGTCTCCATACCATATAATCCGAAATATAACAAGGGACTCAATAAGGTATTTAATAAGGTAGGCCTCACCTTAGTCTATAAGTCATCAGACAATCTGAGGAATATCTTAGGAAATCCCAAAGATAAAATTCCTAATTGTGAGAAAAGTGGAATTTATGAAATTAGTTGTAAAGTATGTTGGGCAAACTAAAAGGTCAATTAAAACAAGATTTAAAGAACACTTAGCACACTTAAAATACAATAGAACAGAAAATTCTAGCATTGCCGAACATGCCCTTGAAGCTGATCATACTGTAACATTAGATAATCTAAGATTAATAAAAAATGTATCTGATAGGAGATTGTTAAACGCATACGAAAGTATGGAAATCATAAAATGTAAAAGTAGTTTAAATAAAGGGCCTATTCCTTATAGTCCTCTCTACTGGTCACTTGACCGGAACTGATGGCCTGATAGCGAAACGCGCGTCGAGTGCAAAAATAAAGTGTTTGGTGTAGTGGTAATATATACTGAGTAGTATCATTGTGCCAAAGATTCCACACTCCCAACTTAGTTGAGATGGCTTCACGGTCAACGGAATTAAACCTTTAGCGTAAGTACAGTAGTAAGATTAGATTAGTAGGTGCAGATATTTGGTTTTTAAAGACTTGCAAGAAATTTAAAGTTTTTCCTAATTTTATTAAGGTTAATTTACCAAAATCAAACATTTCAGAAAAAGTTTCATTCTTTGCTAAACAAAAATGGCTTGACTTAGAAATTAAGAATTTGTACACAAAACGTAGTATGTTAGAAGTAGAATCATACAGCATATTCAAAAAACTTACTTCAGGATTAAACAATATTGAATATGGAGTATGGAGCGAGTTCCAGAGGAAAATGTTTTTAGTTATTGATATTCAATATAAAAAGAAATTCTCTATTCTAAGTAAAAAATTAAAAAAGCTCTTACCGAAGAAAAATAGTCCTCAGGAACTCGTAAATATTGTAGAAAATCATTCATCTCAATCCTTTACACAAAATGAAATTCACATCTTAAACAAAGGTCTTAACTTTGCAGTACCCCCTCCTAGAGATAATTTATCAGAAATAGTTGCTCACATTGAAAGTTTCATTAGTACACTTCCAGAAAATAGTAAATCATTTGTTAGGGAAGCATGTCGTAATCAAATATCGAAAAACATGGTTAAAAACACAAATTCTAATTCACGAAAAGACATAAAAGTAGTTAAAGGATTGAAAAAGAAAGATGTCTTCTATTTAAAAGCGGATAAAGGAAATAAGGTTGTTATATTGGATAAGAAAGATTACTTTGAACGCGTAGATAATCTTATCGAATGAAAGGTAATAAGAAATCCATTACCGAGAATGATATCAGAGGTTAAAAATTCTTTAAAAAAATGTAAGAACCTTGTCTCCGATTCGCTAAAATTTAAATTAAATGTGAGTAATCCGACCATACCAAAATTGTATTGCTTACCCAAAATTCACAAACCTGGAAAAGCAATGCGACCCATTGTCTCATCGGTCGGATCACCCACATATTTAATATCCAAATGGTTATCAAAAGAACTTGAGAAGTTACCGTTAAATACTTTCGCAGTGAAGAATTCGTTAGAATTCATTAATAAAACAAAAAATCTAGTTCTTAATGAAGGTGAAGTCTTAATTTCTTTTGATGTTAGTTCTTTATTCCCAAGTGTGCCAATTCCACAAACTTTACAATATCTCGAAGAATTACTTAGAATGAATGATTTTGAAGACGAAATTATTCGTGAATACTTAACATTATCTAAAATTTGTATGGAACAAAATTATTTCCAATATAACAATCAATTTTATGTTCAGAAAGAAGGAACAGCTATGGGTAATTGCTTATCACCTTTCATAGCCAATTTATACATGAGTAAGTTTGAAATCGAAGCCAGTCAAGAATTCGAATATTTCCCAAGGGTATGGTATAGGTATGTGGATGATATTTTCGCGATTTTTGATACAAAGAAAGCAAATATTGATGATTTTGTTTCTAAATTAAATAGCTGGTATAATTCCATTAAATTCACTTACGAAGTTGAGAACAAAGGACAATTGCCTTTTCTAGATATTTTAATTAGAGAATTAGATTAGAATTTGATATCTATAGGAAGGACACAGTAACAGATAGATATATTCCTAATGATTCATTTCATTGCAAACAACATAAATTAGCCTCATTACATTTTTTAGTTCATCGTTCGGTCACTTTCCCTCTGAATAAAGTAAACTTTAATAAAGAAAGGAATCGTATTAGAAATATAACTAGAGTTAATGGTTATGACGATGACTTGGACAATAAGCTAATAAATAGACATAGGTTTAGGTTTAATATTCAGAATTCCACCTTTTTTACACGCGAAGAAAATAACACCAAGTATGTCTCCATACCATATAATCCGAAATATAGCAAGGGACTCGATAAGGTATTTAATAAGGTAGGCCTCACCTTAGTCTATAAGTCATCAGACAATCTGAGGAATATCTTAGGAAATCCCAAAGATAAAATTCCTAATTGTGAGAAAAGTGGAATTTATGAAATTAGTTGTAATGATTGTGACAAAAAGTATGTTGGGCAAACTAAAAGGTCAATTAAAACAAGATTTAAAGAACACTTAGCACACTTAAAATACAATAGAACAGAAAAGTCTAGCATTGCCGAACATGCCCTTGAAGCTGATCATACTGTAACATTAGATAATCTAAGATTAATAAAAATGTATCTGATAGGAGATTGTTGAACGCATACGAAAGTATGGAAATCATAAAATGTAAAAGTAGTTTAAATAAAGACAGAGGGCCTATTCCTTATAGTCCTCTTTACTGGTTACTTGGCCGGAACTGATGACCTTGCCTATTTCATTAGTTAGTTAGTAATTCAAGGGTTAGGCTAAGTATAAATAGGGTAGATTTGTAGTTTAGCTTTAGTCAATCATCGCTCCTGATGAAGCTAACATGGTTAGCGAAACGCACGTCGAGTGCAAAAATAAAGTGTTTGGTGTAGTGGTGATATATACTGAGTAGTATCATTGTGCTAAAGATTCCACATTCCCAACTTAGTAAAAAAAGGTAGATTACAGATATTTTTTTTATACTCGTATCACTAACAGTATAAATTTTCTAGTTTTTAATAAACCAGCCCCTTTAGAAACGTAAAAGACATACACAAAAATATCTTTAAACCATTTAAAGATTCAGATAAAACGTGGCTCGCACGAAAACAGCATACACCATATTTCCAGTATAGTCGAAAAAAAACGCAAACGACTTGCTTTCTGACGGTATCGATTCTGATAATGCCTATTTGATTGCTCTGCCCTAGCCCTTATGCAAATCATATAACGGAGTTGAACTGATTTTTACCGTAAATTTCACGAAAATGTGTTTCAATGATATTCGGAGTGATTTTGAGGGCGTTTCTAGCTTTGTTTAAGTTGTTAGAGTAGTCGATTATAATTTGAGGCAGTAGAGTTTTATGAAAAATATGTTAGGAGAACACGTCGTTCCTTTATTGGAAGTGACTGAAAATAATCATGTCGATTTTGTTGTTAGAAATGGGTTGGGCGTCATGTGAAAATCATTAAAAAGTTGTTAGTTCAAGTCCACTAAAGTAGTTAGGACGCACGAATTTTGCTGTAAAAACCATATTTTCAACATAGCTTATACATCATGATTGTGAGAGCCAAAAATCTGGGCCACTGAAACGACGGCGAAGGGGGCGGAGTCAACTACGACCAATTAGAGACATTAAGACCTCTGGCGCAGACTTCACAGGCAATAGATAAGTCTTCGGAAAAAACCGAACCCTTCTGTAAAGACCGGGCCCAAGGGAATCCCCTCTCGTCGATTTTGGGTATGACAGTGATATACATATATACATATATATATATATATATATATATATATATATATATATATATATATATATATTATATATATATATATATATATATATATATATATATATATATATATATGTATATATATATATATATATATATATATATATATATATATATATATATATATATATATATATATATATATTTATATATATATATATATATATATATATATATATATATATATATATATATATATATATATATATATATATATATATATATATGTATATATAAGTGTGGTAAATGTTTTTTAAATCGTGTTTTAATTGACCTTTTAGTTTGCCCAACATATTTCTTGTCACAATTATTACAACTAATTTCATAAATTCCACTTTTCTCACAATTAGGAATCTTATCTTTGGGATTTCCTGAGATATTCCTTAGATTGTCTGATGACTTATAGACTAAAGTGAGGTCTACCTTATTAAATACCTTATTGAGTCCCTTGCTATATTTCGGATTATATGGTATGGAGACATACTTGGTGTTATTTTCTTAGCGTGTAAAAAAGGTGGAATTCTGAATATTAAACCTAAACTTATGTTTATTTATTAGCTTAGTTACTAAGTCATCGTCATAACCATTAACTCTAGTTATATTTCTAATACGATTCCTTTCTTTATTAAAGTTTACTCTATTCAGAGGGAAAGTAACCAAACGATGAACTAAAAAACGTAATGAGGCTAATTTTCATTGCAAACAACATAAATTAGCCTCATTAAGTTTTTTAGTTCATCGTTTGGTCACTTTCCCTCTGAATAGAGTAAACTTTAATAAAGAAAGGAATCGTATTAGAAATATAACTAGAGTTAATGGTTATGACGATGACCTAGTAAATAAGCTAATAAATAGACATAAGTTTAGGTTTAATATTCAGAATTCCATCTTTTTTACACGCGAAGAAAATAACACCAAGTATGTCGCCATACCATATAATCCGAAATATAGCAAGGGACTCAATAAGGCATTTAATAAGGTAGGCCTCACTTTAGTCTATAAGTCATCTGACAATCTCAGGAATATCTTAGGAAATCCCAAAGATAAGATTCCTAATTGTGAGAAAAGTGGAATTTATGAAATTAGTTGTAATGATTGTGACAAGAAGTGTGCTGGGCAAACTAAAAGGTCAATTAAAACAAGATTTTAAGAACATTTAGCACACTTAAAATACAGTAGAACAGAAAAGTCTAGTATTGCCGAACACGCCCTTGAAGCTGATCATACTGTAACATTAGATAATCTAAGATTAATAAAAAATCTATCTGATAGGAGACTGTTGAACGCATACGAAAGTATGGAAATCATAAAATGTAAAAGTAGTTTAAATAAAGACAGAGGGCCTATTCCTTATAGTCCCCTCTACTGGTTACTTGACCGGAACTGATGGCCTTGCCTATGCCATTAGTTCCGCCTGAGTAATTCAAGAGTTAGGCTAAGTATAAATAGGGTAGATTTGTAGTTTAGCTTTAGTTAATCATCGCTCCTGATGAAGCTAATATGGTTAGCGAAACGCGCGTCGAGAGCAAAAATAAAGTGTTTGGTGTAGTGGTGATATATACTGAGTAATGTATATTACTGGCAAATATCAGCTTTCGACTGACGCAAAGTATGACCTGATGCCAATTATGTTACTTGAGATCTGCGACGCTAAAGCTATCTAACAAGGTGCAATACTTTTTCAACAACCCTGTAGATATACGTGCTGTGGGGAAATTGCTAAAGCGTTATAGAAAATATCTGTTTGTCTATTGCAAACATCGCGGCAGCTCGTTCATTTACTAATTAAAATGTAATTAGTTTCTAAATTTGTTTTGACACAACAAATTTTAGAACATAACAACAGTAGCAAAATATTTATCAAACCGCCGAATATACTGCATTCTGTAACCAAACGCTTTAAACTGACAACCACAAATTATACACGATCATTAGATCGCAGTAACCCATGAGGTTTCAGTAACAAATGCTGCCAATGCGAAACTGATACCCCATTTTGATTCCTGCGGTGACGAAAGTCATGTGATTGATAAATGAGAAATTGATTGGATTGACATTGATTAAATTCGGGAAAACGAGCTGCAAAAGACGGTCGGGCTTATTTATTCGGAGTGTGTTAGATTTATATGACCATTTTGAAGGGGAGGATGCAAAAATTTGATAATATTTCTAGAGACTGCTAAGAGGACAAGATTTTTTAAATTTATTTGAAAGATTGTGCACGTATATTTAACGTCGCATAGAAGAAAAATGTGTCGAAACTTGCCAAAATATGAAAATATTATACATCGGGATTCTCGGGATCACGAATATGAAGTCAAATTTTCAAAAAACAAAATGGCGGCTCCAAAATGGCGGACTATTTTTGGACAAAAGTGAGTTATTTTTATGAAACTCTGTATTCATGGGTTTTTTGGGTCGCTGATTACAAATATGAAGTTCAATTTTCAAAAAACAAAATAGCGGCTTCAAAATGACGGACTATTTTTCGAAAAACGTGAGTTATTTTTGAATAGATGCTGTCCTCCTCCGTTTTGTTCGCTCACTTAAATCCAATCTAATAAAGGACGCCCTGAGATGTTCATTCCAGTTGATTCCGTGTTTTCCGTTTCACACTTATTTGTTAACGGCACACAAACGTTGAGTCAATCATCAAACTTGCGTCTGGATTCTGTAGACTCGGAATTCTATCATCAATTTGACAATTGGTTTCTTCAAATTTTCTAGCAAAATTTATGTGAAGTTTTTTTTGTCATTTCCGCTTCAACAGTGGCAATAATTACGTTTATGGTATCATGTAATTGGTTTTTGATAAGTAGGAAAATGTCTTTTTTTTGTAGAAGAAATTTCCATTTTGTCACACGCATCGTAAAAAAAATACATACATTTTAGTTCAATATTTTCCATTAATTCTGGGTAATTGTTGTAAACACTTATATAAAATTGGAAAAATCTGTAACAATGTAGTGAACTTTTAAAGTAGTTTTTCCATTTTGCGATTTTCTCTTGCATTTTGAAACAATTTTTACCATTTTGCCACAGAATTTTTAAACAATTTGCTATATTGTGCAACAATTTCCAGAATTTTTAAAATTATTTTTCCAATTTAGTAACATTTTATTGAAATTTGTTAGCGAAGTTGTAAACAATTTGTTATATGTTGCAACATTTTCTCAAATTGCTTAACTAATTTTATCATTTTACAACAATTTACAGAATTTTTAAAGTAACCATGGGCTGAAAAGTCCCGGGCCTAACACATAGATGGCGCTAGTTTTATTGCAGTCACCTTTTTTTCAGTTAATACTAACCTTCAAAAGACAGCTGTTAAAATTTCATGATATTCTATTCATTAGTTTGTGAGTTATTGTGCTAAGAGTGACGCTACTTTTGTTATTTTCAAAACAATGGATCAAAAAACAATTTCGTGTTTTAATTTTACACTGCTTCTTGATGGGAAAAAATACCGTTCAAGCGAAGCAATGGCTTGAAAAGTGTTATGGGGACTCCGCTCCATCAGAAACAACAATAAAAACGTTGGTTTGCTGACTTCAAACGTGGTCGTAGAGACACCGATGATGCAGAACGCAGTGGACGTCCAAATGAGGCGGTAACACCAGAAAACATCAAAAAAATCCATAAAATCGTTTTGAATGATCGAAAAGTGAGCTGAGTTAGCTGACATCGTAAAGATATCAAAAGAACGTGTTGGCTTTATATTGCATGAGCATTTGACTATGAGAAAGCTCTGTTCAAAGTGGGTGCCGCGTTTGCTCACTGTTGATCAAAAACAAGAACGTGTTGATGATTCTGAGCAGTGTTTGGCCATGTTTAAACGTAACAAACCGGAATTTTTGCGTCGATATGTGACAATGGATGAAACATGGATCCATCACTTCACTCCGGAATCAAAACGATCGCCATCTGAGTGGACAGCAACTGGTGAATCTCGTCCAAAGCGCCCGAAATCACAACAATCGGCTGGAAAGGTTATGGCCTCGGTATTTTGGGATGTGCGTGGTGTAATATTCATCGACTATCTTGAAAAAGGAAATACCATCAACAGTGAATATTATATAGCGTTATTGGAGCGTTTGAAGGCCGAAATTGCAAAGAAACGACCGCATATGGCAAAGAAAAAAATTTTGTTTCATCAAGACAACGCACCGTGTCACAAGTCAATCAAAACAATGGCAAAACTATATGAATTGAACTTCGAATTGCTCCCACATCCACCGTATTCGCCAGATTTGGCTCCCAGCGACTACTGGCTGTTCGCAGACCTGAAAAAGATGCTCGCCGGTAAGAAATTTCGCACGAATGAAGAGGTTATCGCTGAAACTGAGGCCTATTTTGAGGCAAAAGATAAATCGTTCTACAAAAGTGGTATTGAAATGTTAGAGCGGCGCTGGAATGATTGCGTTGCTCTTGATGGAGATTACGTTGATGAATGAAGCTAATTTTGAACCAAAAAAACCGTGTTTTCTTTGTTAGGCCCGGGACTTTTCAGCCCATGTGTTATTCTTCCCATTTTGCAACATTACTACCCAACCCGTGTAATCCGCGAAGTCGATTTTACAAACTTTTATATCGTGTCTTTTAAAGCCATTTGTCAAGAACTTAATAATTCTAATTTCGAGAGTCTCTGTAAAAGTGTGCACTCGCATTGTATACAAGGTTATTTATTTAGTAGATGTAATTTTAAGAGTGTAATAAGAGGAAGAATTTTTATTTTGTTAATATACGCTTTTTTATTTATATATAGTATCTCCCGTAACTCCTGCTCTTTCTTTCAGGACGCAACGGTTATACCCAATTCAATATTCTTTTAACAACTAAATAATTCTTTAGTATTTTTTCATTTTTTGAGCTGAACTTAGATTCATTTTATTTTAAAATGAATGGTACCCAAAAACAGTATAACCAAGTTTTAAACAACTATCGAGAATATTTTCAAAATACGTACAAAAGTTATCTCGATTTCCATGTTCTCTAAAAATAAAAAAACGGGCTAGCTCATATCTTGATTCTGTCCTCTATCAGTATTAATATTTACTCAATCCATTTTCAAAATTAAGATAAGCCTGTCCCAAAATATAAGATCCTGATTTTTGCCGTTTTAAGTGGACAATATAAAAATTCTGACCTTTTGTTTATGATAGGTTGCAGAGATGGACTTAAAAATCTTATTCATTAATGTAAATAAATAAAATTATAAGTGTTTTTGGAGATGTTTATTTATAGATCCATGTAAAAACAAATGGATAAGAAGTACAAATATACAGTTTGAATGAATGGGGTTTAGAAGAGGGGACATATTGTATAAATAAAAAATATATTTTAACTTAATCCTAATTCGGTTTCACTATCACTGTTATCAGCTGAGGTAATTATCAGTGGTTTTATATTATTTACATAAATATATGAATCTTCAACTTTAACAACGTGCTGAATGGAATTCTTCCAGCTTTCACATTTATAACTTTTTTTACTAATTCAACCACTGACACGCTTAGAGTAGGAGAAACATTTCGTGCCCTTCTTTTGGATTTAACTTGATGTCAAATATGTTCAATTGGATTAAACACACAATAATACGGAGGAAGCCGCAAAACAGTGTGTCCCATTTTCTCAGCCATACCATCACAAACATATTTCTTTTTCAATTTATAGTCTTTCAAAACTTCAAAAAGATCACTTTTTTTATAATTAAAGTCAAAATAAATGTCATTTTCTAACATATATTCCTGTATTTCCGACTTGGGGTTGGCTGCATTAGGAACTTTATTTAGTAGGCGACTAGGATAACTTGCATTGTCTATAACTATAACATTCTGTTCGGGAACATTTGGCAAAAAGGAATTTTGCAACCAATTTTCAAAAAGTTCTGCGGTCGTGTCTTCGTGATACTCCAAACTAGAATCTTTTATGTTTTCTTGCAGATAATAGTAGACAATTTGAAACCCAACTATTTTCAGATCCAGCATGCAAAATGGTTATTCGTTTACCTTTACTTGAAGGTGCGTTAGTCAACCTTTGTCAACTCACCCGTTTTGCACGGTATCATGGGTATCGAACCATGTTTCGTCAAGGTAAATTATTGGCCAATTCTTTGATCGATACTTTTTAATTTCTGGTAAATAAGTATGTCGCAAGATTCGTAATCTTTATGACTCCATCACTACTTGCGTTTTGTTGATTTTTTCGGAACGTGAATCCCATTCTTAAGAGAATTCTGTGAAGGGTTGATCGGCCATAATGTATATTGGTCCCGTCCTGCACCAGTCTTAATTTTATTTTGTCTAGTGTTGGCACCAATTGCTCTTCATACATAGAATACATTTTTCTCCTAATCACGTCTTTTTCACAATCGTCTACATGATGCATTTGAAAATCTTTCCGTTTTTTCCTGTTCCTGAGTGATGGTTTTCCTACAATACCCTTAATCGTAGAAACTGGGGATTTTGTTAGTTCGCTGGTTTCTTTCAAAGCACTTTGTTTATTCAAATTTCTTTTTACAAAACTGTCATAAACATTTTTCACTATTTGTTAAGCGTCAAGTGATAATTGTTTTCTCTTGCGATAGCCACTATTGCAATTTTCCCACGGACCCCACATAATTAAAATACAACCGTTACGTTGTAAGTTGTAAGTAAAACTAAAAATAAAAATAACAAAATGTATGTTTCGAATCTTAATGGGGACCTGTGGTCATAGGCCTATATTATCAAATAGTTAAAGGGCTCCAAACCGGGTTGCCAGGTAGTAAATATATACGTAAAAATAGATTCGATATGATTGCAGGTGCAAATGAGGGCGGTATTCAAAGCAGGTAAAATAAAAATACGTTTATCGTAGTACTTAGCAACTATGCACAAAACCTTAACAGGTTGACTGCCGACCACTCCGATCGGAGTGCGTCGGGTCTCTTCGCCAACGCCGTCTACTCCGATCGGAGTTCGACATGCGTTCTTACGAAACGTTTTAGTATTCCATCGGCGTTGTATAACGTGTCTCTAGTGGTGGCGTTGCTTAAAAACGCAAGTTCTAAACAGGTGCTTAAGTGGTTCCGCGGATTTGCTTTTGGTTTGGTTGTAATCTGCCGTACAATATGGACAATCAACCTGGGCCTTCTGGTATTAAAAAAATACATTGTAGTGATGAAAAAAAGGTATATGATAAGAAAAAGAAGCTAACTGACACTGAATTATTGCAGCTATTGGAAGAAAGCGGAGGTACTAGTGACGAACATTACGTACCAGACACAGACGATAGTGATGTAAATTCAAGCTCCGAGTCCGAAGAAGAGAATTTTATAGACCCTATTCGGCCACATCAAACACTTCCTAGCCTTGATGAGATAAAATGGAACGACAGAGGTGCGTTTTTAAAACAAATTTTGTTCCAGAAAACCCAGGAATTATTGGTGCAAATTCCAGGACAGGGTGCACCTATCGATTTTTTCGAAATGATCATTGATGATGATTTTTTACAAACTATTGTAGAACGAACGAACTCTTACGCAGTCGAGGTTTTGCTGCGCCCAGAAACAAGTACAAAATCACGTATTACTAATTTTAAAGATCTTACTCTTGACGAACTAAAAAATTTTTTTGGCCCTGTTACTTCACACTGGCACAATATCCTTGAGCCGTCTTAACGATTATTGGAAAACTGATCCGCTATTTAATCTACCTGTTTTTAGAAAATATATGTCAAGGAATAGATTTTTGCTTATCTTGAGGTGTTTGCATTTTACATCTCCAGATATGGATCCGGCAGATCGGCTAGGAAAGATTAGATTTGTGGCAGATTTTTTTAACAACAAGATGGGAGAAATTTACTATCCTGGAAGAGAGTTGTATTTGGATGAAGCTATGGTACTTTATCGGGGTCGTCTCCAGTTTAAACAGTATATCAAGAATAAGCGTCATAAGTATGGTATGAAGTTATACATGCTGACAGAGCCTAATGGACTTATTTTGAAATTTCGTGTCTACGAAGGTGCGACAGATGTTTATGGTGGAAGCGGACATACTGAAAAGATTGTTTTTACATTTATTGGAGGAAAAATTGGGTGTGGGACATGCTGTTTATCTAGACAATTTTTACAATAGTGTTAATTTAGCTAGGAAATTACTTCAACAAAATACATACTGCACTGGTACGCTGAGAGCTGAGAGGAAAGATAATCCGAGAGAGGTAATGAGTGCAAACTTAAAACGTGGTGAGAATAAATCTATGTTTTGCAATGGAGTGCATGTCGGAAAATGGCGCGATAAACGCAATGTTCAATACATTTCAACAGAATTTGGAAGCGAAATGGGCATTTTTAAAAACAAAAGAAATCAAGAATCTGAAAAACCTTCCGCAATCATTGGATATAATGCTTTTATGTCCGGTATAGATAGATAGGATCAAATGATGGCATATTATCCTTGCAGCCGTAAAAAACATTCGGTGGTACAAAAAGTTATTCATGCATGTGCTGCAAATGAGCATGATAAACGCCTATTTTTTTGTACAATAAATATTCGCGGTCTGACCAGTTACGATTATATGACTTCCGATTGGATGTCATAAGAAATTTACTAGCCAGACGACCAATTACTAATTTGCCGCAAATTCCTCCAGGCCAAATAAATGTCCACAGCATTAGCAAAGTAGAAAAAATTGTTAGTGAAAAAAAAGGAACTAAAGAAACAAAACGGGTAAGCAGAAAGGAATGCAAAGAATGCAGGAAAAATAAAATAAGAAAGCAAACAGTGTATGAATGCAAAATGTGCCCTGGACAACCAGGTTTTTGCCTTAACTGCTTTGAGGATTACCATAAAAATGTACAAAAAATGATTTAGAAATAAATGTTTTGAGTTCATGAGTTCGATTTATTATTTCTTTACTTATTTAATTGGACACTCCGATCGGAGTGTTCGGCATCTAGTAAAAATTTTCACTTGCAATGCCGATTACTCCGATCGGAGTGAATTTTTTTTTTCTAATATTTTGAATGGCACATAAAAAAAAACACATCCAAGACTCATTTTAATTCATATTTACCCCAATAAAATAAAAATATTTGGAAAAATCTTACCGGCGTCAACCACAAACTCAAAAATATAGATCGGCAGTCAACCTGTTAATAGGGTCGTTTATTGCCCCTCTGAAAAACAAAAAGGCAGGATCTTATATCTTGGGATTTGCTTTACATAAGGGACAAATAACGGCTTCTATTTAATAAATGAAAATATTTATTGAAAATAAAGAAAGTTGAGGCTATATAAAAAATAGCCGCAACGAGAGGTTACAAGCTTTTCAAGACATTTTTCTTTTGTGCATCGGTGGTAAGGAAGAGTATCACGTAGTTTGAGAAAAAAATATTTAAAGTGGGGATAACACGCGAATGTACCCTACAAAACAAATATAGATACAAAGGGAGCTTATTTGCACGAAAAATGTTTTATTTATTTTATCAAATTTGCACAAACAAAATGTGTCTTATACTAATCCTCCTCCGAAAGAGAAAAATCCTTAATCAAAGCGCAACTTTAATCCAATGAAGAAAACAATCTTATATTCCGACGAGACGCGTTAAAAAAAAGTCATTTTGGTATATTTAAGGCCATTTTAGAGCCATCATAACCGAAATAAATGGCTCCGAAATATACAAAATGGGTTTTATTTAAACGAGGGGTCCATTATCTAAAGATTCATATTGGACGCTATATTTGAAAATAAAGGAAAAGTGTTTCGTTGTCATTTTAAAACGAGGGGACCGAAGAAGAATATTAGGAAAAGGAACAACAAAAATAATGTACCGGAAACCGTTTTGAATAAAAATGGAGACTTATTTATTTAAAAGTTCGGTAAGAAAAATACGCCGGAGACGTGTGTGCGGCTCTTTACTGAGATTTTGGTTATTTATGGAGTTTGTTTAGCTTCATAATCACATAAAAAAACATACACTTAAGTATACGGCGCAGCAGTGGGACGATTCGCCGAAGCGAGGGAAATCAAAATGGGAAAGACTGATGAGGTTGCTCCATCGGTGTGGGTTAACATGTACTTTTTTTATGGGCATAGCAAATGTGCTGCAGGGAGATCTCTAAAGCGCTATGGAAGCAAAGCGTCTGCGGAAAAAAGCGATTCACGTTGGTCTTGAACAGCTGTAAATTGTACTCGGTGGAAAGCACGGTCCAATTATTCCAAAGGGATGAGTTTCTCCATATAAAATGCTGCTTGAAAATCATTGTACGAGGAGAGACACGCTGAACTTCATAAGGATGTGCAGTATTACTGCGACGTGTATTCCTAGCTGGCACGGCTCTTGGAGGAATTAAGCGGGCGGGACGGGATAGAATAGACTGAAGTTGCCAATGTTCTCAGGAAACAAGATTATTGGTGAGGTTTGAGTCTCCAAATAAATAAATACATATATATATATATATATATATATATATATATATATATATATATATATATATATATATATGTGTTGCGTTCCCGATTTCTTAGTTATTTCGACTATGTCTGGCTATTAAATAATTGTGAAAAAAAATGGATGTGGAAAATCAGCTTTGTACTGTCTGCACACAGAAAATTGGCAGAGATACACATGTATGTTGCAAGGGAACTTGTAAGGGTTTAAGCCACATAAAGTGTCTAAATTTGAACGCTAAAGAGTATAATGCTGTTAAAAATGTGCCAGGACTCAAATGGTTTTTTGCGACGGCTGTCTGGGTATTATTGAATTCTGTATGGATATTAGAAAAGAATTCTTATCTCTCAAAGAGTCAATCTTATCTGAACTGGAACGTATGAAAAACTCAATTGGAACAAAGAGTACAGCTGAAATGCCGAAAAACAATGATGTTTCTTATGCAGATATGGCAAAGAAAAGGGGTTGAAGTAATAGTTATTAAGCCAAAAAACTAAGCAAGACAGCAATAAAACAAGAGAAGTGGTTACAAAAAGACTAAACCCTTTAAATATGGAGGTGGGTATCACAGACTTGAAGCCCGTCAAAGATGGAGGCATACTTATTAAATGCAAGACAAAAGAAGAAATTGAAAAAATAAAGAATGAAGCTGAAAAATCTCTGGGCAGAAACTACAAAGTAAATACACCATCTTTAAAAAAATCCGTGTTTCAAAATATGTGACATTGAGGAAAATTTAAGTGATGCAGACTTGCTTAGGTCTATAAAAAGTCAAAATAGTTTTATTTGTCATAGTGAAACTTACTTGAAAACATTAGCTTTTAAAAAAAAATGAAGACTCGTTATATGGCTATAATTGAATGTGATCCTTCCACCTGGAAACTTGCTTTGCAGGAGGGAAGGCTGAGTATTGGCTGGTCGGCGTCATGTAGAGTGTTTGATTACGTAAGGTTGTTCAGATGCTATAAGTGTGCGGGTTTTGGTCATAAGGCGGAAGACTGTAAGGTGGGTGTTGTTTGCATAAAAGTGTGGTGAACGTGATCACGTACAAGGTGACTGTCAGTGTAAGGAACTAAAATGTGTAAACTGTCTGGACTCAAACCGAAAACTAAATCTATCTCTTGACATCTGTCACTCTGCATTTGATGCGCAAAACTGTCAAACATTGCAACGACACCTGAATTCAGCAAAACTAAAAAATTAAGTTGGATAGCGAATAGCAACTAGAGCAATGTACGTCGAGTGAGACGAAAGCACATAGTGTTGTTAGATTGTGTCACCAGAATGTTCAGGGTTTAGGAAATAAGTTTGATGTTCTGGAGGTTAGTTTGGCGCAAGGTCTTGTTGATATATTGTGCATTTCTGAGCATTGGATGACGCATGATAAGTTTAATAAAGTAGGCCTTAAAGATTTTATTTTAATCGCGAGTTTTTTGTCGATCGGAGAATATTCATGGTGGTGTTGCGGTGTTTTGCAGGTCAGATCTTCTTTCTGTAAGTAGCGAGTTAAATAATTTGACTAGTATTGAAAAAATTTTTGAAGTTTGTGGAGTCAGCATCTCCTTGCAGAATAATGTACCTATTGGGATATTTTGTATTTATCGATCCCCATCTATTAATGTAAATAATTTTCTTGAGGAGTTTGCAAATTTCCTAGAAACCAACGTAAAAAATAATAAGCATGAACATATCATCATATGTGGGGACTTAAATATTGATTTTCTTAGTAACTCTATCGAACGAAACGAATTAATTAATTTGTTGGCTGCATACGACTTTGCATGCCATGTTGATTCACCTACAAGACTTAATGCTTCCCTGGACTACATTTGTACCAACTTTTGTAATGATGATCATAAGGCTGTAGTTGATGATAATGGTCTATCTGATCATTCCTATCAATTATTTGAAATTAATTTAAGACCTCTTGAGGTGTGCGGCACACGTTTTGTTTATAAACGTTTTTTTAGTGCGGCCAACTATAATGAGCTTTACCATTACTTGCGCAAAGAGACTTGGATGTCAGTGTATGAAGCGTGCGATGTCCATGATGCATTTAGGGTTTTTATAGAACTATTGTCAACCTATATAAATATAGCATTTCCTTTAAAAAAGGTTTTCCTGGATAGAAATAGAAAAAAGCCTTGGATTACTCGGGGCATCCGTACGTCTTCGAAAAATTTGAAATTACTTTTAAGTTGGTCGTTGATTCAAATAGTGTCATAATCAAAAACCATTATAGATTATATAAAAAAATATACAAGAATGTTATAGGGACTGCTAAGAAAAGTATATAATGATAAGTCATATACCGCCTCTACTAATAAAAGTAAAGCCGTCTGGAATATTATCACAGACACATTATCTTGCAACAATACGAACAGAATTTCTAGTATGATATTTAATAGTAAAGCAACGGATGATAAACTCCAAATTTCTAATGGTTTCAATACATATTTTGTTAACGCACCTCAAAAAAATTTATGTTGAATCGAAATGCTGATGAGGCATACTTGAATTTTCCAATAAATAACAGTACCATGTTTTTCTCACCTGTCCTAGAACAAGATATATTAAGGATAATAAGATCTTTAAAAAAATCAAATTCATTTGGAATTGACGAGATTTCCAATAATGTATTAAAGTCCATTACTGACTTTATAGTGAAACCACTTTCGTACTTAATAAACATATCTCTGGAACGTGCAACATTTCCAGATGTGTTTAAAACTGCTAGAATAATACCTTTATTTAAAAAAGGCGATAGTATGTTGTGTGAAAACTATCGGCCTATATCTTTATTAAGTTCAATTTCTAAGGTACTGGAAAGGGTTGTTTTTGAACAAATAAGTAATTTCCTAACAGTATTTCGAATTCTTACCGATTGTCAGCATGGATTTAGGAAGGGCAGAAATACATCTTCTGCAATACTACAGTTGGTTGAAAGGCTTTATGAGCAGCTGGATAATAGTAAAAAGTGCTTTGGACTTTTCATGGACCTAAGTAAGGCTTTTGATTTGATCAATCATAATCTATTAATATCAAAGATGAACAGATATGGACTAAGAGGTAATGTGAGTGACTGGTTACAGTCATATCTAAAAGGTAGAGATCAAGTTGTGGATATTGATGGAGTGAGGTCGAATGGAATGAAAGTTTCTACGAGTGTTCCACAGGGGTCCATTCTCGGACCGCTGCTTTTTTTCAAGTTTTGTAAACGATTTACCGAATATCGTTAATGACCAAAGTAATTTAACCATGTTTGCAGACGATAACAGTTATGTATGCTGTGACAGCACCACTACTTTGGCTCTAGATAAACTTCAGAATATGTTAAGAGTTTTTGAACAGTGGTTCAAAACTAATATGTTAAGTCTTAATGCTGAAAAGACTGTTTTTATAAATTTTGTGCCTAGGGCATCCCAATTTGTTGAAAGTTTTCTGATTAGGACTAATGTAAACGGACATTCCATTGCTCAGGTAACGGAGACTAAATTGTTAGGTGTCTATATAGACAACAGTTTAAATTGGGGATGTCATATAAATGAATTGTGCAAAAGGCTTTCATCGGTGTGTTTTGCCATTTTTCGATTAAAAAGTGTCGTTAACTTTAATACAATAATGTCTTATTACTATGCACACTTTGTGTCTCGATTGAAATATGGCTTAATATTTTGGGGTGCTTCCCCTAATATGGTCAGAGTATTTAGAATGCAAAAAAGAGCAGTTCGAAATATTGCAGGTGTCAGATCAAGACATTCATGCCGTGAACTTTTCAAAAAATTTGCTATACTCACTCTGCCTGCTATGTACATATTGGAGGTTCTGATTTATGTTAAGAGTAATTTGAATAAATTTGTAGCCATGGCCGACATGCATAATTACTACACAAGATATAACAAAAATTTAGTTATACCAGAACACACATTATCTCTATTTGAAAAGAGTCCCTATTACAGCGGGCATAAAGCTTTTTAATAGTCTGCCGACTAGTATTAAATCTTTAAATTTAAGTATGTATAAGAAACTAATATCAAGATTGTTAATTGAGAATGTCCCTTATAGCATTTTTTCAGATTGAGGACTTTACATTATAAATGTTTGTATGTAAGCTAGAGTACGTGTAATTGTAACTTTTTGGATCTTTATATCATAAATATTTGTATGTTAGCTGCAGTACGTGCAACTGTAAAGCTTTTTAGATCCTTATTTTCACAGGATGTATACATTTTTGTGACTTGACTTGACTTTTTCCATACCTTGTATCAGGTCTCATGAAATAAAAGTTTATTTATTTATTTATTTATTTATTTATATATATATATATATATATATATATATATATATATATATATATATATATATATATATATATATATATATAACAAGGATTTTCCACAGCTGACGCTGTCTTCCTTCTCTCAGCCTTTGATTCCATCCGTTTCTATCTTCCCAGTCTCCATCTGTTAGACCCTGTCCTCCATAGCCTCATCCACATCGTCTCTCCACGATCGTCTGGGTCTTTCTCTTTTTCTTCTCCCTATAGGGCTCCACTCCGTTATTTTCTTTATCCACCTATTATCTTCGCTTCGTCTTATGTGTCCATACCATTTTAATCGTTTTTCTTCAATGGTATTTATTGCGTTCTCTTTGATGTTCATTTCTGCTTCTTATTTCTTCATTGGTTATTCGCTCCATACGTGTCACTCTACAACATCTTCTCCAATACTCCATCTCTACCGCGTTAATTT
>CM032452.1:122000359-122164988 GCA_019049505.1 Pachyrhynchus sulphureomaculatus | reverse complement strand
TTGTGTGTGTGTGTGTGTGTGTGTGTGTGTGTGTGTGTGTGTGTGTGTGTGTGTGTGTGTGTGTGTGTGTGTGTGTGTGTGTGTGTGTGTAGTGTGTGTGTGTGTGTGTGTGTGTTGTGTGTGTGTGTGTGTATATATATATATATATATATATATATATATATATATATAATATATATATATATATATATAAACTATACAATGAATAAAAAATTTTTGGCATTTTCTCCACGTCCTTTTTTCCATTTTAATGACGAAAATCGTGCAATTCGCGTTAGAAGGAGTAGCGTGCCCATGCCATTAATAAATTTGTAATACTACTAAATACCTCATATATAGCCGTATAATAGCGAACTTAATAAAGCGGGAAAAAAATACGGCATATTCTCCGTTAACATTGGAAAATATTGACGACGAAACGTAACTGAGTAAATGAAACTATTGAAAAAACGTAAATCCTGCAATCAAATTCAAAATTACAAAAACCTGTAGGAATTAACGAATCGCTTCAATATCAGTGAACCGTAAAGAAAAGGCGATAAATTTGTGCAAATGAGTTTGATTCAAACGGTAATTTCCAGTATTTTTAGGGGATTAAGAAATTGGCGAGGTCTCGAAATTCTTGTATTTTTTCCCTGTTGATAATAGCTCTTCTTGGTTCAGCAGTACGAGAAAAATCTTGTTTAAATAATCAAAGCACAACATTATTTTTTTTATTGTCCAGTTAAGAACAGCCATATCCACGCAGTTAACATGTTTCAACATCTATAATATATATAAAACGCAACGTCTTTCTGTCTGTTAGTGGGCTAATTACTTGAGAATCACTTATCGGATTCTTTTCTATTTTAAGTGAGACAACGTGTTTTCTTAAGTATTTTTTTTTTATGCTGAATCCAAAAAAATCACAGAAAAGACATCCACCGTGAGGTTTTTTCAGAAAACACACTTAAAGTTGTCAGTAAACCATTAAAATTGAAAAAATGCATTTTTAATAAATAATGTAAAATGGGAGACTGCCTCGAATAGATGCGCAAACAAGTTACCTATTTTGGATTTTACGTGATTTCGATGAAAGTTCGACTAAAATGAGACGTAGACATTAGAGTATTAATCACACTATCCTGACAAGCTAGTAAAAATTCCACGGTCTCTGACTTAAGACTGTAAAACACTAAATGTTAGTTTTTTCGATAGCTGCGGCGAATTGATTTTCTTATAAAACACTCCGTGTTGGGGTTTTTCTGTGTGCTGTCTATACAACTGTTGTTGTTCTGTTATTTTAATGACTTAAATCTAACTCTACGTGGTTCTAAATCCAGGATGTTAATCTGGTCATTTTGTTGTTCGATGACGTCGCTAAAGTTTACTGCCAGACCAAGTTTTTCCGCAACATCTTCAGCAGCCTAAACAGAAACGCTACCACTCCTCTCTGTTCATGACCGCAGACCAATCTAGAATTATTATTATTGTTGTACTTTTGTTCTTCTTTCTCACATTTGGTCAATGTGATTCCATGTTTGAATGGTGGGTCTAAGGCAAGTCAGCACAAACGCTATTACCATTGTGTATTAAGGAATGACCTGACAATGTTACATGTTTTTAAAATCACTGACTTCTGAATGTTTTTGTGTATGTTTGTGTTGGGTTCTAATTGTACTAAGTGTGGTGTGAATGTGTAAGGCCTGTGGCTGATATGACGATAATGACGACTTTTTTTCTTGTTTCCATAGCCTTTTTTTAGGTGGCTTGGTTTGGCTCTGGTGGTTGTGCTTGTCCCGCATCTGTATCGGTTGTGTTTGAGATTGATTTCGGTGGGTGCAGGCGGAGAGTAATTTTTTTCTTAGTAATTTCCTTGTTAGATCTTGTGATTTTATTATAGCAACGCATGACGAGTTCGTTGATTTTTGTGGTACAACTCATGCGTTGCTTTGATTTTCCTGCCTTGGTGGGTGTCAGCTTACTCGCCGGAACAAACACTTTTGGCACGTCCATTTTTTTTTGCCCGTTCTTTATCGTCTTCGTCGAGTTGCCATTTTCAGTGTTCTGTGGTGTTGGAAGCTCAAAGTGTCTCGACATTGGGTTGCCTGTTAGTAGAAGATAAAAAGTTTCAGTATGTTTTCCCGTGCTTATTATTGTTGGTCTGTCCCTAAAAGTTATTTTTGTATCTCTTGTTCTTCGTTGTTTTGAGAAGATACGAAAGTTGTTATTTTGCTAAGTACAAAGTTTTAAAACTACGAATTTCGCGCTTTGTTCCTTTGACATTCAGTAACAATGGTGGTCTTTGTTACCAAGTATTATTATTACAAAAAGTTCTTCTTTCTCATATTTGGTCAATGTGGTTCCATGTTTGGCTGACGGGCCCAAGCCGAGTCAGCACAAACGCTATTACTATTGTGTATTAAAGAATGACCTGACAATGTTACATTTTTTCAAAATCACTCACTGACTTCTGAATGTTTCTGTGTATGTTTGTGTTGAGTCCTAAATGTACTAAGTGTGGTGTGAATGTTATTGGTGTAAGGCCTGTGGCTAATATGATAAGGGGGAAAATGATGACTTTTTCTTGTTTCCATAGCCTTTTTATTTCTGTTGCAAGATCATTCGTTTGGATGTTTGTGTCGTTGGGGACAGCTATGTCAATTAGATAGGTGATTTGACTGTTTTATCTGTATGGATACTGATGTCCCAGTAGAGCTTGTAATCTTTATTTCAGTATGGATGTTGGGGTGTATTTGAAGTAGGGATCTGTGTTTTCTATTAGTTTTGTATGTTGTGGCTAGTGCTTGATGAACTACTTTTGTAGCTGAGTCATGTCTGGCTGTGTATTTCCGTTCCGGTTAATATTTTACATCCGCTTGTTATGTTTTCGATCGTTTCTTTTCTGCTGGTGGCATTTCCTGCATCTGTCTTCTGTAATAGTTGAGTCTTTGATGATATGCTTTTGGTAGTTTCTGGTTAATATGACTTTATCCTGGATGGCAAGTTCTTCTTCTTCTGTTTCAGGGAATAGCCGCTCATCCTGTAACCAGGTGTATGATTGTTTTTTATTTATGTGGTCTTGTTCTATGTGGTATCTGTGTTTTCCATGGAGTGTTTTTTCTGACCACGTTTTCATCTTTTCCTGTTGTAATTGGGTGTGACTGTGTGTGTCTGCTGGGTGGTCTGCCCGAAGATATGAAAGTTTCTATTTTGCTAAGTACAAAGTTTTAACCTACGAATTTCGCGCTTTGTTCCTTTGACATTCAGTAACAATGGTGGTCTTATTTACATAGTATTATTAATATTATTATTATACTACCTAATGATATTCGAATGACCAAATAAACCTTTCGTTATATTCAAATATAACAACAAAGTGGAGTAATTTATTGAAAATAGCGATCCAGTTTGCAAATCATAGAAAATATATTTCAGCCACTTAAAGGCGCACAATATAGCACTTACAATCACGCGAAATGGAAAATTATACTGTGCCATAATGATCGATATGTTCATGGAACTATTATTTTTGGGTAAAATTTGTTTAGTGGAAAAGAATGTAAATGTAGGGATTAAAATTTTTTACGAGTCATAAAAACGTAATGTTTCAATTGGCTTTTTCTTTCTATCCAGCGTTCATTGTCGCTGAGTGGACGTACGTCTGCTCGATTTACCAGAATCTGTTTCTGCCGTCTGCTACGTTGGTCAATCCTGCCCCTGCCATCGCTTGTTTTTGCCAAAAATCGATTTTATTCTTCCACATAGTCTCCTTCAAGAGCGACATACTTATTCCAGAGAACTTCCAACATTTCAATACCTTTCATAGATAGATAGATAGATAGATGGATAATGTTTTTATTTATTCCTTGTAAATTACAAAGCTCCATATAAGGAGCGTGGAACAATGTCAAAAGTTCTTAAACTAAGAAATATTGCATTCTATCAAATATTCACATTCACATAAAAATAGCCGTGATTCATCAGCAAAGAACACTCCTCCAAACTCTAAAACGCCCCACGGATTAAATAATTCTTAATTACCAGTTTCAGCAAGTTCGTTCTTAAAATTCTAACATGATTAGGAAAAAACTATTGTACAATCTTAGAATACAAAGATGTACATTCTTTTGTATATAGGAATATTTACTTTTATTTGGTTTTAAATCATTTTTTAAACTAGTTTTATGTTCATGAACTCTTATGCATTCTTGAAATAGGTCTTTATTACTATGAACAAATAACACTGCTTCATTTATATACAAACTTATTATAGTAAAAGTCCGTTTTGAAATGAATACGTTTTTACAACTATCCCTTGCCTTCATTCTGTATAATACTCTTAGACACCTCTTCTGCAAAACCAAAATTCTGTATATTTCACAGGAATTTCCCCAAAAGATGATTCCATATCTCATTCGAGAATGAATGTAGGCGTAATAAGAAGACAGTGCTGCGTCTTCACCAACATAATCTAAAATGACTCTTAGCGCATAACAATACTTAGCCATATTATTGGCCAAAGCACTGACATGACACTTCAGTCAAGTCTCCTGCCCGCAATCACTCCAAGAAATAAAATCTCATCTCCCGAAACTACATCAATGTTGTCATATGTTACTGTTACACGTTCATTACTTCTGTTAGAAAACAGAATGATCTGTGTTTTTGAGATATTTAAAAGTAGATCGTTAGAAGTAAAATATTGCCTTAATAGGCCTAGTGTATTAACCATTTTTGAAGTAAGAGATGTTTATTATCCTCTTTAAAGATAAGGGTAGTATCATCGGCATACAGCACTATATAGTCATGAGACACTTTAGGCTATTCATTAGTATACAATATATATAACAAGGGTCCTAAAATTGAACCTTGAGGTACACCCCTTTTTATTATGCCCTTCTCAGAGCAAGCAAGGTTTCCACAAGGGTCTGTTTCAATAACACATTGTGTTCTGTTTTTTAAATATGATTTTATGAGCTGAAGAGCTACACCTCTAATTCCATACTTCTCTAGTTTTAAGCAAAGGATTGAATGATTTACCGAGTCAAATGCTTTTGACAAATCGAGAAGCATGGCCACAGTCACCCTATCATCATTTAAAGAATTAAGAATCTCTGACATGGCTTCATAAATAGCTCTAATAGTAAATTTATGTCGACTGAAGCCATTCTGCTGATCAGCCAGGACATTGTTTTGCTCAAGGAAGGATATCAATCTGGAGTACATTTTTTCAAAAATTTTGTTTACATTTGACAGCAGTGATACCGGCCTATAATTTTTTTCTTCAGCTTGGTCACCTTTTTTATATATGGCTTTTATATGTGCAAGCTTTAATTGTTCTGGGGGGAAAACTCCTGTAGAGAACATAACATTAATAATATGTTCCATATTATATCTGCCGTCTCCTTCAACAGCGAAACAGGCACCTGGTTTTCTCCTACAGATTTTTTGTTTTTCAAATTTTTTATGCATCTACAGACATCTCCAATGCTAGTTGGTTCCAAGAATATCGTGCGCTGACACTCTACTATAGGGAATAAGTCAACTGTCCCACTACCATCAACATCTGGACAAGAATTAATGAAGTAAAAGTTTAAAGCATTCAGTGCTGTCACTGAATCCCCATATTTCGGCGCAAAAGTGTCGATATATATAGTACGACTTGTCGAGCTCTCTAGAATAAGCTTCAGTTTCCCATTCTACTTCTTCATTTGAGCCAAATCTCTTTCTCTGGAGCCAACTTTTCAAATTTGGGCGGAGGTAATAATCGCTGGGGCCAAAATCCAGTGAATACGGAGGGTAAGGAAGCAATTCAAAGGCCAACTGGTCCAAATTCACCATCGATTTTATGAACTTGCAAGCTTGTGCATTATCTTGGTGAAACAAACCTTTTTTCTTCACTAAATGAGTTCTGAATCTTCGACACGTTGCTGTTCTTGATCAATCGTGAGATTGCTCGGCAACCCATCGGGCTCATAGGTTTTTCATATGCAAATATTCATGCAAAATATGCCTTACTCGTCCTGTTGATATCTTCACAATCTCAGTTTCCTCTCTCGCTTTCAATTTCCGGTCATCCAGAACAATATGGTGGGTTTCTTTTGTTTTTTTGGAGCAGCATTTGGACGTACGGAACGTGATACCTCGTCGGTGCTTGTACGACCGCATTTATAAATAAATAATTGGCCTGGAAACACCCCTCTTGGGGTAGGGCCACCCTTGTGGTCTCTAGATCTAGTTTATTGGGTTGATCAGACCCGTTTTTATATATATATATATATATATATATATATATATATATTATATATATATAACAAGGATTTTCTACAGCTAACGCTGTCTTCCTTCTCTCAGCTTTGATTCCATCCGTTTCTATCTTCCCAGTCTCCATCTGTTAGACCCCTGTCCTCCATAGCCTCGTCCACATCGTCTCTCCACGATCGTCTGGGTCCTCTTTTTCTTCTCCCTATAGGGCTTCACTCCGTTATTTTCTTTATCCACCTATTATCTTCGCTTCGTCTTATGTGTCCATATCATTTTAATCCTTTTTCTTCAATGGTATTTATTGCGTTCTCTTTGATGTTCATTCTGCTTCTTATTTCTTCATTGGTTATTCTCTCCATATGTGTCACTCTACAACATCTTCTCCAATACTCCATCTCTACCGCGTTAATTTTAGATTTATTTCTTTTGTTGATCGTCCATGTTTCTGACCCGTATGTCATTATGCTTTGTATTATTGATTTGTATATGCGTGTTTTGTTTCTCTTTGTAATGTGCTTGTCCACAGGATCGAATTTAATTGTCTTATGCATGTTCGCGTTTGTCCTAATCTAGCTTTAATCTCTTCTTCTGATGTTGCGTTTTTTGAAATGATGGTTCCTAGATATTTAAATCTATCGATTCCTTTGATTACTGTTTCGTTATCTACTTCTAGATTCTCCACGTTTCCCTCCTTTGTTATTAGATATTTCGTTTTATCAAAGTTTATTGCTAATCCTGCTTTAGTGTATTCTTCTTTCAGTTTTCTTACCATATAACTGAGGTCTTCCTCATCTTGCGCTATGATTACTTGGTCGTCTGCGAAACTTAGAGTATATAAGTAATCTTCTCGTACTAGGACTCCCATTCCACTATATTTTTGCTTCCATTTTTTTAATGTTTGTTCGAGGTATATTGTGAATAGTGTTGGGGATGTAGAGCCTCCTTGTAATAGGCCTTTTGATGTTTGGAGTCTCTTCCCTATTTTATGTCCTATTTTTATGTTCACTGTGTTGTTTTCGTAGAGAGCTTTTACTGCGTATATTAGTTTTTTGGTCAATGCCTATTTCTTTCATTGCGTTCCATAATCTTCGTCTTGATACTGAGTCATAGGCCTTTCTTATGTCTATGAAGGCTAGATGAACTTCTCTATTCTTTGCCAGTTTTTTTTCCATTGTTTGTTTTATAGTGTATATGTGGTCTATACATGATTTTCCGGCCGTAAAGCCTGCTTGGTCTTCTCCAATTTGTCCTTTATATTTTCCTCCATGATATTTTTAATAATTTTTCCATACAAACGTCCCATACTCGATATTATGCTTAGGCCTCTTATAGTTTGTGCATTTTCTGCGGTCTCCCTTTTTAAATATGGATACTATATAAGCTTTTGACCATTCCTCTGGTATTTTTTCTCCAATTATCGCTCTGTGGAACATGTTTCTCAGCATTCGATGTAATTTATTAGACCCGTACTTAATCATTTCATTTACCACAACCCCCAGGCCCTGCAGATTTATTATTTTTGAGTGTTTTTATTGTCTTCTTTACTTCTTCATAGCTTAGTTCTATCTCTTTTATTTCCTTATTCCGTTCTTCTTCAGGGTTCTCTTCTTGGAATTCTTGTCTATCTTCTGTTAGCAGCTTCTTATAATATTCTTCCCACTCGCTTTCTGGGATGTAATCTATATACGACTTCTCTCTATTGTTAGTCCTTAATGCTTTAATTATTCTCCATGACTCTGTACTTCTAGTTCCTCCTATATACTGTTTCTACATGTTCGCACGATTTTTCCCATCTTTCGTTCTTTTCTTTGTTTATCATCCTCCTCGTTTCTGCATTTTTCTCTTTATATTTCTGTAGATCTTTTCTGATTTTGTATTCAGCCATTTTTCGTATAGTCTTTTTTTCTCCTTTATAGATTCTTTGGTTTTTTTACAGTTTCTAATTTTATGTTTCTCATTCTCGTTGTCTTCTTTACCTAATGCTTCTAGGGACGCCTGTTTGATGCATTCTTTTATGTGGTCATACATCTGTTGGAGGTTGTCGTAGTTAAATTCATTTAATTTTTTATCTAATCGTCGTTTATATAGGTCTCTTATCGTTTCGTCTTGCAGTAAGTGTATTTGTATTTTATTTCTTTGTTTGCTTTTTCTGTTATCTCATTAGTATTTCTGTTTTCTTTATCTATTGTTTCTTTTTGCTTTATTGTCTTGTACCCGGTACTTTTTTTCCTTGTTGTTATATTTCTCTGCTCAGATGTTTCCAAAGTTTTCTGTTAGACGTCTTCTCCTTCCAGTTCGTAATCCCTTCATGTCTTCCTTGACTTGCTGCAGCCATCCTATTCTCGGTCTACCTCTCCTTCTACGTCCGGGTTCCCACTGAAGTATTTCATATATTGGTGCTCCTGGGCCTGCTCTCCATGTGTGCCTAGCCAATTAAATCTCCTCTGTTTTATTTTTTTGACTGTGTCCTCCTCCACTTCTTCTAAAATTTCTTGATTAGTTCTCCTTCTGTAGACTCCTTCACATATTCTTATTGGTCCTAGGATCGCTCTTAATATCTTTCGTTTAATTCTTCTCATGTCTTCCTCTTGTTTCTTTGTCATGCTTATAACTTCGGTAGCATACATTAGTTTTGGGCATATTATTGTCTTGTATATCCTCATCTTACTGTGTCTTCCTATTATCTTACTACTTAACAGGACCGCATTTAAGTTCACTAAATCATCGACATATAGTTGCTCTCGACAGAACAGATGTGTCACCACACTTCTCAAGCTATTCTTGGGTTTTGACTGTATTTTTTTCCATCAAAAAGCAATTCTTGTTATTCCATCAAAAGTAGCGTTATTTAAACAGCTGTAACTTAGAAACTAATAGACAAAATATCATGGAAATGTTACACAAATCTTTTGGGTGTTGACACTACCTGAAAATCATATGATTTTTTTTTGTGCTGCCATCTATCGGAAAGTGATATTTAGGATTGCTCCCTCGACGTGGCTTTTTACTGAGTAGTTTACATCAGAAAATGCTGGACAAACTTTCGACGGTGTCTTATGAAAAAAACTACCGTATCCAGCGTCCGTGCAGCACCACCAAAAACCCGAATGATCGCATGTGGTCTTGTCGAGGATGCATACCGGTATTGTCACTTTTAGGTGTGGTTGTATATAATTTATGAAAATACGAGTTTAGAAGATATTTACCTTTTTTTTAATAAACACCATGTTATTTAGTTCATTAGACTAGATACTACTCAGTATATATCACCACTACACCAAACACTTTATTTTTGCACTCGACGCGCGTTTCGCTAACCATGTTAGCTTCATCAGGAGCGATGATTGATCCTAGGGACCAATAAGAATATGTGAAGGAGTCTACAGAAGGAGAACTAATCAAGAAATTTGGGAAGAAGTGGAGGAGGACACAGTCAAAAAAAAAATAAAACGGAAGAGATTTAATTGGCTAGGGCACACATGGAGAGCAGGCCCAGGAGCACCAATATATGAAATACTTCAGTGGGAACCGGGACGTAGAAGGAGAAGTAGACCGAAAATAGGATGGCTGCAGCAAGTCAAGGAAGACATGGAGGGATTACGAACTGGAAGGAGAAGACGTCTAACAGAAAACTTTGGAAACATCTGAGCAGAGAAATATAACAACAAGGAAAAAAAAGTACCGTGGTACAAGACAATAAAGCAAAAACTAAGTTGGGAATGTGGAATCTTGGCACAATGATACTACTCAGTATATATCACCACTACACCAAACACTTTATTTTTGCACTCGACGCGCGTTTCGCTAACCATGTTAGCTTCATCAGGAGCGATGATTGACTAAAGCTAAACTACAAATCTACCTATTTATACTTAGCCTAACCCTTACCCCTGGGCTATAGCCCAAAAATGAGTGAGGGCACCTCACACGTAACATACAAATCCATCGAATATGGAATGTGCTGGTAAAATGAGAAATCGAATGAGGACTTTAGACCGTTAGCACTTGCTTGAAAATAATTGTTTCAAGCTTCTTCTACGCGAGAAGGGGCACCGCCGGAGTACCCTTCAGGAACCGGCGGTGGTAGTGGGAGGTGGGACCCCTCCTTCGATTTTTTTTTTTTAGCCTAACCCTTGAATTACTCAAGCGGAACTAATGACATAGGCAAGGCCGTCAGTTCCGGTCAAGTAACCAGTTAGAGGGGACTATAAGGAATAGGCCCTCTGTCTTTATTTAAACTACTTTTACATTTTTTGATTTCCATACTTTCGTATGCGTTCAACAATTCTCCTATCAGATACATCCTTTATTAATCTTAGATTATCTAATGTTACAGTATGATTAGCTTCAAGGGCATGTTCGGCAATGCTAGACTTTTCTGTTCTATTATATTTTAAGTGTGCTAAGTGTTCTTTAAATCTTGTTTTAATTGACCTTTTAGTTTGCCCAACATACTTTTTGTCACAATCATTACAACTAATTTCATAAATTCCACTTTTCTCACAATTAGGAATCTTATCTTTGGGATTTCCTAAGATATTCCTCAGATTGTCTGATGACTTATAGACTAAGGTGAGGCCTACCTTATTAAATACCTTATTGAGTCCTTGCTATATTTCGGATTATATGGTATGGAGACATACTTGGTGTTATTTTCTTCGCGTGTAAAAAAGGTGGAATTCTGAATATTAAACCTAAACTTATGTCTATTTATTAGCTTATTTACTAAGTCATCGTCATAACCATTAACTCTAGTTATATTTCTAATACGATTCCTTTCTTTATTAAAGTTTACTCTATTCAGAGGGAAAGTGACCAAACGATAAACTAAAAAAATGTAATGAGGCTAATTTATGTTGTTTGCAATGAAATGAATCATTAGGAATATATTCCACATTCCCAACTTAGTCATTAGACTAGACTTTGAATAACATTGCGAAAACCTTTGAACCATTGAATATTTGAAATTTTAGAAATCTGACAACACTCACGTTCATCCAAATCGTAACTCATCGTTTTCAGTAGCCCTTCCTCGAGTCCACAGTTAATCTTGGATCGCATGTAGACGTAAATAAGCGGAGCTCTATTATGAGCCATCCTGGATTTGTTTTCTCGCCATAGTTTTTTTTTTAAATCCTTTTTGTCATTTATTTAATACGAATTTCTCCTCGCAAATTTTACACGAACTCCTGTTGATCATTCGAAGTTAATTCAAATTTTATTACACAAAAACTCACCACTCTCCGATCGCCGTTTCGATCAATAAAAAGTAATATAGTCTGCCGGGCATATTGCTTTCTAAAATCGAAAAGTATTAACCGGAATAGTATCCAAATGAACTATTGAAAAGGACATATCCAGCAAGCAAATTTAAAATTACTACTTTCTGCAGGACAAGTCATTTTAAAACCGGAAAACGTATCGCAAAATGAAAGGACGAAATTACGTACGTAAGCTAATTCCATTCGGATAATAATTTTTGAATATTAGAGTGTACTAAACTGAACGAGACCGTCAACGTAAAAATACGTTGAATCGCAAATTTTAGAAATACTCTAGGACCACTATCTGCAAGTCATGAAGTCGAAAAAAAAACCGTTTTTTTAGGAATTTTTTTTAGCGAATCTATTCAATATATAAATCAGGTTTTTATTTTATATAATAATTAGCCGGTCCGCGGTTCCGCTCGCGTGGACTTGATTCACTACTATCATCACTGCTTATTCCTCATGTTACCCAACGTATTAAAATATTTCCCATTATTTCCCCTTATCTCCAAATATTTCTCCTTATCTCCCATTATCTCTACATAATTTCCATTATCAAGACTTATATCTGCTCATCTCCCATTATTTCTCCTTATCTCCCATTATCTCACCATAACTCCCATTATCTAGACTTATCTCTGCTTATCTCCCATTATTTCTCCTTATCTCCCACTATTTATACTTATCTCCCATTGTCTCACCTTATGTCCTATTATCGAGACTTAGCTCGACTTATCTCTCATTATTTCTCCTTATCTCCCATTATCTAGGCTTATATCGAATTATATAGAATACATGTATAAATTTATAACAACACGTAAATCGGATAAGTGGTTCTCGAGTGATAAGCGCACTAACGGACAGACAGACAGAGACATTGCATTTTATATATTTTATATTATTTGCTACATGATATTGTTCCATATTTAATGCTTTAGGCTTTTTTCCGACTTCATTCTCTATTATCGTTACTGCTCACCCTATCGTAATAAAATATAGCCTATAACCTAACCGAAGAACATGTTTAAAAAAAAAGTACGAAAATCGAATAAGTGATTCTCCAGTAATAAGCGTACTAACGGACAGACAGACAGAGATACGTTGAATTTTATATATATTATAGATGTAATAAAATATATATCTATAACCCGGTCAGAGAACATATGTATGAATTTAAAAAATCACGTAAATCGGATAAGTGGTTCTCGAGGGATAAGCGCACTAACGGACGGACAGGCAGACAGACAGAGAGACGTTGCATTTTATATATAAAATAGATATAGATTATTATTATTATTATTATATAACCTGGGCAAAGATTATATGTATGAATTTAAAAAAAGACAGGTAAATCGGATAAGTGGTTCTCGCGTGATAAAACGCACTAATGGACAGACAGACAGACAGAGAGACTTTGCATCTTATATATATTACAGATTATAGATATTCTCTGCTACATAATATTGTGCTATATTTAATGGTTTAGGCTGTGTATTGCAAGGAAACGCGTTAGCGGTAAACTTTTTTCCGACTTCATTCACTATTTTACGTCACTGCTCATTCCTTATGCTACCTATAGTAATAAAATATAGCCTATAACCTGGCCAGAGAACATATGAATGTTTTAAAAAAAAAAGTACGTAAATCGGATAAGTGGTTCTCTAGTGATAAGCGCACTAACGGACAGACAGACAGACAGACAGAGAGAAAGATGTTGCATTTTATATATTATAGATTATAGATACATAGCTTAAAATATAATTTGTGATCTTTTAATTAAGAAAAAAATAAAAAATGGCGGCGCTGCACTCGTTCCCATGTGACTTCTTTTTTTAAGGAGAATTGCGGTGAGCATGATTAGTGGGAGTTGGATTATTTAAAATCAAAATTTCCAAAGAAATTAGATTACTAGAGGATCAATCTTGTCTTTGAACGAAGGATTTAAAAAAAAATTATCAAACGGCATTGGTTTAAACAAAAAAAGCGCAAAAATGACGTTACCGGGCTTTACATTTTTGCTCATTAAAAATAAAGAAGTTCTTGATAAAATTTCTTCCTTCCAAGAGAAGACTGATCCTCTAGTAAACTAATTTCTTTGGAAATGTTGATTTCAGATGAACCAGCTTCCATTAATCGTGCACACCGCAATGCCTTAGTAAACATAAAACACAGTAGTGACACTCAAGAAAATTTTTAGGTCCTGTTTTTTATCATGTATGCGTCTCCTATCGTACCAACAACATGACTGCCAGCGCGGTCGCGGGTTCTGTTTACATCTGGATCATTTCATAACGTGCTCCGAAAAGAGCTTGTAAAAATATATGTGATATCTCTAAAGGAGTTAGTATTATTAGATTTCCCAAAGATCCTAAAAGGTAATTTATTCATAATTCTTTATTTCTTTTATGCAATATATTATATAAAGATTATGATTGTGTTTTCATATTAGAGATACATTGAACTTGTAAAACAGTTACTGTGTTATTATTATGAAGTATTAGTTTATGTTATTCCACTTGTACTTTTTTTCTGAATTCAGGGCAGAATGTTTGGTAGAGGTAAGTTATATTATCTGCTAAAATTCGCTAACCAAACTTTCAAAACTCAATCTGGGCATGCAAAAGTAGTAATTCTCCAGCACGAATGAGTTTGAATAAATTAGTGCACGGATTTAATTTTTTTATATAAGTAGTATATATGCACGAAAAGTCAATAGTTGTATGAAAATTATTATATTAGATTTAACTAATGATGAAATGGAATAAAAAGTTTGTTCACCTCATTTTTTAAGTTCAGAAGAAGGACAATCTTATCTTAAAATGATAATTATAATTCTTTTCAGTCTCTCCATTACTGGGATTCGCTGAAATATAAGGAGTATGATTGTAGACATTATACGTGTGAAGCTGAAGGTGTGCAGAGATATATTCTCAAAATGAGCATTTTTTCACTCGGGACAATATCTCTAATAGTTGAGAAATATAAATTCAACAATGAGATATTTATACTATATATATATATAATATATATATATATATATATATATATATATATATATATATATATATATATATATATGAGGCTGGTTTGAAAAGTCCGTGCAAAAATAAAAATTACTTATGTGTTTGGGGTAAACCTTTTTTATTTTTCGACATAGTCTCCTTTTAGGCTTATACACTTCGTCCAACGATGTTCTAGTTTGTTGATCCCTTCCGAATAATAGGATTTGTCCAAGTCTGCAAAATATCCATTAGTGTCTGCAATCACCTTCTTGTTTGAATAAAATCTTTGTCCCGCCAGCCATTTCTTCAAATTGGGGAACAAATAGTAGATCGAGGGAGCCAAGTCTGGAAAATAGGGGGGGGATGTGAAACGAGTTGGAATCCTATTTCCATTAATTTTGCGACCACAACTGCTAAGGTGTGTGCTGGTGCGTTGTCGTGATGGAAAAGGACTTTCTTGTGGGCCAATCGCGGGCGTTTTTCTTGCAGCTCGGTTTTCAAAACGGTCCAATAACGATGAATAATATTCACCTGTAATAGTTTTACCCTTTTCCAGATAGTCGATGAGGATTATCCCTTGCGAATCCCAAAAGACAGTCGCCATAACCTTTCCGGCCGAAGGAACGGTCTTCGCCTTTTTTGGTGCAGATTCCCCCTTGGTAACCCATTGTTTAGATTGTTGTTTGGTCTCAGGAGTATAGTAATGTATCCATGTTTCATCCACAGTGACGAAACGACGCTTAAAATCCTCCGGATTCTTCTGGAACAGCTGCAAACCATCCTTGCAACACTTCACACGATTCCGTTTTTGGTCAAGCGTGAGCAATCGCGGCACCCATCTTGCGGATAGCTTTCTCATGTCCAAATGTTTATGCAAAATATTATGTACCCGTTCAGTCGAGATGCCCACAGCACTAGCAATCTCACGCACCTTAACTCTTCTGTCATCCATCACCATATCATGGATTTGATCAATGATTTCTGGAGTCGTAACCTCCACAGGCCGTCCAGAACGTTCAGCGTCACTTGTGCCCATATGGCCAGTCCGAAAATTTTGAAACCACTTCTAAACTGTTCTAATCGAAGGTGCAGAGTCACCATAATGTTTATCAAGCTTCTCTTTAGTCTTCTGAGGCGTTTTGCCTTTCATAAAGTAATGTTTAATCACCACACGAAATTCTTTTTCGTCCATTTCTTGAAAATCACTCGACTTCCTTGATTCACACGAATGCCAAACACAAAGAAATAGACCAATATGGCTGAAACTTGGTGTGCGTTCATTCAACAGATGCTACTAACTAAACATGACCTCGATACGCGCCGGTGGTGCCATCTCTCGGACTTTGCACGGACTTTTCAAACCAGCCTCGTATATACATATATATATATATATATATATATATATATATATATATATATATATATATATATATATATATAGGGTGAGTCAACGTTAGAGTAAAGTTCATTTGTTTCGGGAATGCCGAAAAATGTTAAATACAACAGTTTTAGGGAATGTTAAGGTGCGCAGTTTAAAATTATTTGGTTACAGGGTATTTCAAAAAAGTGTTGCCGATATAACATGTTTTTTTTTAAATGGAACATCCTATTTTCTAATTTATTTTTAAATTCTGCGTAAAATTTTATAACTTTTTATCACTACATATTATAAAACAAAGTCCTCCGCCGCGTCTGTCTGTCTGTGTGACAGAACTACTGAACGGATTTTCATGCGGTTTTCACCAATAGATAGAGTGATTCATGAGGAAGGTTTGGGTATATAATTTGTCAAGGTTTTGTGTAAATTGGTTGAAATATAACGATAATTGTTGGAAGTGTCGGAAAAAGTCAAGCCGCCTTGGAGTTTTCATCGAAAACGCTGCCTAATCCCTTTGAAATATAACAAAACAATGCATGGTGGGATATTCCTCTTTTATAGATCTACAAAAAAGGCCGCGAAGGCATATATCTATCTTTTAAGGATAGTTTTACTATACCCATTCTATCTTCTAAAAAATGGTCACGTACAATGCGGTAATTGGAAAGCTATTTAGACGGATACAGTATTAATCCTTGTCAACCTTAATACGTTAGTTACCTTAAGCATTTCATGCACATTATTATAATCTTTTACACCATATCAATACATATTATAAAATAAAGTCCCCCTCCACGTCTGTCTCTCTGTCTGTACGTGATTTTCTTAGTACCTACGCAACGGATTTTATTTTGGTTTTCATTAATGGATAGAGTGTTTGTCGAGGAAGGTTTAGGTGTATAATTTGTGGATATTTTTTCTCAATTAATCGACCTATGACGATGAGGTCGGAAAAAAATCAATCATCTAAGAGATATTTTCGCTTACTCTGCGTAAAAACAATGTAAGGCAATATTATTCGCCTCAAATAGTTCTACAAAAAAGTCCGCGACAGCATAGGTCTGCCTACAAAGGTTAACCCAAATTATCGAAGGAAAGATATTAAAAATAGATGTCTCACATAGTTCAAGATAGTAATATAGGTAGGAAAATATAAATCCTCATTAAATTAAGTGCGTTAAAACTGTCTTTAAATTGTAACATTTGGATGAATACTTTAAATTTTACAAGGGTGTTTTTTAACTCGCGCCGCCCACAAACTGATTTTAGAAGCAGGGGCTCCTATAATATTGCTAGGTAATTTAAATCCACCAAAATTATGGTGTTCTGCCGCAAAATCCCATGCATTTTCTTATGGCTCTCAAATCTGCATTTTTTTGTGCCATTTTGGAACCACTCCGGTGTATTTGCGCATGCCCAGGGGTGAGACAGTGTTGTCAACTCTGCGTGAAGTTGTTAAAAAGGCATTAGAAGAGGTTTGATGTGTGCAAGTGTAGATGCGAAAAAGGCATTAATGAAGTTAGTGGGGTTGTTTTTTTGATATAAAGTTGATGAAAGAGGCCTGTCTGTCTGCCTATCTGCCTGTGCACGATATTCTCAGTCACTACTGAACGGATTTTTTTCCGGATAGAGTGTTTCACGAGGACTGTTTGTTCTTGCATCCGGGGAAGAGACACTTAATGTATTGTATAAAGAAATATTTTAAACTATCTTAAAAAAAATATTTTAGACATGCTATTTTTGTCTACCCTAAATTATAAGGAAGAGTTAATCAGTAACGTAACCACAACTCCCGTGCGAAGCCGGGACGGGTTGCTAGTTAATAATGTTATATACCTAAACCTGGTAGTTTTTCTAATATTTCAATTTGCTTGTAGTAACGGGAAGGTAGAAGGTAAAAGATCTCCGACAAGATGGTCCGACCAAGTAAGATCTCTCCTTGGGATGAGTATGCACGAGTCGCGCAGGATCGACATGCCTCGAGATTGACTGTTGAGACAGCAACTAGTGTAACCGATACTCCTATTGGAGTGAAAGGATTCAGAGAGAGAGAGAGAGTGTTTTTAATATTTTAATAGAAATGATTCAATTTTGTTACATGTTTTACTTTTTTACTGAAAAAACTTGCAATAATATTGTTAATAACAGAATCAGGATTTAATGTCTAAACTTATCTTTTAATTTGTAATAAGAAATCCCAGATAACATGGTAATTAAAAATAATTAAAAATGCTGTATCAGACTGGGAGATTTCAAAGCCGCTAGAGTAGTTTAATTTAATGAATTAAACCTTGTGGAGAAGATCAAATAAATTTTGTTACGGTTCAATAATAAACAAATAACATAACAAGTAATTTTGTTATCTTAGAAAGTAACTATTTAAATATGTTAGATGATATACAGAGTGCGCCATTAAAATCCGGACAAATTTTAATTTAAATTTCCCACCATATCGTGCCTCCACTAGAGGCCGATGTTGGCGTCTGGGAAAGCCTGATATTTCTATTAAACAGTCATAACCTTAAAATGGCCACCATTATTAAAACTAAGTGTGAGTATAATCTAAGAACTGCCACCTTTGCGCCGGGCGCGCAGCTACGGAAATAACTGCGTTTTTGTGGATAACTGAAATCAACCATTTATGACGCGCTGTGGCCAAATATATGGCTTCGCAACAGTTTATTAAAGTTTTTAATATGCCGGTAAGGAAGAGTCACTTGAAAAAACGCTAGAGTGAGGAGTCCTGCAATTGTTGAAAGGACTGCAAGGAGACTGGAGACGAGACCTGGACCCACCGAAATGGCTGATTTTAGTGGGTTCAGGATGATCACTGCGAAAATTAATTAAATCAATTGTGGGTATAAGTGAGCCACCAATACGCAGAATTTCCGAGAAAAACTTTCGATACAAGTCGTACATAATAAATATACAACAGATGCTTTCCGACTATAAGGCGCGTTGCTCGCAGTAACTCCATTCCTAACAGCTCAAATTTAAATCCCTTAGACTACCTAGTATGGGGCGTAGTTAAAACGAGTCACTAATAAGTCACGGCATCCTAATGTGACGTTATTAAGGACAGCTATTGAAGCAGCATTCGCCGCCATGGACAGCGCTGAATTACAGCGTGCGTGCGGATGCGTCAGACCGAAAATTGCGGCCCTCATTGAAGCTACTGGTGATATATTGAATAATGGTGCTTCTCCAAGTGTCAAGTGAAAGAATTTTTTGTAATATTTAATTTTTCATTGATAAAATTTTTGTTGAAAAAAGTGTCCGGATTTTAGTGGCGCACCCTGTACATGAAGGAGCAAGTTTTGCAAAACTCAGTTTACAAATTTCCCGTAAAGTTATTTTCGGAGATATCTGCTTCTGTGATGTTATCCGCCATATGAAATGGTTTTTAATTGTATTGGTCCGACGCAGTGGCGCGCATTATTTTTTTGCTAAAATCCAAGCAGAATAACGTCATGAAAGCCCAGATAACATATTTTTTACTTACTGTTAAATTATTAATGCCTTTTAAATCCATGCTAAATTGAAAATATTTACTTTTTATAAGTCTTTTTTAAGGAAATGAGGATTTTCGAAAGAACCATTATTAAGCTTTATTTCTAAGCCTAAATAACATAAGCCTAGACCTATAAATCTAAATTAAAAATCAATATTTCTTCATGTCCTTATTAATCAACCAAATATTATGCCGTTTTCAACCTAAAAGGGTTATCTTAAGATGAACGGCAACGATGAAATTTCTGAATTAATTCAGCAATTACTACGGGCTGCCGGTTTTTGCTTTGCTTGGCAGGAGACGTCCTTAATAATGTACATAACTAATTACCTGGCCTGCTGAAGTTTACACTGAGTCGCTTTAGTGTTTTAGGAAGCTTTTAATGTTTTCTTTAGCTCTATAAAATGTTCGCTTGCTCTATTATTAGGGATGCTCTTCACGCATAATAAATTCCGTATCAGGTATTTTATCAAACTAATCGTGTTTACTCTGTCGGGAAGGCAATGGTAAACCACCCGTAGTAGCATGCCTAGTAAAGCCTTTTCGCCTTTAGGAACCGGCATTAAACTGTAGGCCCTCTTTGCCTGTGGAATATTTAAAAAGGTACCAATCACAGGCAAAGGCGAGACGGTTGCCTATGACCGTATCGGATATGACACTTCAAGAAGAATCATGTTTATAGACTGTATAAATATAAATCAATTAATAAGTTTCTTTATCCCCAGATACTCTGTAGGAAGGATAACACGTGTTCTGCTAGTAAAACGGGCTGCGGATACGTAACGGTGTTGTCACTTCTACTTGTTAATTTTAATAGCCGGTTATATGCGTAAATATGTACGAATTTAGAAATTATTCAGCTTTTTTTATATAAATATAATATTATTTACTTTCTTCCTTGTTAGCTAAAATAATTCACGATACTTTTACGTCATTAGATTAGACTTTTAATAATATAACGAAAGCCGGTGAACCATCAAATATTGGAAATTTTAGAAATTTGACAACCCCCTTCCTTGAGTCCACTGTTAATAACGATTAAAAATAAAAGCATTCATCAAATGGCATTGGTTCACACAAAAAAGCGAAAAAAATGACGTTACTGCGTTTTACATTTTTGCTAATTAAAAATAAAGTCTCTTTTAATTTGAGAGACTAAAAGAGAAGACATATGGGAAACATTGAAAAAAAGAGAAATACCAGAAATAATAATAAAAGGCGTACAGAGTTTATACACAGAATCAACAAATTATATAAGAACAAGACAAGACAGATCTGATATATTTGAAAAACTATGGGCCTTAGACAGGGACGCATCCTGAGCCCCATGCTTTTCTCAATAGTACTGGATGAAGCAATAAAAGAAGCAAAGAAGAAAGGGGTAAGACCATACCAAATAAGCTATTGGAAGATGAAATAGACAGAAATATCAGAACTATGCTATGCAGATGATATGGTTATTATAACAAAAGACGAGGAAATGCTTAATAAGAACATACATATATATATATATATATATATATATATATATATATATATATATATATATATATATATATATATTGTAACATGTTTACTTGCCCGCTTTTTGTGGGGCGTCATTTTGTACCCTGTGAAAATTGTTTTTCCCACGCTTGGGCGCAATTTTCTTGCAACCTCTTTTTAATTTCTGAGAATGAATTGAGTGAATAATGATTTTAAAAGAACTAAAGAAATTAAACAAACACTAGCTCAGTTTTCCTTGGTAGAGAAATATGGGTAAGAGATAATTGTTATACGTCTTTTTGGAATTATTTTCTATTTTTAAAAAGCTTCAGTTGTACAAATTTTTGGGCACCATTCATTTTAAAATAGAAAGGATCTAACTTCAGTTAAAAAAAATGAAAAAATACTGAAGTGTTTTACGGTTATTACTAAAAAGAATTATACTAGTACAACTTTTCTTATCCTGAAAAGAAAAATAGGTATTCAGTGAGACACTAGCTTTAATCAACAAAAAAAGAAAATTTATTCATGATTTAAAATAAAAGTTCCAACCTTTGCAGTTTTAAGGAATACAAAAAAAATTCTAGCCTAAAAGTAGTTTTTATAAATTAGAGTCCCTAAATCAGAGATTTTACTTCTAAATCTTGACTACACCCGAAATCGAAGAGTCGTGATTTTCACTTCGCGATTTTTCAGTTCAAATTGCTGTTAAAACACTTATTTGCGGGGAATATATTTATTGATGTATGTTCTGGTAACTTACGGTTTTCCTACGGGCTTCTAGGCCTTCAATGGAACACAAAACCGATTTCACACTTTTGAGAAGAGCCTACTTTTGGCTACTCCATTTAGAAAACACACAAAGCCCACTACGGCTTTATGATAAAAAAACTCGTGCTTAACTTGGCTCTCGTAGATATTGTCGTAAGCCTCTACTGCGGCTCGGTGGAAAATCGCCACTTGGCGGCTCGGTGGAAATTAGCCTGGCTGCGGCTTGATGGTACTAAGCCTCTCGGCGGCTTGATGGTACTAAGCCTGGCGGCGGCTTGATGTTACTGCCTGGCGGCGGCTCGGTGTTACTAAGCCTAGATTCGCGTCCTCCGGACCCTTAAATAAGCCGTGGGCACTCTGTCTGTAATATGGCGACGCCGGAACCAAAACTCCGGATACAAACATTTGACCAATCCCGGCGTATCGATAGATTCGGTCGCAAACCCGCACAGCACACTATATAACGAGCGGCTAGGAATTTCTGATTAATATACCGCTCGATACAAAAATGAAAAGAGGTACATTATAAAGTGAAAAATCAGTAACATTATATGGTCTTAAAATCTAGGAAAAAATGAATGTTACAATATATATATATATATATATATATATATATATATATATATATATATATATATATATATATATATATATATATATATAAAGAAAGAAAGCAAAAGTTGCCGTATCTAACAAAATTCTTAAATATGAAATTAGTTGGGGAACTCGGCAAAGGGCGCAACAAGTGTTCACACCGTGTTCATTTAGCCAATATTTCAGTCCTAGGTTGGGACCTTCATCAGGGCACAAACTAAAAAAGAGATAGCGAAGCGACAATTGAAGTAGTACGGGCAAATAAACAAAAGTATAAGTTATTTTAATTTTAACATGTCGTTGTAGAAAAATATATATATAATAATAAAGCTGAAAAGATCACTCACATGAGAGTGAGAGAGACCGTATTCTCCAGATTTGACCCCCAGCGACTATTATCTATTCGCAGACCTCACAAAAATGCTCGTGGAAAAGAGATTTGGCTTTGAAGAAGTTATCGCCAAAACTGAGGCGTATTTTGAAGGCAAAGACAAATCCTTCTACAAGAAAGGTATAGAAATGTTAGAAAATGTATTTTAAGAAGCTATACCAAAAACTTTTCAGCGTACGTGTAATATTCAAATTTTCTAGATAATCGTAAGAAAATTTATTCTTGGGAACGTCCTTAAATTACTCTTTACCTTGAGAAAATCAAATTCAGTGCATATTTTAAAAGTACGTGTTTGCAAGAAAAGTACTAAGTAAATCACTCTACTGAGTATTTTTAATGTATTAAAACCTCTACAAAGTTTCATATTGGCATAGGTAAATCACTTCTCAGCTAAGGTACATTTTCAAGCTATCTAATACTTTTAAAAGTCACAGATTCCCCCCTTTAGCCTCACCGAACCCAGTTTCAATCGTTCTCGCACTTCAATAGATTAACAAGTCTTAGAGTTGTCTTGTTTACAAGTTGACAAGCTGTTAAACAAATAGGTGTACCGGTAATCCTTTGGATAAGTTAAATTAGTTTGCTGTTATGGCATTGATTAAATTACTAACTTTATCCTTTGTACACATATATGTTCAGTCAGATGTAGATATTAATAACTAGGGTGTGTTCTAAAAGCGTATGTTTTTAATCGTACAAGCCTTGGTGTAATTAAATCATTAATTGTTGAAACACTAAAGTCCTAAAAATGATAACTCGATTGGTTAAGGCAGGTGGTTCCTTGTGGCAGATTGTTAAAGTTTTTTAAGGTAGTTTACTCGTGACAATTGGAGTCAAAAGTATAGTCCGATAATGAATACAAAAAGTTTAAAATACTTTATGGCAGTGTATTTTATTTTTGCCGGAGACTGTATTTGATACATGGAAACTTTCATATGCAGACACACACTTTTAATGAAAATAAATCTGGCAACGCTGCCAATGCGTATACCGAATGCTCTATAGCAGGGGTCGGCAACCTATGGTATACGTGCCATCTCTGGCACGCCAAGCAATTTTGAATGGTACGCGTACCTATTCAAAGTTTACACATTAATTTTGTAATCTGTGACATGTTTCGAAATTAAGTAAATAATCTAAGACAGTATTACTTTAACGATACAAACAAAAACGATATATTATATAGGTCACTAGGTATTATTACCAAAAACTACAAAATATATATTTTGTAATTTTTAATTTTACTGAATGCATTGGTTTGGCTTTAATTTCGGCGAGTATTAAAGACGGCAAGCCTCAAAATATAAGCATAGGCAAAAACACAAATAAACGTCCTCAATTCAGATCAAAAGAGCCGCTATAAGGCGGTTTTTGTTTGGCTTAATTTCAATCGTTCCGACGCGCGCCGCAACTCTTTTTATATTGCCGAACTTTAGTTTTTATTAGATTTAACTTCTAGGCGGCCCTTTGATTGCAATGGGCGCGTCGTAGATAATAATTTTTGTTCTAAGAATTTTAATAAACGTAATTATTGGAATTTTCTGGAAACATTATTTTTCTACACGTTTGGATCATTTAGTATAGAAGTAACATCCGTTCCAGTCAATAGTCGTCGAAAAGTTTAAAAATTAAAATTACGTTGCGTTATGGCCGCGAAGAAACAGAAGGTAGACGTTCGATCATTTCAAACTTCATGGACAACAGATTACGGTTTTGTACAGCAAAACGATCGGGCCATTTGTGTCCTATGTCGGGAAAGCGTAGTTTTCCGGACATCTAGTGTTCAACGACATTTCCAGATAAAACATGAATCGTAATTTAAAGATAACGCTGATAAAAGGGAGGCAATACAAAGAGCAAGTAAACAATACGAGAAACAGTCAACATTCTTTAGCAAAGTTTTCCAAGGAAAAAAATCAGGTAACTGAATGCAGTTTCAAAATTGCACAATCATTGGCACAAAAGGGTAGGTCGTTCACTGACGGAGAATTTATGAAGCAAACGTTTTTGAGTACTGGCGAGATTTTATTCGATGACTTGCCCAATATGGATACAATATTGGCCAGGATTAGGGATATACCGGCATCAGCGCGGACCATCGAGAGACGAATTACCGAAATGACACGAAATGTCCAAAAACATCAGAGAGACGCTATCAAACGGAGTTTTGTATTTAGTGTAGCATTGGATGAAAAGTGTCGATATTAATAACATTGCCCGTCTGGCAATCGTTTGCGCGATACTTCGACGATGGCAGTGTGTATGAAGAGCTGATTTGTCTGCTCCCATTGCAGGAAACTACAAGGGGGGAGGATATATTTTCAGAATTTGTTAAACATTTTGAAAAGCGGAACATTGATTTAAATAAAATTTTTTGCGTAACGACAGATGGCGCTCCTACTATGATTGGGAGACATAAAGGATTTGTTTCCCTTCTTATTGAGCGCATGGGTTGATCAGTTTTGAATTTTTATTGCATAATTCACCAAGAGAGTTTGTGCGCTAAAATCTCCGCTGAAAGTTTAAAATCCGTGAGGGATAGGGTGGTTAAAATAGTTAACTACATTGTTGGTCGTTCTTCACTGATCCATAGACAATTTAAGGCGTTTCTGCAGGAATTAGAAAGTGTATATTCCGATACACCATTGCACAATAATGTGCGCTGGCTCAGCCGTGGTAAAGTGCTCTCTAGATTTGTGCAATGTCTGGGCGAAATTAAATCGTTCTTGTTGGAAAAAATCAAGTGGATGCTTATCCTGAACTAGAAGATAAGAACTGGATCTGTATGTTAATGTTTTTTACTGATATTACAAACCATCTCAGTGAACTCAACTTAAAGTTACAAGGTTCAAGCAAAACAGTTCTGGATTTATGGATATCCTGGAAATCATTCAAATTAAAAATAAATTTATTTATCAGCGATATTACTACAAACACATATAAATATTTACCAAATTTAAAAACTTATATATCCAGTGTCGACGATGGTGCACTAATAGACGAAATTCTTAAATATATGACTAATTTAAAAGAGGAGTTTATCAAGAGGGGTCAGGATTTTGATAAACATGGTCCTATGTTTGCTTTTTTAATCAAACCAGATTTAATGGATTTTTACAGCAGTTGCTTTGACATATCTCTTTTCTCATGGATGGACATTAATGATTTTGATCTTCAATACATTGAATTTAAAAGCTCCGAGTTATGGAACACGAAATTTGTAGAAATAAGAAGGGTATTAGAAGGTGACTGCCAGAACCATTCAAACGAGATACTCAGTTGTTGGATGAGTTTACCAGAGAAATTTATTTGTCTTAAGAAAGTAGCGTTTGCCATGCTTACAGCTTTTGGATCATCCTAAATCTGTGAACAACTTTTTTCCCATATGAGAGTGATTTTAAACCCGTACCGAAGCAGGCTGACAACAGACAACTCGGAAGCATGTGTGACACTCAAAAATAACCAGACATGAACCGGATATAAGAAAACTCTCTAAAGAACTTCAAGCACAGGGTTCACACTAGGTCCTAGGACTAGTATAATAAAATTATTCGTTAAATGTTAAAATTTTTTTGTAATTAAACCTTCTAAAAGCAATATTTTAAGTTAATTTAAGTTAATTTTAGTTGTAGTAAGTACCTATGTCGGCACGCAAAATGTTGTATGGATGAAAACTGACACCCCTTAGTTAAAAGGTTGCCGACCCCTGCTCTATAGGATGACGTTTATATAGGTTATTATACTTTGTGTATGTTTACTGTTGAGACCGTAGTACTTTTATTTAAAATTTAAAAAAATATACAATTTAAATAAAAAAAATGCCTTTTGATTATAATCAGTTGTGATATAAAGGCAAATTTGCAAAGGAAAGCTTATCAATACATCCTCTGGGAAACATACAAGATCTTATATGGCAAGAAAAGATGAAATAAGAAAACAAAAAGCATCAAGAGCTAATTTGTCTGCAACGAAAACACTTAGAAATTTATTGGTTAGAAATAAAGAGGCCACGAGAAAAAATAAAATAAAAACATGAAGGGGTACAGTATTAATCAAATTGTGAACTGCAGATGGACGTTTATCATACTGAAGACATTATTAATCCTCAAGCGTTAACTAATATATTGAATAATGTTTCAATTACATCTGACGGCTGTGGCTTAGTGTATTCGAATTAGAAACATCGGGATTTTCAAGTACAGCTGATATTTTGCAAATAGCGGCGAAATATCGGGATAAAACATTCAATGTTTTTATTAGGCCTATGCAACCCATTAATTACCACGCTTTCAAAGTTACGGGCTTAGAACATATTAACGGCGACCTGTATTTATATAGTAAACCTATCAAAACAATGGCTCTAAAGGACGCATTAATTTCATTCCAACAGTTTTTAAATTTTTCTCTAAAACCTTGCGTACTTGTCACCCATAATGCACCTTTTGATTCATTCTATTTAATTCAAGGTATAATTAATTTTGCAATGATCGAAGATTTTATAAAAATATTGCAGGTTTTTCGGACACAGTAAGTCTCTTTAAAAAACGCTTTCCTGACCGAAAAGGCTCAGAAATGTTTAAGCTTGGTAAGTTAGCGCATAATTTATTGCAAATAGCGCCAATCGAAAAATTCCACGAGGCGATACATGAAGTTAAAATCCTTGAGAATTTGGCAAATGAGTTTTTGAAGAGAGAAAATTTAATTACAAATTACGTATCGTATAAAGAGTGCGTCATGGAAAAACTAATATTGCCATCGTTAATGCCTTAAAAAAGTGTTATTTCAGATCTTATGATTAAAAGAATTGCATCTGAATGTATAACTTTGAAAGATCTAAAAAGTAATAAATTTGGTTCTACAGGAATAGTGCAATTATTATCGAGTCGTAAAGATAATGGCAAACCACGTGTAACCAAAGATACGCGAGTAGTAAATAAAGTAATTAATTGGTTTACAAATAGTTTGTAGTACTTTATTTATTTACCACTAGTACCATTAATTATTTATTTAGTTTTACGGGGAAGATTTATAAAACCGATTTTTTATTATACATTTAATATTGTTATCAACTGATATGTAACAGTGTTGATTAATAAATATAATATTAACTTAAAATATTAAAAAAATGTTGAACCTACAAGCATATTTTTGTGAAATATAAATCTTTTAAATATTAGAGAAAAAATAATAAATATCAAGATACAAATTCAAATTTTTAATTAATACATTTAATATTTTTATTTGATGATTATAGATAAAGTTGATAAATATATATTGTGTTTATTCAATAAATTATTTAACCTACAAATGAATTTCTCTTTAAAAGTTAACCATTTTAAATGTTGTTTGAATGTTGGCGCGTAAAATATGACGACAAATTTTGATATTTGTCCCTCACTACGCGGTTATTCTTTAAACAAATATCAACTTTAAATATTTATATCTTTTTACCATAACAAATCGATAAAAAAAAAATATTTTTGTTTCAAAATTTTTCTAATTTTTTTTTACTACATATTAGTTTTTTAAAAAATTCGTAAAAAAAGTTCTTAAGATATACATGAAACTATGCCTTCTTTTATACTTCACTGGTTTTATTGCATGTTAATTATGTGGACTTTAATTATGAATATCTCGCTTTGCGATCGGTCTATTTTTTTTTTAATTAAATGAAAAGCGTTTAGATTAACATCATATTTCAATATCATCAAATTCTTAAGAAGAGTGGATTTACGAGTGAACTACCTTAAAGGTAAAATCTAAACAATTTTTGACTTTTAACGACTAATTTTTTGAATATTTAAGAGTAACTCGATATATATTTTCAGGAGTACATATCAAACTTATATTAGAGACGGAACACATAAATAAATATTATGAAAAAAAAATTATGAGAGGTTATGGGGAGCTGTTTATAAGTTGTACCATATTTTTTAATTAAAGCAATAAGGACCAACAATAGAGAGAAGATGTATATAGAGTATATCCCAGAAAGCGAGTGGGAAGAATATTATAAGAAGCTGCTAACAGAAGACAGACAAGAATTCCAAGAAGAGAACCCTGAAGAAGAACAGAATAAGGAAAAAAAAAGAGATGGAACTAAGCTATGAAGAAGTAAAGAAGACAATAAAAACACTCAAAAATAATAAATCTGCAGGGCCTGGGGGTGTGGTGAATGAAATGATTAAGTACGGGTCTAATAAATTACATCGAATGCTGAGAAACATGTTCCATAGAGCGATAAATGGAGAAAAAAATACCAGAGGAATGGTCAAAAGCCTATATAGTATTTATATTTAAAAAGGCAGACCGCAGAAAATGCACAAACTATAGAGGCCTAAGCATAATATCGAGTATGGGACGTTTATATGGAAAAATTATTAAAAAAATCATAGAGGAAAATATAAAAGGAAAAATTGTAGAAGACCAAGCAGGCTTTACGGCCAGAAAATCATGTATAGACCACACCTACACTATAAAACAAACAATGGAAAAAAATCTGGCAAAGAATAGAGTAGTTCATCTAGCCTTCATAGACATAAGAAAGGCCTATGACTCAGTACCAAGACAAAGATTATGGAACGCAATGAAAGAAACAGGCACTGACAAAGAACTAATATACGCAGTAAAAGCTCTCTACGAAAAAAAACACAGTGACCATAAAAATAGGACATACAGTCCCTGGCCAAATTATTAGACGCACTGTATTTTTTTTAGTAATTTTATGTTTCTTAAGAGTTTTTATGCAATAATGGTATATTTAAACTACAATATTATTGATTTTTATTTAAAAGAATTGTTGTAGACTACATATTTGTATTTATTTTAAACATATGGTAACACTGTGTTGACAAAGTGATACATGAACGTAAATAAGTACAAAACCTGTATCAGTCGCGATCGGAATCGAGTCAGGTACGGACGTGTTTCTGTGGCTTTATGGACTGTGATTGTTTGTTTAACAGTTTTATACTACTCAGTTATTAGTTTATTTTGTATGCAGTGTTTTAAAAAAGTAATTGGACTATTTTCATTATGGGTAGAAAAGGCGATCTTTCACCACGTAAAAAAGCTGAAGTGAAGGCCCTTGTGATTGCGAAAACATTTACAAACCGAGAAATATCACGAAGATTGGAGGTTTCTGAAGCTAGTGTACGACGCATAAAAAAGAAAATTGAGTCAGGGAAGGAATTAAGCCCGAAAAGAAAGAAAAGATGCGGTAGAAAACCAATTTTCACTCCACGGTCAGAGAGATGTTTGAAGAAAATTTGTGTAGAAAACAGATTTGCTAACACAAAGGTAATAAAATCACAACTCCAGGATGCTAGCGTAAATGCTTCTGAGCGCACTGTTCGAAGAAAATTGAAAGAATTAGATTTTAAGGCCTGTCGCCCCGCCAGGAAGCCCAAGTTAACAGCTGCAATGAAAGCAAAGCGCCTGAAGTGGGCCAAAACAATGGCAAAACAAAGATGTGGACTTCTGGAGATCGGTAAGATACAGCAATTTAATCAATAATTGATACATTATTATCATTTTCAGTTAAATAAAGCAAATAAACATGGAAGTTTATATATTTTTCCTATTTTGGACAGGTCTGCTTCAGTGACGAAAGCACATTCGAAATTTTGCAGAATAAAGCTCAGTATGTGCGTCGTCGTCATGGAGAAAAGTTTCATCCTAACTGTGTCGTCCCGACGGTTAAACATCCCACCAAAGTGATGATTTGGTCAGTCATCAGCGGCAAGGGCACTGGACGTCTGTACGTCGTCAAAGGAATAATGAGGCAAGATCAGTACAAAGAAGTATTACAAAATCGATTGATTCCGCAGCTCAGAGAACGGTTTCCAAATGGGGAACCATTCACTTTCATGCAAGATGGAGCTCCCTGCCACACTGCTCGGTCTGTTAAAGCTTTTTTGGCAGAAAAAAATATCCCTCTGTTGGATTGGCCCTGATATGGACCCCATTGAAAATGTGTGGGAGCTGATGAAAAGAGAAGTGGCTAAAGATGTGATTACCAACAAAACCCAGCTCCTAGAAAAGATTATTCATGTGTGGAATCATCATCCTCAAATGCAGGAGACAGTACAATCTTGCATTGATAGCATGCCGCGCAGAATTAAAGCTTTGATAGCGGCTAAAGGTGGCTCAACTAAATATTGACTTTTACTAACATTAATTTCACTTTTCTTTAAAACTTAATAAACTTATGCTTTTCTAAATTAATGCTGTTTTATTTATGTCAAATAAATAGGTAATTGATTGGATAATATAAAAATAAAAAACAAAATCAATTTAAAATAATAAAACGGTACAATATCACTCGGTAATTAATATTTTACATGAAATCTTGCAGTGCGTCTAATAATTTGGCCAGGGACTGTAAAATAGGGAGGAGACTCCAAACATCAAAAGGCCTATTACAAGGATGCTCTACATCCCCCACACTATTCAAAATATACCTCGAACGGACATTAAAAAAAAATGGAAGCAAAAATGTAGTGGAATGGGAGTCCCAATACAAGAAGATTACTTATATACTCTAAGTGTCGCAGACGACCAAGTAATCATAGCGCAAGATGAGGAAGACCTCAGTTATTATGGTAAGAAAATTGAAAGAATACACTAAAGCAGGATTAGCAATAAACTTTGATAAAACGGAATATCTAACAACAAAGGAGGGAAACGTGGAGAATCTAGAAGTCGATAACGAAACAATAATCAAAGGAATCGATAGATTTAAATATTTAGGAACCATCATTTCAAAAAACGCAACATCAGAAGAAGAGATTAAAGCTAGATTAGGATAAACGCGGACATGCATAAGACAATTAAATTCGATCTTGTGGGGCAAGCACATTACAAAGAAAAACAAAACACGCATATACAAATCAATAATACAAAGCATAATGACATACGGGTCAGAAACATAGACGATCAACAAAATAAATAAATCTAAAATTAACGCGGTAGAGATGGAGTATTGGAGAAGATGTTGTAGAGTGACACGTATGGAGAGAATAACAAATGAAGAAATAAGAAGCAGAATGAACATCAAAGAGAACACAATAAACACCATTGAAGAAAAACGATTAAAATGATATGGACATATAAGACGGAGCGAAGATAAAAGGTGGATAAACAAAATAACGGAGTGGAGCCCTATAGGGAAAAGACGAAGAGGAAGACCCAGACGATCGTGGAGAGACGATTTGGACGAGACTATGGGGGACAGGGGTCTAATAGATGGAGACTGAGAAGATAGAAACGGATGGAATCAAAGGTTGAGAGAAGGAAGACAGCGTCGGCTGTAGAAAATCCTTGATATAATACATGGGCTGAAAAGTCCCGGGCCTAACAAGAAAACACGGTTTTTTTGGTTCAAAATTAGCTTTATTCATCAACGTAATCTCCATCAAGAGCAACGCAATCATTCCAGCGCCGCTCTAACAATGGCCAAACACTGCTCAGAATCATCAACACGTTCTTGTTTTTGATAAACAGTGAGCAAACGTGGCACCCACTTTGAACAGAGCTTTCTCATAGTCAAATGCTCATGCAATATAAAGCCAACACGTTCTTTTGATATCTTTACGATGTCAGCTAACTCACGCAACTTCACTTTTCGATCATTCAAAACGATTTTATGGATTTTTTTTATGTTTTCTGGTGTTACCGCCTCATTTGGACGTCCACTGCGTTCTGCAGCATCGGTGTCTCTACGACCACGTTTGAAGTCAGCAAACCAACGTTTTATTGTTGTTTCTGCTGGAGCGGAGTCCCCATAACACTTTTCAAGCCATTGCTTCGCTTGAACGGTATTTTTTCCCATCAAGAAGCAGTGTAAAATTAAAACACGAAATTGTTTTTGATCCATTGTTTTGAAAATAACAAAAGTAGCGTCACTCTTAGCACAATAACTCACAAACTAATGAATAGAATATCATGAAATTTTAACAGCTGTCTTTTGAAGGTTAGTATTAACTGAAAAAAAGGTGACTGCAATAAAACTAGCGCCATCTATGTGTTAGGCCCGGGACTTTTCAGCCCATGTGTTATATATATATATATATATATATATATATATATATATATATATATATATATATATATATATATATTACCATATTTTTTTAAGACACGACTACTATCATGGAGTGAAAAGTCCTGAGACTTTCCGAGAGATGGCAGCACAAAAAGAAATCCAAATGGTTTTCAGTTGGTGTTAACTCTCAGAAGAATCGTATTTGATTTTTGCCTCTTTTCACCTCATGTAGTACCGCAATAAAGTTATGAGTTAGTACAAAACTGATGAAGACCTGCTGTACATTTGAACCGTTGATATTTCTACATGTTCCGATAATAATACAGTGTGGAATCCCCAAAAGTTGTCATGTCGTTTTTGTATACAATAAATATTAAGCTTTGAAACATTGACCTACGAGGCTGGTTTGAAAAGTCCGTGCAAAAATAAAAACTACTTATGTGTTTGGGGTAAACCTTTTTTATTTTCGACATAGTCTCCTTTTAGGATTATACACTTCGTCCAACGATGTTCTAGTTTGTTGATTCCTTCCGAATAATAGGATTTGTCCAAGTCTGCAAAATATCCATTAGTATCTGCAATCACCTCCTCGTTTGAATAAAATCTTTGTCCCGCCAGCCATTTCTTCAAATTGGGGAACAAATAGTAGTCCGAGAATAGGGGGGATGTGAAACGAGTTGGAATCCTATTTCCATTAATTTTGCGACCACAACTGCTGAGGTGTGTGCTGGTGCGTTGTCGTGATGGAAAAGGACTTTCTTGTGGGCCAATCACGGGCGTTTTTCTTGCAGCTCGGTTTTCAAACGGTCCAATAACGATGAATAATATTCACCTGTAATAGTTTTACCCTTTTCCAGATAGTCGATGAGGATTATCCCTTGCGAATCCCAAAAGACAGTCGCCATAACCTTTCCGGCCGAAGAAACGGTCTTCGCCTTTTTTGGTGCAGATTCTCCCTTGGTAACCCATTGTTTAGATTGTTGTTTGGTCTCAGGAGTATAGTAATGTATCCATGTTTCATCCACAGTGACGAAACGACGCTTAAAGTCCTCCGGATTCTTCTGGAACAGCTGTAAACCATCCTTGCAACACTTCACACGATTCCGTTTTTGGTCAAGCGTGAGCAATCGCGGCACCCATCTTGCGGATAGCTTTCTCATGTCCAAATGTTTACACAAAATATTAGGTACCCGTTCAGTCGAGATGCCCACAGCACTAGCAATCTCACGCACCTTAACTCTTCTGTCATCCAACACCATATCATGGGTTTGATCAATGATTTCTGGAGTCGTAACCTCCACAGGCCGTCCAGAACGTTCAGCGTCACTTGTGCCCATATGGCCAGTCCGAAAATTTTGAAACCACTTATAAACTGTTCTAATCGAAGGTGCAGAGTCACCATAATGTTTATCAAGCTTCTCTTTAGTCTCCTGAGGCGTTTTGCCTTTCATAAAGTAATGTTTAATCACCACACGAAATTCTTTTTCGTCCATTTCTTGAAAATCACTCGACTTCCTTGATTCACACGAATGCCAAACACAAAGAAATAGACCAATATGGCTGAAACTTGGTGTGCGTTCATTCAAGAAATGCTACTAACTAAACATGACCTCGATACGCGCCGGTGGTGCCATCTCTCGGACTTTGCACGGACTTTTCAAACCAGCCTCGTATATCCTTGCTTGTAGAAATTTTGATGTTTTCCCAAATTTATGTGTTGCTATGGGGGTCATGTGTTTACATTAAAATGGTCTGATCAGCCCAAAGTGAGAGGTGTGTGACCCTGTCTGTATTCCTGTTAAGAAAAGCAGTTTTCCTTATCTTAATTTCGCATTAAATAGCAGCGGCTCAATTTTTGAAAGAAGAAAAGACACAGTATAAAATGATGCAGTTAGCAACGGGCTGACGCCGAAACTGCTCAAGCCGAAACAAAAAGAAAATGAAATCATTGATAAATATTAAGAGTAAAAGTTGAACATGTGGCTGATGGTATTAGTGCCGCTTTATATAATAATAGAGAGCGTAACAATAAAACTGACCCGATAATGCCCGTTAATAAAAGCAAAGGTAATAAACATCTGATGAGCTCTGCAGCGCAATTATGCCGGAAATAATACCAGTTGGAAATCTCTTGGGAATTAGATTTAAGTCGAGGCATTTCGAATTGCAATTCTTACTTAATTACGAACAAATATGGTAATTTTTTCATTCAAGTTATAACATATAAGAAAAGTAATAATACTAACTAATCATGTGTAATTTCCGAAAAGTTATCTACTTTAAACATGAAAGAAAGAAGTGAGCCTGTTAGCTACTCATGTGTTGCCAAGAATAATACTCAACCTGCAATATTGGTTGTGCCTCGGAATCCAGAGCAAAACGTAGAAAGAACAAAACTGGACATGGCTGAACGAATTGATCCCGCAGTCTCAAATATCCAATTAGCAAAGGTGAAATCATCTAATAACGGATCAATACTTATTGGTTGCAAAAACTCGGAAGAAAACAAAAGATTTAAAGAATTGGCCGAAAAAAAGCTTGCCGACTCATATGAAATACGGGAATTACGTGGCATTAACCCGAGAGTTCGAATTGTTGGTTTTTCCGAATTATACAATGAAGAAAGCCTCTTAACTGTCATTAGAAAACTCAACTCGGACATTTTTTCCACTGCAGCAACTTGTGAAATAGTAAAAATATGTAAAATAAAGGAGGGATGCCAAGCGTTTTCAAGCTGTGTTGCAACTGGATAGAAATACTTATGATAAAGTAATGAGGGTGGGAAATGTTTTTGTCGGATACGATGCCTGTAGTGTGTTTGATGGTGTTGAGGTAAGTCGATGCTATAATTGTAATGAATTTAATCACACTTCTAAAAACTGTTCTAAATCTATCTGTTGCCCCAGATGTGGTAATGGTCATCCAGTTAAAGAATGTCAATCTCAATCCCTAAGCTGTTCTAATTGCGTAGCATTTAATGCAGCCGGTCGAGGTAACGCTGTAGATATTGCCCATGCTGCTTGGGATATAAATAAATGTTTAGTTTATAAAAATGCATGTTCAATACTTCGTGCAAATATTTTGGCGCAATAGCAATTAACCATGACGTCCACACCTATTGTAGCTCAGAATAGATCGATCGCCTTGTCTCAAGTAGTGCCTACTTCAGCAAATCGCTTATTGCTTAATAATTGTTTTTCAGTCTATTATCAAAATACTCGTGGACTTAGAACTAAAACAGTTGACGTGCTTAGTAATTCAACTTGTTCTTGTTATGATTTAATAGCGATCACAGAAACGTGGCTGGACTCTTCTATTACTAACAACGAAATAATTTGTGACAGGTATAATATTTTTCGTAAAGATAGGAATTTTTCAGAAATAAATAAATCGCGTGGAGGTGGCGTGCTGATTGGTGTTGATCAAAGCTTTAGAGCAAGCATGGTTTCAATTCCATATACAGAACTTTGCCCGGAAATTGATCTAATAGGCGTTAAAATTACTTTTGACTACTCGTCTATATATCTGTTTGTTGTTTACATTCCCCGCCGGTAACTACTTTTCTGTTGGAAAATTTGTTTGAGTGCTTAATTTCGTTGCAATGCCTATCTAATGCGAATGTATGCATACTTGGTGACTTCAATGTATCTCGTTACTCTGACTTCTTAGATAACAAAACGGAAGATAATCTTACAAAGGTTCTTAAAAATTTCCTAAATAGCGTCCGTTTTACTCAAAGCAATTACATCAGGAACACAAATAATAGAATACTAGACTTGGTGATGCATAATAATGAAAAGTGCGAAGTTGAAAGGGCAGTCGATGTGTTTATTGAAGAGGACGCTCATCATCCGGCACTAGTAGTTACATTTGAATACTGCCAATCGATGAATGCTAAAAGCGATTTTCAAATAAATTTTCAAGGCAGCTATAATTTCAAAAAAGCAGATTATACTATATTGTATAACTCCCTTATGAAAATCGATTGGTCAATTCTAAACAATATTACATGTATTGATGAAGCCTGTGACAGTTTCTATAAAAAATTATATGAAATAATAGATGAGCATGTACCGAAGTATTTAAAAGGTCATAGCAAGAAATACCCTCCGTGGTTCTCGCGTGACGTAATACTCAAGATAAAGCAGAAAGCCTTATGTCATAAAAAATATAAAAAGTATGGAGACATGGATCAGTTTGAAAAGTTCAAAACGTTGAGATCGGAAATAAACGAGATACTACAGAATCTTATAGATGCTTTATTCAGAGAACAGAAGAGAATATAAAGGTTAATCCGCAGCAGTTTTGGTCATTTGTCAAAAACAAAAGAGAACAGAAGGGTATACCTAGTAGTATGACTTATGACAGGAGTAATTTGAACTCGGCATCACATATTCTAAACGCTTTTGCAACTTATTTCGAACAATCATTTTCCCGTCCAACCTTGGATAGATTAATCAGTGAGGATGTCGTGGCTTCTTGGCCTATTGTCGCAGTCAGTACCTTTTGTGAATCAGACGTTATTAATGCCATTAGAAGACTAAAACCAAAATTTACTGCGGGCCCGGATTTACTCCCAGCATTTTTTATTCGTGATTGCAGATTTGTTTTAGCCAAACCACTGTTAACTCTGTTCAACTTAAGCTTGAAGACGAGTACTTTCCCGGAATTATGGAAAACCTCTAAAAGTCAGTCCTGTTTTTAAAAAAGGAGATAGATCAGATATCAATAATTATAGGCCAGTGTCAATAATATGTAATTTTAGTAAAATCTTTGAATTTTTATTACACGATCATATATTTTATGCTACGAAAAACTTGATAACCCCTCATCAGCATGGTTTCTACAAGGGTAGGTCTACATCTACAAAACTTAATTACTATAACTCAAGAAATAGCAGAGGCAATTGACGAGGGTTGCCAAATGGATATCATTTATTTAGATTTCACCAAAGCCTTTGATCGGCTGGATTTTTCTCTCCTACTTAATAAACTACTAACTAACTTTGGTTTTTCAGGCTCATTAATATCTTTGATTCATTCTTATCTTACTAATCGTAAGCAATATGTGGAAATTTATGGCTCCAAATCAAGATCTTATGATGCTACTTCTGGGGTTCCCCAAGGATCTGTACTGGGACCATTGTTTTTTAATCTCTTTATAAATGATATTGGGAGGGGTTTAGGTGCTGGTTATTTACTCTATGCCGATGATGTAAAATTATACAGCAGGGTGAGAGGTATTCGGGATTGCATAAATCTTCAGAAGGACTTACAGATAATTGGCCAATGGTGCGTAGCAAACAATTTACAGCTTAACATTAAGAAATGTAACATCATGTCTTTCTCAAATAAAATCTCACCGATTATTCATAACTATTTGCTGGATAACAGTAGTATCTCCCGTGTGAATGTCTTCAGGGACTTGGGCGTAACATTTGACCCAAAACTTTCTTTCACAGATCATATAAACACCATAATCTCCGAAGCTTTTAAAAACATATGGCTTTATTGCACGCTGCACCGGTGACTTTCATAATCCTGACGTAATTAAAACTTTATATATTTGTTATGTTCGTTCTAAATTGGAATACGCTGCTACGGTCTGGTCTCCAGGCTATGACACCCATACTGATAATCTGGAGAGGGTCCAGCGCAAATTCTTAAAATATATTAGCTTTAAACGAGATGGTATCTATCCACAACAGGGGTTTCCGCATGAGGTACTACTTGCAGATAACGGCTGCTCGTTATTAAAGGTTCGTCGTGGTTACTTGCTTCTGACGACTCTGTTCAAAATTATGAATAATGATATAGATTCTCCCGCTATTCTGTCAAGAATAAATTTTAGTGTGCCGCGTATAACTAGCAGACAATATAACACTTTTTATCTACCTGTTCCAAGAACAAATATATTAAAATTTTCCCCACTTTTTTCAATGTGTAGTATGTATAATCAAGAAATAAGCATCGACTTTTTCAACACATCTATGTTAACGATAGGTAAAATATTGCAACACTGAGGGGCTGTGGCATCTTTCTTTTCTTATTGTTTTAATATTTAATTGTTTTTATTATTATTATTATTGTGATTGGAATTTGTATCTGCTTAATACTCTATTATTGTATTACATTTCTATGTATAGTGGCTCTTATCTGTATCTCCGGCCTTGTAGTTGGGTCTTGTAACCTGTAAGGCATGTATGATAAATAAATAAATAAATAAATAAATAAATAAATGTGTATTTATTTATTCAGTGTTTGGTAAGTACAACGAATTGTACTAAGTACGTATACCTAATACTCCATCGGAAGTTGACACAGCAGCTACAAGCCTACAGAGTGTTTGGCAAAGTCAACACTTCAATGCAGGCATCGCGGTTTTCGAGGGATCCCCCTCAGGCATATGTAGTTTCAGGTAAAATTACTGAAAACAGACAAAGTCCATATTACAGCAGACTACCCACTGTTCTCTTATTCGTCAGTGACAGTAGGTAGACTGCTAAAATACGGACTTTGTCGGTTTTTACTAGTTTTACAGTGTGTCAAGTAAGAACATGTCCACGATAATTCATGTTTGGTACATGCGATTCTAGCCATTCAGAGAAGAAAAAAGTGGTCTTTCATCAACACAATGCACCTTCTCACACGTCAATGGTTACGATGGCAAAATTGCATGAACTGAAGTTCGAATTGCTTCCTCATCCACCGTATTCTTCAGATTTGGCCCCCAGCGACTAGAGTAAGTAAAGTATAGAAATGTTAGAAAAATTTTGGACTGATTGTATCGCTCTTGAAGGAGACTATGCTGATGAATAAAGTCGAATTTTGCAAAAAAAATGTGTTTTAAGTAGCTAGACCAGAAACTTTTCACCCTACGTCTTATACTGATATTCATAGCTTAACGGAAGTAATCAATATGACTGACTGTTGAAAGAATCTGAGTTCAACTGTTACGAGAATTCTTTTTGTATTCTGATAATATTCTGTGGTATAATGAGATAGGTTATTCCGATTGGTACAGTTCAACAATAATTGCGATATTCTAATACAATCTGAACGTAAAGAAAGTAACTCTTTAATTTCCTTTATTTATGCCTCTACAACGTCGTAGGTAGAATTACTTTCGGGCACGTTTGTCGAAAAAAGGATACGTTTTCCGTTCTACAAGATTAATCAGTGCCATATATTATGCTCCACTGCTCCATTGCGGATAGTGTAAATTATGTTAAGTTGGAACATTTGTTATATCGGTGTGCAACAGTTTATTGGGAGAGCTTGGGGCACGAAAATGAACCGAGGACAAATAGCATTCATATATATATATATACATATATATATATATATATATATATATATATATATATATATATATATATATATATATATATATACACAGTAGAATCTCGATTATCCGAAATAATATGGACCAAAGTGATTTCAGATAATCGAAATTTCGGTTAATCCGAATTTTTTTTATAAGATAGAAGTTTAGAATGAATACAACATTGCAGATTGACTTAAAAGCATTTATACGATATGCTATTACGTACATAGGTATTTATTAAAAAGAACAATTAGTTTACTTATTTTATGTATATGCACGGAAAATCGAAAATAAAACAGTTTCATTCTTTAATGTCTTAAAAATGAGGTAATTTTTAACTGCACTCGTTTTGCGCTAGTTCTGTTTTTGGCTGCAATGTCTCTTCAACATTTGATAAGCAAAACGTCCACGGCGGTTGCATTTTTCTTGTTGTTCTACATAAGTTAACGCTTTTTCTAGGGCCTCTAGTCCTTCTGAATGTAACATTTTTACTGGAATATTGTCAGTGGCTTCTACTTCGTTATCATCATCGTCATCACTGTCTATTTTACTAGCATTATTGCATACACTTTTAATTAATTCTTGGTCAGTCATTTCATCTTCCCCACTATCACTGTTTAACTATTCACAAACATCGGTTTCCGTAACACTTTTTTTTTCACATCCTGATATTCTTGTAATAATTTGATGTAAAACTTTCATTATCTTCTGTTTTCTGCCTCTGAGTAATATCTCTCCTCTTGTGGAATCAATTTTGACCAAGATTTTTCCAGAGTACTACTCTTTACTTGATTCCAGGCTGAAGCTATCCTATATATAACATTTTTCAAATTTATATTTTTTAGACAATCAGTAAGATTGCCACCTTCATCTACTTCTTATATGCTCCAATAAGAAACGCCTGTAAATGCGTTTTAAATTTTCCAGTACATCCTGATCCATAGGCTGAATGAGAGAAGTTACAGCAGGAGGCAAAACATTGCTTTTATTTCCCCACTTTCAAGCTGCTCCGTACTTGGGTGAGTGGGGGGCGTTATCTAGTAACAGAATACATTTTCTAAGATATCCATGTTCTTTTAAAAAAAGTTCCACTTTGGGGACAAAATCTCCAAAAAACCAGTCCCGTTTATCCAGGCATTGTTTTGATTTTTATACAAAACAGGAAAAGCATTGCGATGAATATTCTTAAAGGTTCGTGGATTTGCTGACTTACCAATACATAATAATAGGAGTTTGTGTCTTCCAGAAGAATTACGGCATGCAAGAACAGTAATATGTTCTTTGCTACGTTTGTAACCAGGTGCTCCAGCTTCCGTTTTTGAAGCTAAGGTATTTGACGGCAACATTTTGTAAATCAAGCCTGTTTCATCACAATTATAGATTTGGTCTGGTTGTAACCCATGTTTTTTCATAAGCTGCACAAAATTCTCTGTAATTTTTTTTGCAGCAGATACATCAGCCGACAATCTTTCTCCACAAACTTTCAGTTGACGCACACCATGTCTTTTTTTCCACCTGTCTAGCCATCCATCACTTGCAGGAAAATTTACAGGCGCTTCAATAACCGGTAACTCTTTGCTTCTCACTCACTGCCTTATGTTTTAAAATTGTTCCTGAAATTGGCATTCCACGTTCTCGATTCTGTGTAAACCATAAAAATAAAGAATCATCCACTTTTTGGTATTCACCGCTTTTCATACTTTTTCGTGCCTGTGTGGGCGATGACAAAACACTACACCATTTTTCAAGTTTTTCGTGATTTTTTCTCCACTCTGAAAGTACTCACGGCAACCTTAAATCCTTCGCTATATTTTTAAGAAGTTCACCATTATCTAAACGTTGAATTGCTTCAAGTTTCTCTTTTAAGGTAATAAAAACACGTTTACGCTTATTATTATGACGCTCCATTTTGTAAAATATCTATTAAAACGAAACTATTACCTCTGCGATAATAATAGACGTAATGAGTAACTTATAACACTCGTCGACTAACCAAAACATAAACAGCGGTGAAATTCTAGACGTCGGGGAGTCTCCGACGCGTTAAGGAAACCACTCATCGTCTGTTTCGAATAATGGGGATTTTTTCGTTTAATGGGAATACAATTTGCTTTTTAACAGTTTGTTTCGGATAAGCCGGATTTCAGATAATCGCAATTCGGATAATCGGGATTGTACTGTATATATATATATATATATATATATATATATATATATATATATATATATATATATATATATATAATATGTTTATATATATATATATATATATATATATATATATATATATATATATATATATATATATATATATGTAGTAGTGGTTTTTTTCGGGTATCCCGTGTTAGCTTAAAGTCTCTTGATGGACGGTCTCGCTGACGTTTCGATGGAATCTCATCCATCTTTTTCAAAGCATTGATCACTGGTCGGTGTCTTGGCGTTGAATGTCAAGACAGGCTCCGAGGGTGCCGGTTTTATGTGCTCGGGGCGTGGCTCTATTGGTTGGACGGATCTGGCCAATAGAGGCTCGGCTTTGGCTGCGCGTTGTCGGTCCTGTGGATCTTTGTGATGTTTGTGTTGGTGAAGTAACATATGGTTGAATTGTTGTTTCTCTTGGTTGGACTTGGTAGTGGGATAGAATATGTTTCCAAGAGTTCGGTAAACGTTGGCTATCATCCCGATTATTTAAGTTGTAGGGTCTCTTTTCTATTTCTATGGCTTCTTTAATTACCCTAGTTGATAGGTTATCACTTTTTTGTAGGGTTCTGGTTTTGTCAAAATCGAATTTATGGCCGGTGTTGTGTGCATGTTGTGCTAGAGAAGAGGTGGTGGATTTTAGCTTTACGACGTTTTTGTGCTCGTCTCTTCTGGTGCTAATTTCTGTTTGTTTGGCCTATGTATGAAAGACCGCAGTCCTGACATGGAATTTCATATACACCTTAGTCTTCTAAGGCTAGGATGTCTTTTGGTGTAGGTAAAATATCTTTAATTTTTCTGAATCGTTGTATAAATGGTCTCAATTTGGTGTTTTCCTAGAAGTCTTTTTATTTTGTCTGTGATGCCTTTTACAAAATTTCATGTCAGGACTGCGGTCTTTAATACATAGGCCAAACAAACAGGAAAATTAGCGCCAGAAGAGACGAGCACAAAAACGCAAAAAAAAATCCACCATCTCTTCTCTAGCATAACATGCACTGCACACTAACCTAAACTAACCTCATACATGGTCTCCTACTGCCCTCAGTGACACCACAGTGTGTATCTGGATCATAATCCTTTGGCAATATCTTGCTACTGCTGCTGGTACAATGCTAGAACAATTCAACCATATGTTACGTCACCAAAACAAACATCAAAAGAACCACAGGACCGACAACGCGCAGCCAAAGCCGAGCCTCTATTGGCCAGATCCGTTCAACCAATAGATCAACGCTTAGAAAAAGATGGATGAGATTCCATCGAAACATCAGCGAAACCGTCCATCAAGGGACTTTAAGCTAACACGGGATACTCGAAAAACCACTACTACATTTCACACCCGTAAGAACATTCGTCAAAACATATATATATATATATATATATATATATATATATATATATATATATATATATATATATATATATATATATATATATATATATGACATACAAAACTAGCAAATAAGAAATTAATTGCACAAGTGTTCATTTTAGATACGAAAGACTTAAAATTCTATGGAGGATAGAACAAGGAAAAGAACTTCCCTTATCTTGACCTATCGACCATCAATCTTCAATTAAAATATTCACTTCAATGAATCCAATTGCACATTCCCACATATAGTGATTAATAACATTCTATGACGTTTGAAATAGACCACGTACAAACTGGATAATGAATGATACTCATTCGGGTGCACATCCACGTAATGAATGCACCTCGAGTAATAATATTTCACAGACTAACGTTTTGTGGCTCATACAACGAGACGCTAAAAACTGATGTAGTAGTGTAACAAATGATTCCAATTTACAAATAGTTTGCTTTTCGAGTCGAGTTATGGTATTTTAGGAAATGGATGTACATTCGTAACGAAACAGCTGTTTAATTCACATACGATCAAGTACAGTAAACGTGAGCCGTAGTTTATTACAATGTGTTCTTCTTCTTAATCACTTTACATGTCGCACTCCCCACCCCCCAGTTCCTGCCTCACTCGTGGCTTTTTGTAAGTAACTATTCCTCTCGGTTTAGTCGGAAACAAAATCAACCTTGTTATTTTAAATGGGACAAGTCTTTGTTAAGTTGAACGATTCCTGCTGTCTGCAGATATTTGTATGCGTAACACTGTGTGTAATTTTTTAAGTTATGGAAAAATAACCATATACGGACACCACTACGTGATAGTAGACCAAAAAAAAAAGACCCGTGTCTCCCAGTTTTTTCCGAAAGTCATTCACTTTTTTTTTTATGGGCCCCCAAAGATTTGAGGCCTGGGTGTAATTTTTGCAAAAAACTCATCATATTCTGAGGCTCATATCTTGCAAACCGTTCGGAATTTTAATTTACTTTCTGTGGCAAAGTTGTAGCCCTTGTCATAAGGAACAAAAATTGTGAACATTTAAAGTAAAAAAAAACTTCATCTTTAAGATCAAAATAGCAAAAAACTTTCTAGAATATATGAACTTCCTAGGAATGATTTTTAACACTGTTTAGGTAGCCGCAAAAGTTAAAATTTTCCCGAAAAATCTACTTTTTTAAAGTTTTTTGCGATTTTGATCTGGAAGATGAAATTTTTTGGATTTTATATGTTCACAATTTTTGTTCTTTATGACAAGAGCTACAACTTTGCTTCAGAAAGTAAATCAAAATTCCGAACGGTTTGCAAGATATGAGCCTGAGAATATGATCAGTTTTTTGCAAAAATGACACCGAGGCCCCAAATCCTTGGGGTCTCATAAAAAAAGTACATGAATTGGGCCAAAACTGGGAGCCTCGGGTAAAAAAAGACCCGTGTCTCCCAGTTTTGCCCCAAGTAATGCATTTTTTTTTTATGAGGCCCCAAAGATTTGGGGCCTCGGTGTCATTTTGGCAAAAAACTGATCATTTTCTCAGGCTCATATCTTGCAAACCGTTCGGAATTTTGATTTACTTTCTGAAGCAAAGTTGTAGCTCTTGTCATAAAGAACAAAAATTGTGAACATATAAAATCCAAAAAATTTCATCTTCCAGATCAAAATCGCAAAAAACTTTAAAAAAGTAGATTTTTCGGGAAAATTTTCACTTTTGCGGCTACCTAAACAGTGTTAAGAATCATTCCTAGGAAGTTCATATATTCTAGAAAGTTGTTTACTAAGATCTTAGCTACATTTTTGTGATTGATTGTTTCCTTGAATTTTGAACGGTTTGCTAGCTATGGGCCTAAACAGGGAAAAAAAGGTAAAAAAAATCGAATTTTTTACAGTTTTTTGCTATTTTGATCTTGAAGATGAAGTTTTTTTTTTACTTTAAATGTTCACAATTTTTGTTCCTTATGACAAGGGCTACAACTTTGCCACAGAAAGTAAATTAAAATTCCGAACGGTTTGCAAGATATGAGCCTCAGAATATGATGAGTTTTTTGCAAAAATTACACCCAGGCCTCAAATCTTTGGGGGCCCATAAAAAAAAAAGTACATGACTTTCGGAAAAACTGGGAGACACGGGTCTTTTTTTTTTTTGGTCTATTATCACGTGGTGGTGTCCGTATATGGTTATTTTTTTTCGTGTTGCACTGTGAATCGATGTTCCTGCGTTCACAGGGAATGAAGAAATTGTTTCACTTGTACTTCAATATATGTAGCTTTCTCAACCCGTACTACTAAGTATATTTATTTGTTCTCCTTTTTTGAACCTTACCCAATAATAGGAAAATCACGCCATTAATAAAAATAATAAGGTTCAAAAAAGGAGATCAAATAAATATAATTAGTAATACAGGTGAAGAAAGCTACAAATATTGAAGTACAAGTGAAACAATAAAGAATATGCCATTTCTTAACGAAATCAGAAAATAAAATGGTCAGGAAGTGGTGAGAACATTGAAGAAATTATAAAAATGAACACCAAACTAGCCGAACAGAAAAACCGAAGAATATTCTTAATAAGACGCAAACATCTTGATTTCGAACTTGCTTTCTTGAATTTTAACTTGACCCATCTGGAATTCACATAATTCTAAAGTATGAGGCTTTGAGAACTCTCAAAAAATTGGGCGAAACGTCAGAAAAAAATAAATAATAATATTTCATTATCAAACCTAAATATCCAATAATAGGAAAATTACGTCATTAATAAAAATAATAAAGTTCAAAAAAGGAGATCAAATATATGTAATTAGTAGTACGGGTGGAGAAAGCTACAAATATTGAAGTACAAGTGAAACAATAAAGAATATGCCATTTCTTGAAGAAATCAGAAAATAAAATGGTCAGCAAGTGGTGAGAACATTGAAAGAAATTATAAAAATGAACACCAAACTAGCCGAACAGAAAAACCGAAGAATATTCTTAATAAGACGCAAACATCTTGATTTCGTACTTGCTTTCTTGAATTTTAACCTGACCCATCTGGAATTTACAGAATTGTAAAGTATGAGGCTTTGAGAACTCTCAAAAAATTGGGCAAAACGTCAGAAAAAAAAAATATACATTAATATATAATTACATTTTTATATTTGATTAGTCAGTGATTTAAATTTTTGAGCAGTTTAATTTAAACCGGCAGTGTGTAATGCGTGTTGCCGAATTGACTTATTTAGTTCGCCTTGAATGCGTCGGAATTTTTGCGTGCCGGAAGTGACCCAAGGAGAAGGGACAAAGATATTTAAGCAGCTATTTCGAATTTTGAGAGGCTTTTTCCTCGGCTATGCCGTAGTGGCTTTTTCCCGCCAGAAGGCCGTAGTGGCTTTCTTCTCGGTACGCCAGAGTGGTTTTTTTTTTTCAGTGATGCAGTAGTGCAGTAACGATTTTTGGCTCTCAAGTTTTAGGCCTTTTCCCTTTCTTGAAATATACTGCTCATCCTCAGGCCTTTTGGGTCAAAAAGTGTGTTGCTACCCAAATGAAACTAGGATGGTAGTGGCTGAGACAATATTTTTATGAGAATCTCACCAGGAGAGGCCAAGTAACTTATGGAAAACCCACGAGGAGAAACCAATCAGTAAGTCATAAGCACACCAGTTTAAATATCTCACTTCCTGTCTACAAGTGTGTTTCCAACGACTACTCAACACGTGTAATTTGCGGAGTTAATTTCAGAAACTCTTAATATCGTGTTTTATAAAGCCTTTTACTAAAAACTTAATAATCCTTATTTAAAGACTCTATGCAATAGTGTACACTCTTCTAATATAAGGGGTTTTTTATTTAGTAGAAGTACTTTTAGAGTGTAATAAAGTTAGGAATTTTTATTTTGTTAATATATATCACTGAACTACCCGCTTTACCTTTCAGGACGCAATGGTTGTACCCAATTCAATTTTATTTCATATATATATATATATATATATATATATATATATATATATATATATATATATATATATATATAATATATATAAATATATATATATAAAAACTGCGCCGCAAAATTAACGCATAATTTTAAAAATTGAAAAATTGATTTTATATATTTTTTTTAACCGACGCCAATGGATTTAAATTGTGTCTTTATGATATCTTTTCAATGTTTTTAGACTCGGTGTAAATATCGAGTAGATAAAAAGCAATATTTTCTAACAATATTGAAAAAATGACAATTACACAAAAATTTTATTTTAGAAATTGTTAAAAAAATAAATGATATTACAATAGAAAAAATAAATCAATAACGTGTATTGCCTCCTCTTGCCCTGATTACTGCTTCACATCTTCTAGGCATACTCAAAATCAGGTTTCTAATTGTATCCTGATCCATATCATCCCACATTTCCGTCAACCTTACTGAAAGCTCATTTAGGTCCCTAGGTGGAGGCAGTAAGGCTCTAACACTTCGACTTAGATTGTCCCACAAGTGTTCGATAGGGTTAAGGTCAGGACTTCTTGCTGGCCAAGGTAATGTTGCAATTTCCACGTCCTGGAGGTAATCTTGTACCACTCTAGCGACATGCGGGCGTGCATTATCGTGCATAAATAAAAATTCTTGTCCGATAAAGGGGGCATATGGTATCACATGTGGTTCTAAAATGTCCGTTATGTATCGATCAGCTGTTAAACGACCTCCCTGAATTATAACCAATTCTGTACGGGCCTCCAAACTAATGCCACCCTACACCATAACAGATCCCCCACCATAGCTTACTGTTTCGACAATGTTGCATTGGGCATATCGCTCGCCAGGACGTCGGTATACTCTTCTACGGCGATCATCACTAAAACGGCAAAAATCTACACTCATCGCTGAACAATACATTGCCCCATTCGCGGTCTCCCCAATTTTGATGTTCTTGTGCAAACTGACGACGCTGCCTTCGATGATCTGCAGTTAGAAGGGGACCAGTTGCGGCTCGATAGGGAGTAACTTCGACTTCTGCCAACCTTCTTCGCACTGTATCTCTACTAATACGGTAATTATACCTGCGGGAAAATTCTTGCTGCAGTGATGTGATCGTAACAAACCGAGTTCGTATTGCCTGCAATCTCAAAAATCGGTCTTGATTATTTGTTGTCACCCTATGGCGACCTTGTCCAGGTCTTCTTTGATTGCTGTTGGTCTCCCGAAATCGTTCCAGTATCCTGGACACAGTAGATTGTGTCACTCCAAGACGAAGTGCCACTTGAACTTGGAACAAGCCTTCTTCTACAAGCGCTATGGCAACAGCACATTCCTCAGGCGAAAGATTCCTATTTTCACGGGCATTTTGGGCTATTTTAACACTACAAACGTTGAACGTTGCCAATACAAGCGTAGAAGCAAATTTAACACACATAGGCCAAATTGCAATTTTATGGAATTTTGTTTATTTACCATTTGTTCTGTATTGTAAACAAATACTGCTTTTTATCTACTCCATACTTCTACATTTTAAATATATCATAAAGACCTGATTAAGAACCATTGGCGTCGCTTTAAAAAATTTCATAAAGTCGATTTTTTCGATTTTTAAAATTATGCGTTAATTTTGCGGCGCAGTGTATATATATATATATATATATATATATATATATATATATATATATATATATATATATATATATATATATATACATATACTATATATATATATATATATATATATATATATATATATATATATATATATATATATATATATATATATATATATATATATATATATATACAGTCGACACTCTATATAGTGAAAGACCAAAATGTTGACCGAAATTTCACTATAGAAAGTTTTTCACTATATAAAGAAAAAATCCGTATATATTGCTATGTATGTATTTTATATTGGTAATCACTTACTTGTATTTTATAAGGTACAAGCAACAAAAAAAATTGCAAAATTGAATTATTAGAAAAGATTTTATTAAACATTTGAAAGTTTAAATAGTACATAGCATGTACGGGGCTAAATACATACATAAAGTCCGTACGTTATATCTTTACCCGTTCGTCATAGTTTTCAGGTCATATAACAGATGACTATTATATTATTTGTCTCTTTTCACCAATAAATCGTAGGTATTGGTAAAAAGAGACAAAAAATATAATAGTCGTCTGGGATATTGCCTGAAAACTATGACGCACGTGTAAAGATATAACGTACGGACTTTATGTATGTATGTACTACATACGAAATAAAAAGAATAATACAAAATCTGTTAATACATATGTACATACTACGTACATACGTACTAGGAAAAGTAATCAATTATTTTCTTCTGAACATTACTTTTGAAAAATAATTGTTGCTCAACAAAATTCTCGCATTTATTCAAATGCATAAAGATTTGATCAGGTACACTTTCCTGGCCCCTGAGAGTAGTTCGCACAATGTTAAATGCATTTCTTATTTCATTTTCACTAAATTTAGCAGGACATTCCCCGGTTTCAGTTTCTTCTTCATGATCTTCTATACTTTTTATATCGTCAATTATGTCTTGGTCAGTTGGGAGATCTGTCGTGCCAACATCATTGTCGATTTCTAAGAAATCTTCAAGTAAAAAATCTGCGTCGACGGTAGCAGTTTTTTGTAGAATACTCCATTGCCTTTTTAAGGTAGCGAGATCCATTTCGTCTTCTTCTTCCCATTCGTCAATTTTTTCAGTAAAACCTGCTTTAGAAAAGCAGTTTTTGATAGTTTTCTGAGAAAACATTTTCACTCCATACTTTAGCGACTTCGGTTATACACTCTTTAAGGGCAATCAATTTTTGGACTGGAAGGTTGTTATCAATCGCATTAACAATTTTGTGAACAATTCTGTTTTGGTAATGATCTTTTATGTTTTTTATAATACCCTGGTCCATGTTTGGTGGAAAAAAGATCAATTCAATATTCCTTAATTTTTTACTTACAGTAACTGGATGTGCAGGACAATTGTCTATTAACATCACAATCTTTCGCTTTTGGTTTTTCATTTTCGTGTCCTGTTCTTTGATGCATCTTTCGAAAATCTCAGAAGTCATCCATGCCTTTTTATTATTGGCGTAATCTAACTCCAGAGATTTAACTCCTTTTAAACAACGGGGATTTTTGCTTTTATCTATGAGCAGTAATTTCAGTTTTTCTGAGCCACCTATGTTTGCTCCAACCATAACTGTCACCCTTTCTTTACTTGTTTTAACACCAAAACATTTATCACTTTTAAAAGCAAGTTTTATTTGGCAAACATTTAAAAAACAAACCGGTTTCATCACAATTGAAAACGTTTTTTGGCTCGTACTTTTTCAATGCACTTTTTAAAAAACAGTTTGAGTCCAAATGTCACAGTCCTCCTGACTAACGCTTGCACTCTCGCCAGACACCGTCTTGAAAACAATTGAATTGCGAGTCTTCCAGGCACTTAACCACCCTTCACTAGCTTGAAAATTAACGCAGTTAAATTCTTTAGCAAATTGTAGAGCCTTTTGCTTTATTAAATTTCCCGATATTGGTACGTTTTGATGCGTACGGGCCACTTGAAACCATCGTAAAACTGCTTCTTTTACATCCTCGTAAGTACTCACCCGTACTCGTTTTCGACTGCTTGAAACACTAGGTTTCTTGATGATACTGTCGCGACTTTTTATTATCAGAGAGACGCAACTTGGAGAAACACCAAATTTTGCAGCAACATCAATTTTCAGTCTTTATCAACTTCCTCCAAAAGTTTAATTTTCTCAGCTAAACTTAAACACACTCGCTTGGGTATCTTACTTGATTCTTAAACGAAAAGAAACTGAACCTGAATTTGCGAACTACTAGGCCTCGACTATAAAATGGGTTTTTCCCCGGGTTTCTATAAAATGGGTTATTCCCCGGGTTTCTCACAGAAATCTGCCTGATTTATTGCCAACCATTAGGCGTTATAAACGCGTTAAGAACCTTTTCAAAAGAATGCGTCATAAAAATGGAATTCGTGCTAATGTTAGATAAAAATGGGAAACCCGAAATGGCCAAGATCTCAATAAATGCATAAAAAGTTATACATAAAATTCCGGTAAAAATTTTATTATATAGAGTGTTACTATTTTACAGATTCACTATATGCAGGGCTTTTTACATGAAATTTCATTAAAATATTCTAGGTCTTGAAAAAATTGCACTATAAAGAGTTTTTGACTATATAGAGTTTCACTATAAACAGTGTCGACTGTGTATATATATATATATATATATATATATATATATATATATATATATATATATATATATATATATATATATATATATATATATATATATATTGGCTCATTAACGAAACTCGACAATGCTGTACGAAGTGAACTTAACTTTTCAAAAAATTAAATTTATATAAAAATTAATTTCCAATACAAATTCAAAAATTTCGTAATAAAGTGAAAGTCGAAGTAAAAAATTAATTAAAATGAAATTATCGAAGTTATCCTTAAGTCGGCCAACTTACGGGGAACTTTGCTATCTTTTCCTGAAGGCTAATTAAAATTTTCTTTCGAGTTAAGAAGAAATTTTATTGTTTTAAAAATCAACGTGGTGTAATTGCTATAAAAAAGTTCGCGTCCGTTTTAACCGGCAAAATGAACTTTTAATTTTTAAACTTGTAATCGTTATTGGTTTATTTTGATGAATGGTTTTTTAAAGTTAATTTTTTTATTGAATTAAATTGTTTAACGCGATTACTATGGACAAATACAGCCCAATTAAATGAATTTTACATATTTTTCTTGGTCCTACGAGTATCAGGTATTTTAACTGCATATTTTAAATCGTATTTTTGAGCCTTTCAACGGATGTTGCAATAGTATTTTCTGACTCTGCAGATGGTACAGTTTGTAGCGTTTATTTTTTACAATATGCACATCTTGCATAACGCGACTAGTTCGGCATGTTGTTATATTTACCAGTCAAAAAATTTTATTGCAGAAATAATAACATGGAACAAAGAGCTGTAATTAAATTTGCAAACGCTACAAATGCCACCGAATGGCACGACAATAACTGTTAATCAAGAACGTAAGTTTTCTGGATGTAAGAGGACACTCTGAAGATGATAAATATACGAAAAGATCAACGTCAATTCGAACACCACAAATGATTCAAAGAGTTAGTGAATTCATAGGTAGTAATTATTGTGGAAATGTAATAACGTCAGTGGCAGCACTACCGCCTTATGTAAAAGGTGCCGTGAATTACAAAAATGTATGTTTCGGCAAGAAAGTATTGGTCAAACGAATACAGAAACGAAAATCCATGAAACAGGACACGATGGCACGTGAAAATAAGTTAAAAACTTTGAATAACGATATAAGGAAATGTATTAGAAAATATGTAAGAAACTATAACAATGAGAAATTTGAAGAAACTCTGGAGAATAAGACGGGTATAAAAGTCAAATGAATGAACTAAGAATGAATACAGAGAGATTCTACAAGGACCTTTATGAGAGTAAGGTAGACCCACCAGTAGACAAAAGTGAGTCAGTTCGAATACGAGTAATGAATAAAGCATCTGAAGATATTCCCAACATCACAAAATACGAAATACAAGATTCTTTAAACAAAATGGCAAAAGGAAGAGCGGCAGATGAGGACGGTATATTTGTCGAAATGTTGCAACAAAAGTCTAACAATATACGAGGCTGGTTTGAAAAGTCCGTGCAAAAATAAAAACTACTTATGTGTTTGGGGTAAACCTTTTTTATTTTTCGACATAGTCTCCTTTTAGGCTTATACACTTCGTCCAACGATGTTCTAGTTTGTTGATCGATCCCTTCCGAATAATAGGATTTGTCCAAGTCTGCAAAATATCCATTAGTGTCTGCAATCACCTCCTCGTTTGAATAAAATCTTTGTCCCGCCCGCCATTTCTTCAAATTGGGGAACAAATAGTAGTCCGAGGAAGCCAAGTCTGGAGAATAGGGGGGATGTGAAACGAGTTGGAATCCTATTTCCACTAATTTTGCGACCACAACTGCTGAGGTGTGTGCTGGTGCGTTGTCGTGATGGAAAAGGACTTTCTTGTGGGCCAATCGCGGGCGTTTTTCTTGCAGCTCGGTTTTCAAACGGTCCCAATAACGATGAATAATATTCACCTGTAATAGTTTTACCCTTTTCCAGATAGTCGATGAGGATTATCCCTTGCGAATCCCAAAAGACAGTCGCCATAACCTTTCCGGCCGAAGGAACGGTCTTCGCCTTTTTTGGTGCAGATTCCCCCTTGATAACCCATTGTTTAGATTGTTGTTTGGTCTCAGGAGTATAGTAATGTATCCATGTTTCATCCACAGTGACGAAACGACGCTTAAAGTCCTCCGGATTCTTCTGGAACAGCTGCAAACCATCCTTGCAACACTTCACACGATTCCGTTTTTGGTCAAGTGTGAGCAATCGCGGCACCCATCTTGCGGATAGCTTTCTCATGTCCAAATGTTTATGCAAAATATTATGTACCCGTTCAGTCGAGATGCCCACAGCACTAGCAATCTCACGCACCTTAACTCTTCTGTCATCCATCACCATATCATGGATTTGATCGATGATTTCTGGAGTCGTAACCTCCACAGGCCGTCCAGAACGTTCAGCGTCACTTGTGCCCATATGGCCAGTCCGAAAATTTTGAAACCACTTATAAACTGTTCCAATCGAAGGTGCAGAGTTACCATAATGTTTATCAAGCTTCTCTTTAGTCTCCTGAGGCGTTTTGCCTTTCATAAAGTAATGTTTAATCATCACACGAAATTCTTTTTCGTCCATTTCTTGAAAATCACTCGACTTCCTTGATTCACACGAATGCCAAACACAAAGAAATAGACCAATATGGCTGAAACTTGGTGTGCGTTCATTCAAGAGATGCTACTAACTAAACATGACCTCGATACGCGCCGGTGGTGCCATCTCTCGGACTTTGCACGGACTTTTCAAACCAGCCTCGTATTGTATAAGTGTCTCGATATGTGCGATAGACCTCGAGACTGGGATAATGATGGGGTGGTCCTTCTTTTCAAAAGAGGAGACAAGTCTAAATTAACCGACTATAGACCAATCAGCTTACGTAACGTACGTAAACGTACAAGTTATTTATGAAATTAATAACTGCGAGACTCCCAAAGAAATTGGACGCTTACCGCAAGCCGGATTCTGAAAAGGACCTGGACTGGACCAACCACAAACCTTAATAGAAAAGTCAAACGAGTATAATTTTAAGATTTGGTTGGCATTTGTGGATTACGAGAAAGCTTTCGACTCCCTTGAAATTTGGGCAACATTAAATAGTCTAAGTAACTGTAGAATTGACAGCAGGTACTCGCAGATTATTCAAAATATATATAAAAAAATATAACATTTCAGAAAGTTTTGAAAGAAAACACCAATAAGATGGAAATGAAAAGAGGGGTACATCAAGAGCGCACCATTTCGCCGAAATTGTTTACGTTGGTGCTAGAAGATCTTTTCAAACAACTTCCATGGACAAGTAAGGGTATATATATATATATACGAGGCATGTTTTTTTTAAGTAAGTACCGTTTTGCGATTCCGCCGCCGCAGCGATAAGGTCGGCGTTCCGCGCATGCGCGCTGGTAACCCTCATCTCATGTCTACGCACTGACGCCATTACAGTCTGATTCTTCATTGTATACGTTGTTTACTGAGTGTTTAAGATGCCTCCGACAATCGTGAGTCCCGCCGATTGTGAAGTACGGGCTGTTATACGATTTCTTAGTGCTAAAGGCGTAAAACCGATCGATATTCATCGTGAGATCTGTGAAGTTTACGGACAAAACATTATGAGTGATGGAATGGTAAGGAAATGGGTGAGAGCATTTAAAGATGGCCGCACAAATGTGCATGATGAAGAACGGAGTGGGCGTCCTTCGGTCGTTAATGAAGATTTGGTGCAGAAAGTGGACGAAGAGGTGAGAGAAAACAGACGCTTTACAATTTCATCATTGTGCGACTGCTTTCCTCAATATTCTCGTAGTGTTTTGTATCGCATTGTGACCGAGAACTTGAATTACCGGAAATTGTGTTCACGTTGGGTTCCAAAAATGTTGACGGATTTGCACAAAACCCAACGTTTAGGCAGTGCATTGACTTTCCTTGAGCGGTACCACAATGAAGGTGAACATTTTTTAGACCAAATTGTTACTGGTGACGAAACATGGGTGGCCTACGTCACACCAGAATCGAAACAACAATCCATGGAATGGCGACATTCATCATCACCCAAAAAAGTGAAGTTTAAGCAAACAATTTCTGCCCGCAAAATCATGTGCACAGTTTTTTGGGACAGAAAAGGAGTATTGCTAGTGGAGTTTCTGCCTCGTAATGAGACAATCAATGCAGCGTCTTATTGTGAGACATTGAACAATCTGCGTCGTGCAATCCAGAACAAAAGACGTGGCAAGTTGAGTAAGGGTATCGTTTTGCTGCATGACAATGCCCGTCCACATGTGGCTAATCGGACCAAAGATCTCATCAAATCTTTTAAATGGGAAACTCTAGATCATCCTCCATACAGCCCTGATCTGGCGCCCAGCGACTACCATTTGTTCCCGCACTTGAAGAAGCACCTGGGTGGTCAGCGTCTTCAAGACGATAACGAAGTCAAAACATTTGTGATACAGTGGTTAACAAGTCAGGCGGCAGAATTTTATGAGGAGGGTATTCAAAAACTGGTGCCACGTTATGACAAGTGCCTCAATATTCACGGAAATTATGTAGAAAAGTAGATTAAGGTACAGGCTTTCATGTAAAAATAAAATTATAGCGATATCTTTGCACGTCTTTTTTTAATTCCAAAACGGTACTTACTTAAAAAACATGCCTCGTATATATATATATATATATATATATATATATATATATATATATATATATATATATAATATAGGACATCAACTCAATCATTTGCGATTCGCGGATGATACTATGCTTATGTCTAACAACAAAGGAGAATTGGAAGAAATGCTGAATGAACTTAACCACAAGTCCAGAAAGATTGGTCTGAAGATAAACCTCCTCAAAACTATCTTCATGACAAATGACGACTGTGATAAAGAAGCAGTACTGAACATTGAAAACTCGAAAATCACAAGAACGGTTTCATACATTATATCTTGGACAAAAAATAGTAATATTCAAAGAAAACTTGGAAACGGATTTATTAAGGAGAATATCATTGGCTTGGTCGGCGTTAGGCAGATTGCGCCACATATTCCTTTCCAATGTCCCAAATACACTAAAAGTGAACACATTGCGTGTTGCCAGTATTGGCATACGAAACGGAAAGGTAGACTTTGAGTCAAGAAATTATAAATCGCCAACAAGTAGCTCAGTATGTTGGGAATATCGTTGAAGGATAGGCTGACTAATGAAGAAATTTGAGGTGGGTGCAAGATAACTGATGTAACTGAGAGGGTAAGCAGGTGAAGTGGAGTTGGGCGGGTCATATCGCAAGACTCTCTGATAATCGATGGACCCATAAAGTAATCAAATGGAGGCCCAGGAATGAGGAAAGGAGTAGAGGACGCCCGCAAACCCGCTCAAAACCGAAGCAGACGGAAGTACTTAGGGGGGCTTATGTCCGACGATGGACTGTATAGCTGATGATGATGTTTCGGCATTGGGACAACGGTGACAGATATTACGCAATCCTCACCGATATCCTTAGGATATGAAATATAGGCGGGGAGGTACACGATTAAAAAAAGATGATCGCAATGTATCACCGAAAATAATGGAAAAAAAAAAACGTTAAACATTAACAGGAAAACAACTCGGACGATTTAAAAAGAAGTTTTTAGCAAAAGAAAGGTTTGCGCGATAAAGATCAAAAGTTACTGAGAGTATAACATTCCGGGGAAGTCATACCAATCCTAAAAAAAATAATCTAAACACCCTAAAGTTGCGCTGGGGTTTTGGAATCTTTGGCATAATGACATTATATACCATTTTACCTTATGATTTTTACTATTTCTAAAAATTAAAATAAAGCAAAAAGCATCCTTTTTCGTGGAGATACTATATGAGATGAAAATTCAGAGATTTTTCAACTATGTTGGGAATGTGGAATCTTTGGCACACTGATACTACTCAGTATATGTCACCACTACATCAAACAGTTTATTTTTGCACTCGAGGTGCGTTCGCTAACCATGTTAGCTTCATGAGGAGCGATGAATGACTGATTCAGTAGAAATTTTTAAAAAACAGACAATGTTTTTGCCAAAATCGATTTTATTCTTCAACATAGTTTCCTTCAGGCGCGATACACTTACTTCAGCGATTTGGATACCTTCATACAGTACGATTTGTCGAGCTCACTAAAATAAGCCTCAGATTCCTATTTGACTTTCTTGAGTCAAACTTTTTTCCCTGGAACCACCTTTATAAATTTAGAAACGGTTTATAAACCCTGTTCTGTTGATATCTTGACCATAGTAAACTCAAAACAGTAGCGAAAGTGAATTCCAAGTGGGTGTTTATATCTTGGAATGTGTGTTTTAAAATGTATTCTCGATCGTTTCTTGATGTAACTGCAGTTGATATGAATTTAAACACAGAAAGAAGAGAGAGTTTGTACGAAAGGAGAAGGAAGAACGTTTGCAAGTGAAGAGAATCGAAAAGATTGACAAACAATTTATATAATCATGGGAAAAGGAGGTTATTGTTGTGCCGTTGGCAATTGTAGAAATAATTCAAAAAGTACGCCGGGAGTGAGTTTCTTCTTCTTCCCGAAAGACGTTGAAATGAGATTTAATTAAAGAATATCAATTGCGTCAAAAATTGTACGTGGATAAATTGAATAATTCTGAGAAGCTATTCCTCTTATGACATTTTTTTGGTTATAGAGCAAAGATTTGGCTTGTAACAACCAAACGCATTATCAATTGTGCAATTGAAAATTTGTGCAAAAATGTTTTTTTTCAAATTCGTCTTGCTTAGCTTGAATATAATTCTACTTGTGTGTGTCAAAGGCTAATAACACAGGTAAAGATTCTTATATGAGAGATTTTATTATAGTTACGATGAGGCCCAGTCAGGCCCAGAAATATTCAATTTGTATTCGGACATCAAATTCCTTGCTGAATTCAAATATGTATTTAAAAATGTGGGTTCCAGTTTCAGTTTTCAATTGTAGGCCTTATAGAGTCACAACAAAGCGTCGGGCCCAAAATCTGATATGCTTACTCAATTCCCTGGAGAAAATGCTAAAACTTTTGTCTGCAATATTTTTTCTGAAAATGCTTTCCTGTCAAGTTTTTCACTTATTGTTTTTTTTATATTACTTATGCTGCATTCACTTGACATTTTATTAAATCAAAAATTTGTAAATATTTCTATAATATCTGTGATTTTGAATGATAAACTTTGCACAGTAACATTATTTTTATTTAAAATCTCAAGCTGGTCCCCTTTTTAAAATGTCGGACTGCCACGTGACCTCTTGAAAACTTAGACTTGATTTTCCTATAGGGTTACCCCTGAGTTTCACTACTATATAGGGTTTACTGTGTCTTCACGATGTCAGCTATCTCTCTCATTTTTACTTTGCGGTCATTCAAAATAATATAGTGGATTTATTTTTTGTGTGCTTGTACGACCGCATTTAAGTTCCCTAACCATCTACATATAGTTGTTTTCGACGAAGCATATGTGTCACAGCACTCCTCAAGCCATTCTTAGATTCTAGCTCTATTTTTTTCCATCAAAAAGGAATGTTTAATCAACATACGACATTCTTTTTGTTCCATCGTTTTGCAAAAAGTAGCGTCACACCTAATAGACAAAATGTTATGATAATTTTATACGAATCTTCTGAGAGTTGAAACTTACTGAAAATCAAATGTTTTTTTTTGTTTGCGCTGTCATCTCTCGGAAAGTCTCGGGACTTTTCATCCCATGTGGTAGAGACCATTCAAACGGCTTCTACAGGTAGCCCCACAAAATTGGTTAGAAGTTTTATTTATATTACCAGTAAATAATTACATAGAGTGAGATAAAAGGAGATAAAACTGAAAACATCTGATTCATTTAATTTTTTTACAGCATCAGTTAGGAACACTAATTGTCGCCCTGTATATTTCAAAGCTGGTTCAGAAACAAAGACCACGTATTTCTAAAAATCTAATTTATTTATTACAAAAGCTAAAATGCTAGTAAAAATAAAAACGTTCTGACATAACAAGCTAATTTCTATATCAAAACGAAAGCAGAAAACCCTCCAGCAACGGAATAATCTCCCAAATTCCATTATTTCAAAGAAATGATTCCATTTTGTATGAACTTAAACTAGTTTGTTTGTATAAAATAACATTAAGAAACTCCTTTACAGTCCTTAACAAGTCAGATTAATTTAGCAAAATTAAAACACAATGCACAGTTTCAATCTAAACTAGCTTAATTAAGCTAAAACAATAAGCCAAAACAACTTGAAAATGGAACTTTGCTCGCTGTTAGCTGCATCTCCTTGTGATGATGAAGTGCCTTTGGAGTGCTATAACGAGAGTTGCCTGATTAAAATTGTTATTGTTTATACCTTTTTACCTCTTTCAATGAGGGGCCTATTGTAGTCGTGAAAAAATCACCGCCCGGAATTTTGTTTCCGGGTCCCGAGGACGTGAAAAACAAACTCTATGTCGGTGTATCGATGATGTATGTATGGAGATCGATAGGCCAACAATTTTGGAGTGAAATGAGCAGAGGCAAATTCTGACGAAAAGCTCTCATTAAAAGTTAATAGGCTGTATGTTGGCATACATCTCGAAAAATAAAAAAAATACCGAAAAACTAATAGCACCACGTGAGAGAACGGGAAATTTTACAAAAAAAAAATAGTATATAGATTTTTTTTACTTATACTGTCATTTAAAAAAATTATTTAAAATAAAATTCCTTGTTTAACCTCTTCAGGGAATTATGCTTCCAACCTCATTTATGATTAACCACATTTATGATTAAATTAACGTTTCTGTATACCGTTAAATACTTTGAAATTGGCTATTAACGGGTTTCTCGGGGTGCTGATAAAGAATCCGATGACAGATTTGAAAAATTCAAAATGGTGGATCCAATATGGCGGCCAGAGAGTACGTAATTCATTTAATTTCTTCAAGTAATTTAAAATTTTTGTGTTATCAATAACTGTTTTCTTTATACCTGGATGTTTAAGTAAAATATAAATACATACTTAAAGCTTAGACTTTTATCTTTTATTTCCCACCTTTATGTTAAATATGTTTTTTTATTTTAAGTTTAGGTTGTATGATTAATAGTAAGCAAAATAGCCGGTCAAGTGCAAGTTGAACTTGTCCAATTAGTGTTCCGTACGTTGATTGCTTTAAAATAAAAAAAATTGTTACGGTGGTATAAAATGATCAGGGAATTCACAAAACACACCTCAAAGGAGTTTTTAACAAAGTTTGTTTCCAATCTTTACTGATGATCTTGAAATTTTTGTTTGTTTTATGTACCATATAAATTATTAAAGGTAAGGCACTCGTGATAATTTTAGTTGAATCTACACCCCGTGGAGAATATTCCAGAATTTTTTCTAAATCTTTTGATCAGTACTTTTTGAGATACAGCGATTTTTCGCGATTTTTTAAAATAATACAAAGAAAAGTGAGCCTAAGTATTAGATTATATATATATATATATATATATATATACATATATATATACATATATATATATATATATATATATATATATATATATATATATATATATACATATATATACATATATATATATATATATATATATATATATATATATAATATATATATATATATATATACATATATATATATATATATATATATATATATATATATATATATATATATATATATATATATATATATATATAGAGAGAGAGAGAGAGAGAGAGAGAGAATTCACAATATTGTGAGGGTAGCGGTCAAAAGATTTTGGCCAAATAAAACTCTTAGTCAATAGTCTAGCTTTCGGAATATATTTCTTCCTTCATCAGGACACTCTACAAGTAAAATAGACAGTAAATTTGTGCTGCGTAATAAAGCAGATGGTAAAATACTAATTGGTATCACTGAACAGAGAAGTTATAATATTAAACTTACTTAACATGAGTTATCTTCCAGGATAAGCATTGTTCAATCAAAAACAATTTTATACTAAAAACTAACGGACTACATATTAAAACTTGTTAAAAAATTTTTACATTTTCTTAATCATTACTAGTGAAACATGTGGTTTCAGGAACCGAAAAAGTGAGAGAGGTTAGCTGCTGCTGATTAGAATAATGGGCATCGCATTTCTTTGCATTTACCCAGCTACTTGTTTAATTCTTTGTTTGGATCGCCTTGTCAAGGCATCTGACTAGAGTCATGATCCTCTTCGTTGAATATTTCACGGTGATACTGAATGTTTGTCCTTAATTTCCAGTTAATCACATATATAATGATCCTTCAAGAGTTTAGACAGAGCCCTGACCCCAGAGATGTCTTAGACAAACTCTATCTGGATCCCCTTCTATAATTTGACTTCTTCCCCTTTCTCTATTTTCCACGTCACCATCAGCTCCTCGTTTTGTTCTTGAGAATGACCTGACTATTATACTACATTTTGATGAAGTGAGTCTTCTCTTATATACTTCAGAGACTTTAGACTTGTTACAAGACAATCACAACACAGGACTAAACTCTTCACGCTCCCGGGCAACTGAGGAGCTAACACACCCCACTATGTTGCCTCGGATAAGTCTAAGGATCAGGAAGGAACGGGAGGAAGCTAAAACAATGATTATTTACAATTTCATTTTGTTATGATTCAGAAAATTCATTATGACTGAGATTACTTTGTCATTTATGCTAGATTATAGTGATTGAACTGAAATAGGATTTGCAAAACCCATTCTGGTTAGGTCTGCATATAGGTCTTTCTCCATCAATGGACAACTGAATTTGTAGATTTTGTCTGTTAGCCGGTAAACTTCTGATGTTCCAGTGTATTACTCTAATACACCGTACTTCCTCCTCTTCTTCTAAAACCATTGATTACTTAGATGGATATGTTAAATACCCCCCTCCTACGTTTTTCTTGTCTTGACTTAACGGGCCTTTACCTAACCTTGGACTGTTCTTCACACCTTCTATGTATTTCTCTATATACTTTTCAATGTCCCTCCATTGAGACTGATTTTAACCCATACTTCTTCAACATACCCTCATATGCTGATGACTGACTCTCTTCATAATTTTGATTAAATCTAACCTGTGACATTTTCCCAGTCTGACTGCTTGAGGGTGAGCAAGAAATTAAGGGAGTTGATTTCGTTCTGGACTCTGGCCAGAAGAGACAATCCCTCGTTTCTTCCCTACTGAACCCTGGTTGTGGGGATGGTGACCTAGTTTTTCTGCCTTTTGTACGAAGTAATTCTACTGTACGTAGGTGCCTGATTCCTTTCTATTGAATATGTCAAGAAAGATTTACTTGAACCCGCCTCTGGAACCCTATTCTCCTCTTTTCTTGCATTTAGCCTTGGGAATTCTCTTTCGTTTTGAGGTTGAACATCAAGATTCTGCCTTATTGGGACTACAAATTGATTAGCTTCCTGAAATGAGATTCCATTCCTAGACATATAGTACCTTATTTGTTTTTGCCTTTGGAACTCAGAACAATTATCTCTATCTATAGTCTTGTGCAAAGAACTTTTGCAATGCATACAAAACATTGGGAATCTGCATTCCCCCTCGTGCGTCCTTGAGCAATTCTGGCACTTAGCCTTCCCTCTGCATTGAGATTTTACATGACCGTATAATAGACAATTGTAACATTGAGTAACCCTAAGTAGATATAACTCGGTTTTCATTTCAATACCAAAGATTCTGATAGCATTTGGAACCATTTTCCCCTCAAAGGTAAATAGACATGAACCTGTGGGTACAAATTCTGTTTTATCTTCAATAGTAACCTTCCTCTTTAGTCTTCTGACCTCCAAGATTTCGCACGGAGATTCCGAGTTGGATTTGATTTCATCTAACGAAATGTTTTTATATATACCTCTTATGACCGCTCTACAACTGACATTAATTGAAGGAATGAACATTTCAAACCCTTTGTTCTTAAGATCATCATTATCTAAGAAATTGTTAGCTGCTTGGGGTGAGTCAAACTCGATGGAGATCCGATTTCTACCTTTTCTCATCGGACCCTTTATATGAGGAATATTTGTTTTGAGTATTTCTCTAGCTATAGCCATGGGGTGGTAATTTCCCAAATTGTCTTCCTGTCTACCTTGGACAATGACCGAAAATGGCCCTAAACTATTCTCCTTATACTTGTTTACCCTCTTCATTCCTCTATTTTCTGTCTCCATAACATTATCATTCCCTGAAACATTCTCATGAACTGTCAGATTGCCTGGGGGAGCTACCTTAGCCCCCCCGGCTTGGGGATTCATATGAAACCGACCCTCTCGGGACCTAACCTATAATCTTAATTGAAAATTTTCCAAATCCTATATATCCAAACAATATATGACAGAAATAAATCAAATAATGTAAACAATAAAAAAAAAGGTATAATCTTACAGAGGATGTAGTTAGTAAATCCGGATTTTCTTAGATTTTTCTTGCGAGCTGTTCACAACTTGAAAGCCAGGTCAGAAAAAAAAACTATTTTCAGGTTATATCTGAGAGAGGTTAGAAAAATCCCGGCATTTTGACATTTGGCAGACAGTTCACGTCTGCGTATTGTACCACAAGGGGCTCAACTATGAACTTTACGAGGGAGTAATCATAATTATAAAAATCTTTTATTTTATTTGGTTTTTTTATTTTATTAAAAAATTTTTTTTTTTTCCAAAAGGAACCTGTTTAATAATTGTTTATTTGGAAGGCCAAGTGGTCAACAGGGGGGGAATCTGGAGAGGTAGATAGCTGTAGTAAGTAAGAGTACACGACGCTAAGGTTGTCCACATCAGTTTTGATGTTCATATTATTAGGTGTGTTATGAATGGCCACCATCTCCAAAAATCTCCTCCTGTAGTAGTCGGTCTCTGAGTAAAGTATTTCAGCCTCTCCGAAATTAATCCTGTGGTCGTGCTGTGTAAAGTGATGTGCCAGGGCACAAGATTGAGTGCTCCTTCTACAGTCGCTCTTATGGGATGTTATTCTCCCTTGGAGTGATCTAGAAGTCTGGCCAATGTTTGAAAGTTGGCAATCCAGACAAGAGACCTTGTATACAATTCCTGTCTTTTTTAGTTTGGGTACTGGCTGTTTCAAATTGGTGAATAGGCATTTGAGGGTATTATCAATCCTCGTGGCAAATTTAATATTTTCGTTCTTAAATACTTTTATTAGTTTAGGGGTTAAGCCCTTAATATAAGGTAAGCTTCTGTATATTGTTGTGTTAGGGTCTGGGGTGACATGTGGAGGAACATTAGGGGTGAGAAATTGATTCTGAATGTTAAGAAGAGATCTATTCAGGTCGTTATTGTGAAAAAACAACCGTTGAACTATAGAGTTGGGGTAAGAATTCCCAACCCACACACTCGATGATCTAGCAAAAAAATTTTTTTTTCACTTCCGATTTTACCCCCCAAAACTAACCCCTTAAGTCAAAATTTAACTTTCAAAACTACACGGCTCTGATGAGGCCATCAATTCCTATATTATTACCAAATTTCAACTTTCTAACATATGACAATAGTTTTGGAGAAAATCGGGTGTGTCAGACAGACAAACGGACAGACAGACATCGAAGTCATCTTATAAGTGTTCCGTACGGACCACTAAAAATACGTTTATCATGAACATTTTTTTAAGAGCAAAATTACAAAAAAAAGAGAAAGCTTTTTTAAATTTTTAATGATTTTCTAATATCAAGTATACTTTTATCTGTAACTAAAAAAAAAATTGTTCCACTTTTTTTGACCATATCGTACTGCTCTGAACGTAAAATTGCCGGCGGCGCACTACAGCAAGCAAATTTTCATATTTTAAAACTCAACTTTTAAATAAGAGACAATGTGGATATTTTTAATTATTCTTATATTGAAACTTATGCTTTATTAATAATATATGTACAAGGATTTTTTTCAATACTACATTTTATTAAATACAGTGAAGTCCGTTTATAGTGAACTCCAAAAAATCACTAAAAATGGTTCGCTATATTCGAAGTTCGTTACAAACATTAAACAAAATCTCATATCATTTCACACTTCTTTTTTTTATTTAGCTTAGACGCTAATACTTAGAAAAATGAGAAATAATTATTAAATTAGAAGAAAACGTTTAAAGGAAAATAAAACAACTCACACTAAAGTTATTATTATGTATGTTGGTACATATACGAGTATAAACGAAAACATTAAAATACGTAGTTTATATCGGGTCTTCCATTAAGGACTTGACAACTTTTTTTTAAATAAAACGCAACCCATTTGAGACATTTCGAAAATTTTACTATCGACTTGAAGTACAATCAAAACATTTATGTATGGAATTCGACTTCATTCATATGTCCACCACGGGCACGTTTGCAGCGGTCGATTCGTTGAACCCAATTTTCGATGACTCGGCCACACATTTCGACGGAAACGGCCGCTATCTCTCTTTCAATATTGGCTCTGAGCTCCTCTAACGACGCAGGCTTCTTAACATAGACCAATGATTTAACATACCCCCATAAAAAGAAGTCTAGAGGTGTTAAATCACACGCTCTAGGAGGTCATTCGACGGGACCATTTCTCGATATAACACGTTCACCGAATTTAGATTGCAGTAAGTCGATTGTTACACCCGCTGTGTGGCTTGTGGCGCCGCGCCCGTCTTGTTGAAACCACATATCATTAATGTCTAGCCCATGCAATTGATCAAAGACATAACGTTGTAACATGCCTCTGTAGCGATCTCCATTGACTGTAACGTGACGGTTATTTTCATCAACGAAAAAGAACGGCCCAATGACACCACCGGCATGAAAACCGCCCCAAACAGTAATTTTTTTTGGATGAAGTGATGTTTCTTCAAGCACATGAGGGTTTTCACCTGACCAATAACGCATATTCTGTTTGTTGACGAAGCCGTTTATCCAAAAATGCGCTTCATCACTAAAGATGATTTTGCGATGAAATTGGTCATCTTCTTCCAACATTTCTAGAGCCCAATTCGAGAACGTACGTCGCTTCATTTGATCGAGTGGCTTTAGTTCTTGAGTTAACTTTAACTTATAAGGGTGCAGGCCAAGATCCTTTCGCAAAATTCGCCATAGTGTGGTCTGAGCGATGCCCAATTCTTGAGAACGCCGTGAAATCGACTGTTTTGGTTCGTTTGAGATGGACGCTTGAACGGCAGCAATATTCTGGCCACTTCGACCAACCCGTTGTCTCACTGGCACGGGAACATTCAGCAGCGAATATGTTAACTCAAATTTTTTCACTAGACTATGAATTGCTTGTCTACTGGGACGAGAATTACGACCAAAAAATGGCGTTAACGCTCTTAAAGTTGCAGTCATCGACTCCAAATTTTGGTAGTAAATTTTAATTATTTGTAAACGTTGTTCGTTCGTGTGTACTTCACCATGATGAAAATGTTGACTTTACTGAATGTTTTGACGTTGACAGTTCGGTGATTGGCTTAAGGGTGCGTTCACAGTGAAATTTCAAAGTTGTCAAGTCCCAACTGGAAGACCCTTTACAATAAAATCAGTAATTTTCGTTTACACAATTTTATTTGAAAAAGACATAGTGTTTTTATAATTGTCAAGGTCACAAAAATTACTCCATATATGTTCAGGAACTTCACGAGATTCCAAAAAATTCAGTCATTTTCCTAATCATTTCGAAAATGTATGGAACATAAATATTATCTCCTTCTCCAAGCTCGTCTTCGTCCTCATTATCGCTTAAAATCTTTCCAGATGTCACTGATGTCACAATTTGATCATCAGTTAATATTTCTCTCGTCATTAATTCATTATCAGCACATACATATTCTTCAAAATTAAAGGTATTAAAAATATTTTTAATCTCGGTTTCCACAGTACTTTGTTGAATGTCAGCATCGTAAACAAATTTTAGACAATCAGTAGGATCTTCTCGATGTTTTTCGATCCATTGAGTCAACGGTAGCTCATCATCTTCATCATCATTTTCATCACTCCTTCCTTAAAAATCCGCCATGTTTAGAACAATTTGCAATAGTTTCCCTACTGACTCTGCCAAGCCATATGGATAAAATTTGTAGCGTCCAAGAGAGTTACAGAAAAAATGTTACCTTTATCGATCGACTCTAACAATTTCATAAGTAAAATCTTTCTATATTGACATTTTAAAGAATGTGTCACACCTTGATCCATAGGCTGGAGCTTTGTACTTGTGTTTGGAGGCATAAAAACTAATTTTATTTGCTGTAGATCAACTTCAGGGTGCGCTGGACAGTTATCAATCAAAAGTAATCTTTTTCTTGTGAATTTTAATTCTTTGTCCCTCTGTTCGATCAGTTCGTTTTTAAAAATTTCTGATGTCATCCAGGCTTTACTGTTTGATTTTTACTTTACTGGTAAATGTTTTGTGTTTTTTAAACACCTGGGATTGGCGAACTTTCCTATCACCAACAATTTTCTTTTCTCTATTCCAGACTTTCTCGAATTTCCAGCCATACATTGGCCATCCACTGATCAACAACTGTCATATCCACTCCTGCAGTTTCTCCTACTATCTTACCCCCACTAATATTATGTCGCTTTTCAAGTCTTTCAATCCAACTTCTAGAACTGTTAAACTCGGTGTTCTCTATTTTCCTTCCCAATTCACTAGCTTTCCCTTGTAAAGTATAACCGGTAATAGGAACATGTTTATGTCGTTTTTGACTAAACCATTTAAGGAGCCCTTGTATCAACTTGGTCATGTGTAGATTTTTTTTCCATATGGTAGAAACTGTAGATTTAGTTAAATTCAACTGTTTGCAGACATCATTTTGTTTAACTCAATTTTCTATTTTCGTTATAACATCGTGTTTATCTTTTAAAGTAAACGCTTTACGTTTTTGTGTACTCATTTTAAAATAAAAACTTAAACCTTCACTTTGCTACTTTGATCAAATATGCATTAGAACCGCATAACACAAAAAGTGAATTGAAAATAATACTGCTCGAATTAGCGACGCGGCGGAAACAAATAGAATAGGGCTTCCCAGCGAGTTTCGGTAAATTCCCTAGATCAAGTCGAGCGAAATCGAGCACAGGGAGTAGCACGTTCGTTATAAACGGACACAAAACATCCAAATTTATTTCGCTTTATCCGGAAGTTCGTTATAACCGGGTTCGTTATAACCGATAAAAATTTGCATTGGTCTTATGGAAGTTTATTCATGCATTATAAAATAGTTCGTTTTAACTGGAAATTCGCTATAAACGGGTTCGTTATAAGCAGACTTCACTGTATTTGTAATTTACTATATTCCCGTTAACATCATGCAAACAAAAATTTCGTATTAAGTTTTACAAATTATAAAGTGATAAAAGTAAAAACTATTAGTATCATCGGAAAGCTGAAAGTATCCTCTTCAAAAAGCTATCTTTTCATTTTTTTTTACACTCTGAAAACAAGTAATATCGATTAACATTCGAGCGGTGCGCGTAGACTTTCAAATTAACCCGTTTGGTGCGCGACACTTTTTGAATCACCTATTCGAATTTTTAATATATTCTCACGCTAATAAAACAAATCTGGAAACAAATCTATATCATTTGTTTTGTAAAATTTCCCGCTCTTTCACGTGGTTCTATTAGTTTTTTGATATGTTTTTTATTTTTCGAGATATTACCGATTTTGTGGGCTCAGCGCACATCAAACTTTAGCAATCTTTTTTTTTTATCGTACTCTACGTCCAAAAAACTACCTGTATGCCCTGCACTGCAACCAAGAAGGAGAAGCAACTACTGGGGAAACTCTACCCCCCATCCTGAATCGCTCCAGTAAGTTGCTGCCACGGACCAAACTTCTGGTTTACAACTCCATCGTGAAGGCAGGCCTCACGTACGCCTGCCCCACCTGGTGCCAGCTCTCCAAAACAAGGAGAGCTCAGCTTCAAGCAGTGCAGAACAAGGCCCTGAGGATGATCACGGGAGCCCCGTGGTTCATGAGGAATCGTCAACTTAATAGAGACCTCGGCGTGCCTACCGTAAAGGCACACACGAGGCAAATTCAACAGAAGTTCCTCGAGAAGGCGTCCCAGCACCCCAACCCGTGCATCAGGGACGCCTTCCGACTCCCACCTCACGCCAGCCGTCAGTTCCCGAGACCATCGGACGAAGACGATGACCCCCCTCGCCCGCCGTGACAAGAAAATTGTCATTCTAGGTTAATGTCCTAGTTTAAGTTAGCGTAAGTCTTAGTCTAAGGTAGTTTTTAGTCTTAGTTCTAAGTCCTAGCATTAAGAAACTCATGTATATACTAAACACATTTCCTAGGTTATGTTAGTATAGGATTCCTATTATAAGAGCTTAAGTTAAGATAGAATAAGTACACATTCATTATCCGAAATTTTTTATACTTTCAAAATTGTGAGAAAGAGGCACGGCCCATCTTGTTTTCCAATAAAGACAGTGATACCTGTATGCCAAAATGCAGCCTGTTAACTTTTAATGAGAGCTCAAAACCCTTGGCGAGTGGGCTAAACCGGTCATTCTTGAGGAGGGATGAAGTGGGAGTCGAGAGTAACCACTGTAACGTAATCTTTGTTATAACGTAATATTTTTCAGGTCCTGTCAGATCCGTTATATGGTACTGTATCTTTGAAAGTATAGAAACTGTGTTATTTCCCGCTCACACGCCAGTCTTAAATAAATTCATTCATTTACATCACATCAACTTTAAATTTTATGCCCTCTGATTTAAGATTTAATAAAGTTCATTTCTTTAACACGGTTCAGTTAGTCTTTTGTCGTTAGAACTTTTATCATTAAGAAAGTTCTAAGTAGCTTTTGGGTTTCTTAGATTTAAATGATTTTGCCTCTTTAGAAATGTTCTGCCCTCCGTTAGGGGAGAGCGGAGCAAGGTGGGGTAGGAGGTATGATCCAGATACTTCTTCAAACGATTGAAAATTCACTTATTACACATGGAACTATGAATGTGACACTTTTAGCTGTGTAAGCACGAAAAAATACCACAAAATTCTGTCTTCTGAAAAGTCCTACTTCGGCTAAACATTTCTTCGTCATTAATATCTTACCATAAATTATCTATCATATACAGTGTGTCTCAAAGTAAACAAGACTTTTTCAGAATGAAAACGAATACTTATTATTTTGGCATTTTTTTTGATTATATTGAAAATAGACCCCTTCGGACTCAATACAGCGCGCTGTATCGTTTGTACGGTTAATAGGCATGTGAAATGACTTTTTTTATTCATCCTTTGAGATGTCCTTAATTATCCCAGTCGACCTATTTTGGATGTCTTCAATGTTCGCATTAGGCTTTCCTTTCATCGGTAAATGGAATTGTGGGAGTAATTAGAAGTCTCACGGAGACAAATCAGGGGAACACGGTGAATTGTTGATGATTAAAATGCCGAACGATGAGATGGTGCATTATCGTATTCATTTTCATGATCTTGTGGCCGCACACGATGAATATGAAAACAATAAACGACTCAGAACACCAGCATTAAGCGTTTGGCCAAGTGAAACAAGCCCAGAAACAAATCAATATTGTTTTCTCTTTTAACTTCTCCAAACGACTTATTTTTGAATTTTCTTCGCTTTGGCGCTTGGTCTCTGGATTACATTCACAACTCTACTTCTCATCGCCCGCCAGTTACTCGTACAATGAAATACTTGAAGTTGTCATTTTTAGTGTACAGAACACTTATGGGATCACTTCAGTGTCGACCTGTATGTCTGTCACAACCGACTTTCTCCGAAACTGTTTGACGTAGAAAGTTGAAATTTGGCAAAAATATGGGAATTGCTAGCCCAAGAAATTTTGACTTACGGGTTTAGTTTTGGGGGGTGAAATTGAAAGTGAAAAAAAATTACCTGGTCATTGAGTGGGGTGTCAAATGAAAGCTTATGAAAACACGAGTTCAAAAATATATATTATGTAATACTTGCGCATATTTTTCTTTGTATTATTTAAAAAAAAATGGCCGAAAATTGCTGTCCCCCACCCTATCTTGAAAAGTACTGATCAAAAAATTTTGAAAAAATTTTCTGGAATATTCTCCATAAAGTGTAGATTGAGCGAAAATGATCACGAGTGCATTAAGTTTGATAATTTATCTGGTATAAAAAAAAACTAGTTTGCTTGACAATATGACGGAGGTTTTCTAATATACTTTTCAGTTTACACACTGGTGACAAACGTGTACCGAGACCAAATAATTTTATTTTATTTGTTTATAGTTAAACAAATATTTAGTTAGTAGTAATAGTAGTTATAGATTTGGTAAAAGCATTTGATAGAGTACAGCTGCAAGACGTAGTGCAGACACTTTATGACTAGAATATTCCATTGGATATAATAAAATTAATTGAGAACATTTACAAAACAAATAAAATAGCAGCGAGAGTAAATTCGGAGTTAACTGAATCCATAGAGGTAACAACTGGTATTAGACAAGGAGACTCACTGAGTCCCCTACTGTGTAACATTATATTAGATGAAATAATTAAATAGGCAAAAACAAAAAAAGGCTACAAAATGGGCAATAAAGAGATTCAAATATTGTGTTACGCCGACGATGCTATCCTAATCGCTGAGAATGAAGATCACTTGCAGAGATTATTACATCAGTTTAATACAACAGCAAAGAAATTTAATATGAAAATATCGGCTGAAAAAACCAAATCTCCAAAGAACCAATTAGGTCCAAACTGGAAATCGATAATCAGATTATAGAGGAGGTGATGACAATTAAATACAGTCGACACTGTTTATAGTGAAACTCTATATAGTGAAAAACTCTTTATAGTGCAATTTTTTCAAGACCTAGAATATTTTAATGAAATTTCATGTCAAAAGCCCTGCATATAGTGAATCTGTAAAATAGTAACACTCTATATAATAAAATTTTTACCGGAATTTTATGTATAAATTTTTATGCATTTATTGAGATCTTGGCCATTTCGGGTTTCCCATTTTTATCTAACATTAGCACGAATTCCATTTTTATGACGCATTCTTTTGAAAAGGTTCTTAACGCGTTTATAGCGCCTAATGGTTGGCAATAAATCAGGTAGATTTCTGTGAGAAACCCGGGGAATAACCCATTTTATAGTCGAGGCCTAGTAATTCGCAAATTCAGGTTCAGTTTCTTTTTGTTTAAGAATCAAGTAAGATGCTCAAGCGAGTGTCTTTAAGTTTAGCTTAGAAAATTAAAGTTTTGGAGGAAGATGATAAAGGCTCCAAAAAAATTGATGTTGCTGCAAAATTTGGTGTTTCTCCAAGTTGCATCTCTCTGATAATAAAAAGTCGCGACAGTATCATCAAGAAACCTAGTGTTCCAAGCAGTCGAAAACGAGTACGGGTGAGCAGTTTTACGATGGTTTCAAGTGGCCCGTACGCATCAAAACGTACCAATATCGAGAAATTTAATAAAGCAAAAGGCTCTACAATTTGCTAAAGAATTTAACTGAGTTAATTTTCAAGCTAGTGAAGGGTGGTTGAGTGCCTAGAAGACTCGCAATTCAATTGTTTTCAAGACGGTGTCTGGCGAGAGTGCAAGCGTTAGTCAGGAGGACTGTGACATTTGGACTGAAACTGTTTCAAAAAGTGCATTGAAAAAGTACGAGCCAAAAAAACGTTTTGAATTGTGATGAAACCGGTTTGTTTTTTAAATGTTTGCCAAATAAAACTTTTATTTTTAAAAGTGATAAATGTTTTGGTGTTAAAACAAGTAAAGAAAGGGTGACACTTATGGTTGGAGCAAACATGGATGGCTCAGAAAAACTGAAATTACTGCTCATAGGTAAAAGCAAAAATCCCCGTTGTTTAAAAGGAGTTAAATCTCTGGAGTTAGATTACGCCAATAATAAAAAGGCATGGATGACTTCTGAGATTTTCGAAAGATGGATCAAAGAACTGGACACGAAAATGAAAAGCCAGAAGCGAAAGATTGTGATGTTTATAGACAATTGTCCTGCACATCCAGTTATTGTAAGTAAAAAATTAAGGAATATTGAATTGATCTTTTTTCCACCAAACATGACCTCCAAATTGCAACCTATGGACCAGGGTATTATAAAAAACATAAAACATCATTACCGAAACAGAATTGTTCACAAAATTGTTAATGCGATTGATAACAACCTTCCAGCCCAAAAATTGATTAGAGTGTATAACCGAAGTCGCTAAAGTATGGAGTGAAAATGTTTCTTAGAAAACTATCAAAAACTGCTTTTCTAAAGCAGGTTTTACTGAAAAAATTGACGAATGGGAAGAAGAAGACGAAATGGATCTTGCTACCTTAAAAAGGCAATGGGGTATTCAACAAAAAACTGCTATCGTCGACGCAGATTTTTTACTTGAAGATTTCTTAGAAATCGACAATGATGTTGGCACGACAGATCTCCCAACTGACCAAGACATAATTGACAATATAAAAAGTATAGAAGATCATGAAGAAGAAACTGAAACCGGGGAATGTCCTGCTAAATTTAGTGAAAATGAAATAAGAAATGCATTTGACATTGTGCGAACTACTCTCAGGGGCCAGGAAAGTGTACCTGATCAAATCTTTATGCATTTGAATAAATGCGAGAATTTTGTTGAGCAACAATTATTTTTCAAAAGTAATGTTCAAAAGAAAATAACTGATTATTTTTCCTAATACGTATGTACGTAGTATGTACATATGTATTAACAGATTTTGTATTATTCTTTTTATTTCGTATGTAGTACATATATACATAAAGTCCGTACGTTATATCTTTACACGTGCGTCATATTTTTCAGGCAAGATCCTAGACCACTATTATATTTTTTGTCTCTTTTTACCAATACCTACGATTTATTGGTGAAAAGAGACAAATAATATAATAGTCGTCTGTTATATGGCCTGAAAACTATGACGCACGGGTAAAGATATAACGTACGGACTTTATGTATGTATTTAGCCCTGTACATGCTATGTACTATTTAAACTTTCAAATGTTTAATAAAATCTTTTCTAATAATTCAATTTTGCAATTTTTTTTGTTGCTTGTACCTTATAAAATACAAGTAAATGATTACCAATATAAAATACATACATAGCAATATATACGGATTTTTTCTTTCTATAGTGAAATTTCGGTCAACATTTTGGTCTTTCACTATATAGAGTGTCGACTGTATTTAGGAATTAAATTATCATATAACAACAACCCAGAAAAAGAAATATAAAAGAACAAATAGTAAACAATAGAATAGCAGGACGCTTGAATGACACTATTTGTATATACAAATCTGTATTTCGACCAGTTATGACCTACACAGCAGAGACAAGACCAGAAATACGCAAAACTAGGAGATACTTAAATAAGTGAAATGAAAACATTAAGAATACTTGCAGGAAGAACACTTTGGGATAGAGAAACAAATGATAACATAAGGCACATATGTGAAGTAGAGGACATTAACACGCAGATAAGAAACAGAAAACAAGATTGGAACCAACACATAAATAAGATGTCCGAACGACGATTAGTGAAAATAGCTCGAGATAAATCATCGATGGACCGTTTAGGACGCCTACAAAAAAGATGGAACTAAGACCTGTGGCGACGATACATTAAAAAAAAAACAGGCAGGAAGGCCTAATATAAAGAAGAAGTAAATATTTGTTTTACACTTTTATTACTAGATTCTAGATTGAGCTAGATTGATTTATTGGCTATTAGGTAACTATTATACATTACTGACTAAGAAAAAACGTGAAAATACACATTGGATCTTAAGAAATATACATATCAGGGACCTAAAGAACTTGGGTAAGGATTTTATTTTAAAAGCAATCACCGTACGGAACACTAATAAGTCCGACTTGCGTTTGGCCGGCTTCTTGACTTTTTAATTAAGTTTTTACAATGTTGCAGACAATTACCACCATAAATATGTTTCACCAATTGATACGTTTCGGTAAATATTTTACCAAGGTGTACAGAAACCCGAAAATTCGCTCTTAGTTCGATGTTCATTATTCGGCCGCTACCTAAAACACACTGTCACTTTAAGCACAACATCTTAGTCTCTATCCATCTGGTTGTCACAAAAATCAGACATAATGTCAGTAAAAGATGTACCTTTCAAACGCATATTATATTCAATAGGCGGCGCCACTAATATTGGATATTTTGAAAAAGTTCTAATTACCTTGAGACACACCGTGTATAAAATATGACTTGTAATACCTGGTTGAAGTTATTCTTCAGTGCGAGAAGGTCAAATCCAGTACTTATTTCAGACCTGCGTATTTGTAAAGGAAGTACTGGGTAAATTACTGTACCGATTTTCTACGGAAAGGTTGCTAAGGTAAAATTTTATATTTTAAGTAATATTTTGCTAAAAATCAACGAAACAGTACAAGATACGAAAATAATGCAACAGACTACAATAAGAAAGCTGGTAGTTAAAAAAATAATCAGCATCAGAGAGCATCACCCTGTACATACGAGGCTGGTTTGAAAAGTCCGTGCAAAAATAAAAACTACTTATGTGTTTGGGGTAAACCTTTTTTATTTTTCGACATAGTCTCCTTTTAGGCTTATACACTTCGTCCAACGATGTTCTAATTTGTTGATCCCTTTCGAATAATAGGATTTGTCCAAGTCTGCAAAATATCCATTAGTGTCTGCAATCACCTCCTCGTTTGACTAAAATCTTTGTCCCGCCAGCCATTTCTTCAAATTGGGGAACAAATAGTAGTCCGAGGGAGCCAAGTCTGGAGAATAGGGGGGATGTGAAACGAGTTGGAATCCTATTTCCATTAATTTTGCGACCACAACTGCTGAGGTGTGTGCTGGTGCGTTGTCGTGATGGAAAAGGACTTTCTTGTGGGACAATCGCGGGCGGTTTTTTTGCAGCTCGGTTTTCAAACGGTCCAATAACGACGAATAATATTCACCTGTAATAGTTTTACCCTTTTCCAGATAGTCAATGAGGATTATCCCTTGCGAATCCCAAAAGACAGTCGCCATAACCTTTCCGGCCGAAGGAACGGTCTTCGCCTTTTTTGGTGCAGATTCCCCCTTGGTAACCCATTGTTTAGATTGTTGTTTGGTATCCATGTTTCATCCACAGTGACGAAACGACGCTTAAAGTCCTCCGGATTCTTCTGGAACAGCTGCAAACCATCCTTGCAACACTTCACACGATTCCGTTTTTAGTCAAGCGTGAGCAATCGCGGCACCCATCTTGCGGATAGCTTTCTCATGTCCAAATGTTTATGCAAAATATTATGTACCCGTTCAGTCGAGATGCCCACAGCACTAGCAATCTCGCGCACCTTAACTCTTCTGTCATCCATCCCCATATCATGGATTTGATCAATGATTTCTGGAGTCATAACCTCCACAGGCCGTCCAGAACGTTCAGCGTCACTTGTGCCCATATGGCCAGTCCGAAAATTTTGAAACCACTTATAAACTGTTCTAATCGAAGGTGCAGAGTCACCATAATGTTTATCAAGCTTCTCTTTAGTCTCCTGAGGCGTTTTGCCTTTCATAAAGTAATGTTTAATCACCACACGAAATTCTTTTTCGTCCATTTCTTGAAAATCACTCGACTTCCTTGATTCACACAAATGCCAAACACAAAGAAATAGACCAATATGGCTGAAACTTGGTGTGCGTTCATTCAAGAAATGCCACTAACTAAACATGACCTCGATACGCGCCGGTGGTGCCATCTCTCGGACTTTGCACGGACTTTTCAAACCAGCCTCGTAGTGCTTGGTGACAATAAGAGTATTCAACAGGTATTTCACAGAGCCTTGTGTGTACTGAAGTTAAATGAAAATTTCTCAAAAAACTTTAAAAAAAAAACGAAAAAAAAATATGATATAGGTTGGTAACCTGTATCTGCAAAACGAAGCATTCTCGAATTTTTCTTAATAGCAACTTTTAATCTCATTTTTATAAGTACTATTACTTCACGCGCTGCATACTTATTTCAACTAATAGTGTACCACAACGTACGCAGCTTCGAGTAAGACAAAGATAACGTGTTAATTTTTAATTGCGCGACGTAGGGTCGTAGAACGGAAATATGCTGACTGTCCTAAATTAATAATTTTTCTAATTAAAGGACCACTTAATTTCACAAAGGTCGCTTTGTGTGTTAGGTAAAGGACGCTTAATTAAATTCCACTGAAAATTAATCAAAGGATTTATTAAAAATTCTCTTTTTTGAGGCTTCCGCGGTAGTTAATGTGTTTTACTGAATCACGCAAATTTCTTTAGACGACGACACATTTAAAATGACGATAAAATTATTTCCGAGCTAAACTTCTGTCTCATTAAATAAATAGTTGCCTAGTTATTTGATACTGTAGCAATACATTGTCTAAACTAGACAAAAAAAGTAAGAATAACTACTGATATTCCCTTACTCTACTGTCTATCAACTTTATTTGCAGTCTCACACGCGCAGCGCGCCAAATAATATTATTTCCCGTTAAACCAAGAAGTCAGCTCAAAAATGTTCAAACGTTTTTATCTTTGATTGTGTTAGCCGATACTTGTTGGAAATTCATATTAAAATTATATAAAAACACCACTATGTTTTAATTACCAACATATTTAAAATGACTTGACAATTGTGTCACCACAATGACTTCTTCAGCAGTGAATTAGAAAGAAAAATGTTTGGTAATAATACTGGTTATATAGTGCTTAAAACTATCCTTAATTACATGAGATTACGTTAATCGTTTTGCTATATTATTTACTGACAAGGTTATTTTAAAGATCCAAATCTGTGGTACTATATCAGAGAACTAATAAAGATTAAGTAAGGGTAAATGGTTTAGTCTACCTCTTCGTTTAATAATAGATTGGAGTTTTTCCGTTTGTTAATTTCAAGACATTCAAGCATATTTAATTTTTTAGAATTATTTTCTATATGCAGGATTTTGAATGTATCATCAAAATTATGGGATTCGTTTATTATATGGGTTGCCTAATGTGAATTGTTCTTGTTTTTTTAAATACCTATGTTTATAATAATAATAATCTTTATTGTCTAACAGATAGAATATCCATTTACAAGACAAATTTATAAATTACAAAAAATTAAAAAGGGGAAAAAGTTGATATGGGAAAGCAGGTCAGGGCAGTCAATAAAAGATTTACGTATCTTGAACAAAAATTGAACCAGCAAGTAAATCCTGCGATTCATCAACGACGGCATGTTCAAACGCGCTAAGAAGATATTGCTTTCTATACCTCTAGGAGGGTAAGTACCGCCATCTTTGCAGCACAGAAACTCAAGGACCTTTCTCTGTATGTTCTCTATTCTATCAATGTATTTGTGATAGATCGGGTGCCAAATCACTGCGCCATATTCCAACTTAGATCGCACATAACAAAAGTAGAGCACTTTGAGCGACCCTATATCTATCAACCCCCTTAAACTGCGAAAAATAAGCCCAAGCATTTTCAACGCATATCCACAAACCCGATCAATGTGATGGGTAAATGACAATCGGGTATCAAACACGACTCTCAGGTCCCTGAAAGTATAGCAACGATTCATAATCGCTTTATCCAAGACATACTCATAATGAGTGGGGTTCGGTTGGTTGGAGAACGACATAACAAAACACTTCCCGAGATTCAAGGTCAACTTATTGATAGCACACCAATTTTCGATAGTACGTATGTCTTTCTGAAGTATAATACAATCATTAATGTCATGAATTACCCGAAAAAGTTTAAGATCATCAGCAAATAAGAGTGTGCTACTGACAATGGACTCAACCATGTCATTTATAATAACTGAAAACAACAATGGTGAGAGGTTAATACACTGTTTATGTTCTTTAATGCGAGTTTCAAAAGATATACCAGTTTCTTCTACGTAGGTTTTAGTACAAGATCCACAATTTAATAAATAAACTCCTGATTTTATGGATTTATTAGCTTTGGTTTTGTTATTTAAATTTTAACCAGTAATACCTTAGGGAATAAAATCAGGAGTTTATTTATTAAATTGTGCATCTTGTACTAAAACCTACGTAGGATAAACTGGTAGATCTTTTGAAACTCGCATTAAAGAATATAAACAAGAACAATTCACATTACGCAACCCATATAATAAACGAAACCCATAATTTTGATGATACATTCAAAATCCCGCGTGTAGAAAATAAATCTAAAAAATTAAATATGCTTGAATGTCTTAAAATTAACAAACAGAAAACCTCCAATCTATTATTAAACGAACAGGTAGACTTAAACCATTCACCCTTACTTAATCTTCATTAGTTCCCTGAAATAGTACCACAGATTTGCATCTTTAAAATAACTTTGTCAGTAAATAATATAATAAAACGATTAACATAATCTCATGTAATTAAGGATAATTTTAAGCACTATATAACTAGTATTATTACCAAACATTTTTCTTTCTAATTCACTTCTGAAGAAGCCATTGTATGGTGAAACAATTGTCAAGTGACTTTAAATATATTGGAAATTAAAACATAGTGGTGTTTTGATATAATTTTTAACGGTTTTATAAACTACAGCGTTTAGAGCTTCTCCTCTTTGAAAAAAATTTAATTTTCGTATGTAGAACAGGGCCAAATCAGCATTTGCTTATTAAAAAAGAACTGGCCAAGTGTAAGTTGATGGTGTAATTGTACCACTTAGTGGATTTTTAGTTTCAATTTTCCTCACAGTGTCGAAAACCATGGGTTCTCTTGGAAAATTTTTACCCTGTTTCCAGTCGTCCACCCTTGACTCCACTGTTAATCTTGGATCGTGTTTAGATTTAAACAAGCGGAACTTTGTTAAAAAATGACTCTCAAATTATTAAAGCCTACAGATATAATGCACCTTATTGTTGGTTCGCGACACTGGCAGGCAATAATTATTTTTCACCTGCTTTAGACATATGATTTTTTAAGTTCCGCAGTGCGCTATTTGTTCGTATTTTCAGAATTACTTATCCTGCCCGCAAAATTGTTAACAAAAACAAAACCTGAAAGCTTCATTAAATACAATTCTCAAATACACTGTGTCAAGTAAGAACGTGTCATTTTTTGGTAGATGCGATTCTGGCGATTTAACAAAAAATCGGTAGAGGGAACCTTTGTCTATCACGCATTTTAGTAAAAGTATCAGTCGATTCTGAACTTTCGGAGAAATCACAAAAGGCAGTCTTTCTTTGCTCCCATCCAAAGAGGCCTAAAATAACACATTTAACGGTCGCTAAATATATTAAAAAGTCGGTGTCGTTTTTGAAGAAGTGGGTAAATCATTTTAACGAGAAGAAAAAATGTCGACGACCTTCCAAAACGTGGTTCGGTAGGCAAAGTCACTCCGAAAGTCGAAAAACGAATCGTGTCTTTGTTTTCACGGGACCCGAAATTGACGCTGCAACGAGCGCAAAATTAAGAAAATCTTCGTGCTTCTGATGTCAAATTCCGAAACACGTTAAAGAAACCTTTGCTGAGCGAAAATTACATCGCGAAGCGGCTCGCTTGGGCACACGATAAGATACTAGAGTGGCCCCTATAATCGCCGGACGCGAACCCTGTTGAAAACGTTTGGTCCCTTGTAATGAGAAAGCTCAGAGGAAAGATTCTGAGAACTTTCACTCAGTTGTCTCGCGAGAATCGAAAAATCTGCAAAGTATGTAGAAAATCTCTTCGACAGCATTCCTCGAAGATGCCAGGCGATTATTGATGCAGGAGGAGATTGGACAACTTATTAAGATCATTGCGCCGTTGCACAGTATCTCGACTAGTACAAGCTAGCGGGACAATATTATTTCTTCACTTATTTCAATTGTTTATGTATATTCCAGGTATCTTAAGCTATTTTAAGAAAAAAAAAGTTCAAAAATGTGTACTGTATGTGTATTAATCGAAATATGTAGCTGCAAGACGGAAGTGGTTTACTAACATTTGTTCACTATTGTCGCTAATTGTTCTTTAATTAGCTACATACGTCTACCTACTCATTATGTGTGAAAAGCACAATCATGTTTGTTTACAAAGAAATTTCTAGGAAAAAAATAAAAATCATAATGATAGTACCCACATTTATTAATTTACAAAATATTATTTCTTTTAAAATAAATTAGTACAATAACAGTATCTATATATCAATTATTTACAATAACAAGGTGTATAAGTAAAAGAAATATAATATTAAATAACTTATATACTAAGGCATGAATTATAAGCAACTATAACACACAATAAAATAAGAATAATAATTACAATAAAAAAATACTTAAACCTACTAATCACCATCAGATGAGTCGTCATCACCGCTCTCCCATTCAGTAGAATATTCAGAGAGTAAATAATCCTCCTCATTTAATTCGTGATGATGACTTACTGATGGTGTTTCGGATGGCAATGAAGGTGGGATAATCAACTGCAGAACCTCCGATGGCAAAGAAGTAAATTTTCTTCGCGGTAATTCTCTATACGAGTTGATAACAGGATCAGACGTAATTAAAAGCATTCTCAAAAGATCTGTATTTGTGGCAATACGTGACCGCTTCCTGGTGTGCCGTTCACGGAATGTACGACAGTCTTTATTTCTTGCCTCCTGGGCTTTTTCGGAGAGTTGTCCAATGGGAAGAAGAAAAGACTTTATAACTTCCGCGCTGTGTACAAGAATTTTATGCACAGTAACGGGCATGGAATACCACGAATACAGATCAAGGTATAATTTTCTAGTATCAACACAAAACTTTTCGAATTCTATATAATTTATGTCATATCTCGATGACAAAGTTCTTAAAATTACATGAAATCTACGAATAAGGTTTACGTCTAATCCTGTAATTTCGCTGCTCAATTCAGCTTTGGAAAAAAATCTACGTGCTGTGTTTCCATCGTTTGTGTTACCATACCCAGGTTTTGGTTTATCTACAATGAGACCCATACGATCTTTAAACACTTTTTGTATCTCTTGTGAGCGTTGCTTCACAATAGCTTTTTCGTTATCTCCCCTGACTTGCCACTTTTTTATTTCTAAACGATAGCTGATGTGAAGCAAACATTCAAACGTGCGGATCCATGCATGTAAAGTAGATAAACCAAATGCAAGGCGTTCTTCGTTGCTGGGATATTTCTTTGACTCCTCGTTCATAGTAGACGGGGTGGCACCGCAAATATAACACTTTTGTGTTGAACTTGTGTCTGTTAAGGCATTGCACACTTTGCCATCAGTCATTGTCAACAACAAATCGTGTTTAACAGAGATTTGAGATCCAGCAACGTTACATAATGTTGGAAGAAGCTGACTTACTTCATCTAAAATTTTAGAAGTTTCTTCTTTCGTAAACTCTTTTGTCTCCTTGGCAAAAATAAACTTAATAGGACGGCAATATAAAGTAGAGGAAGGTCTTGGATTTTGCCAGATCACAGTTTCGCCATCAAGCAGTCTCAAAGGGACAAATGAGTATACGAACAAAAATTCGTCTATAGCGTTAGTGTTCTCAAATTTCTGCTTATACGTGCTATGCCCCGAACTCCCATCACAGCCCCATTTACTTACCAACGTATAATATGAACGAGGTAACACACTTCTAATGACTTCCGTCTGAGCTTTAACTAATCGTTCAGCCGTTTTATCCAAAATCGCGTGAAGTTTACTTTCAGCTCGAGATTCAGTCACAGAAATATATTCGTCAGAAGGACAACAAGAAGCTTTGGACTTACCTAAACTATAAAACGATGGATACACTTGATGTCCCGCTTTCATTGACCATTTTCTTGTTTGTTTATATGAGTGAGAAGTCGATTTCGAGTCCACATAATAAGCTAAAGCTTCGTCTGGTGTTAACTGCCGACTTTGTTCAGAACACTTATTCTTTTCTCTAGTTTCACTGACCGCGACGTTATGGATCTGTTTAGCAACACTTCGATGCCCTTCTTTTTGAGTAGCTAACTCAGCTGCTGTAATAAGCTCACTTGCACTTCACGATTCCAAAAGATCTTCTACTCTCCGTCTCTTCGTTTTCGTTGATGAGTCTTCAAATAATTTTCTGCGTCGCCCTACGGAAAGAGCCGCTGATGATGTTGAAGTGCACGGCTGGTTAACACACATCTTTATTTCGATTTCGGATCCCTCTAACCAATCTTTATGTTTGATTAGAAACATTTCTTTGTTACACTTTAAAGAAGTCCACTTTTGATTGAATTTTGCTGAAAGGCTTGATATTTTCATTTTGAGTCGTTTTAGAGAGTCGTCAGAAACATCAGACATACTGAATTTTTTCACTTATATAATAAAAAATGCCACTTTCGTCATAGTCACGACTCGTTCGAAAAAAATAAAATAATTTTACTTTCGGGCCTTTTCGGGGTCTATAATATATATGAATCTGTGCCTGAATGTTGTAGGTATTACATATAGAAAAATCTAGGTGGATATATGTGGATAAAAAAAGTTGCTACTTTTAAAGTTTACAATTAATGTAAAATTTGCTGGATTTATCTATACATTTACAAATTGATATTACACCAAAAGTATACATATTTTTTATAAAAAATATAAGTCATAATAGAGTACATACCTTCAACAGAATATTCCATCACAAAAAACTCGTTTCACTTTGCTACCAATTTTAAATTATGTTATCACAAGTGTGCATAAAATGCAACTGATTTGCAAATGAAAATGACCTCTCTTATAAGGGTTACTTTGACCCCCTGATAAGATACCTTTATGAGGTGATAAACAAATTAATTCTTGGAATTCGTTAAATGGGGGGGGGGGGGGGGGGGTTGTTTACAAGTCGTTATCAGTGGTTCCTGGAAATTACGTCATGAATATTGTCCCGCTAGCATGTTCTTGCCGAATCACTGTGCGTTGTTAGCATACTAAAAAATACATTTATAGCAAAAAATGGTCTTCAAGAATACGAACGATCCCGTTCTTACTTGACAGACTGTACATGCCCTAAAAGAAAATATTTATCATCAAGTATGGTTTTTATTTAGGTGTTCTGTTGACAGCTAACAGAATACACTGAAACCTAACTTAAACAAACTTTGTAGAGCAGTGTTTCGATGTTTTAGTTTCGAACTTTGTTTGTATTAGTTAAACTCGCAAATCAAACTGAAATTTCAAAATATTAAAAGCTTCTAAATAAATTTATGTGACAGTTAACTTAACCTCACAAACATTATTTATCTGAATGTGTACCCATACTCTATTTAAATGTGTACACATTTTGCAAAATATTATTTTAGCTGTACGTTTTCTTACCTATGTTTAGCTTATAGGCCAGCCGCCAGGGGTTTTGAGCTCTCATTAAATGTTAACAGGCTACATTTTGGCATACAGGTAGTTTTTTGGACGTAGAATACGATAAAAAAAATGTTTGTTAATCCAAATCCAAAACAAAATCAAAAATTTGGATTTTCGGTTATATCTTGCAAAATGAAAAACATATAGAAAAACTAATAGCAACACGTGAAAGAGCTGGACATTTTACAAAAAAAAATGATAACAATCTCGTGAAGTTCCTGAACATATATGGAGTAAATATATAATAAAAGACTGTTTTTAGTCAATTTCCACTGGTTGATTTAAATTGCGATGACGCGTTTCGCTGTCGATGCAGCTTCTTCAGATCTACATTTTACACTGTCAAGTTAGGTTTAATATTCACAGTTTTATATAATTTCTTAATTATAATATTACACCTAATTAAATTACATTGATAGTACTGGAAAATCCACACAGATTTGGAGTTAAGAGAATAAATTCAATAATGGTGAATTGCTTAAATCTACCTGGTCGTTGAGTAAAGTACCTGTAGTCCTTAATCGATTTATTTGCATTGTCTCTAAAAGGTTTAGTTTTAAACCTTTTTGTTGGGTGTGTAAAATTTTGAAATTCTTGTTAAATGTGTGATTTTCTATTAAAAGATGATTAGCATATGTTGAATTAGATTTTCTATGGATGAAACTTTTTTCGTGTTCTGTAATTCTTTGTCTAAATGTACGTCCAGTTTGTCCGATGTATGTTTTAGGACATGACCCACATGTTAATTGATAAACCCCTGATTTATTGTCTTTATTGATTTGTGGTTTGTAGTTTTTAAGATATTTCCCTATAGTATTGTTAGTCTTGTAAGCTATGTTGATATTTTTTTGATTTAAAAATTTCCCCAGTTTTTCCGTTGGCTTACCGAAATAGGTTAAGCATTTAAAAGTGGTATTTCTGTCCTTAAAAACGTGGGTATATTTCTGAGATTGCCTTGTTTCTAAGTTTTTTCTTATCGATACTATTGATTAAAGTAACCGAATAACCGTTGTTAACGGCTACTTGTTTTATGTAGTTTAATTCTTTAGTAAAATTTTCTTCTGATAAGGGGATATTAGTTAGTCTATGTATAAAACTATGATAAGCGGCAAGTTTATGATGGTTAGGGTGGTGAGAACTATTGTGAATTGTGATATCTGTATCACAAGGTTTGTGATATATTGCAAATTCATGTTTTTTCATGGCTTTACTGATTGTTAAGTCTAGAAATTGATTTTCCATTCGACTTCTTCTTCCATTGTAAAACTGATATTTCTATGTAAAGAATTAATATCCTGTAAAAAGTGAGTTAATTGTCTGTCCGTACCTGTAAAGCATACAATTATATCGTCTACGTATCGATACTGGTATAGACAATTATTACTGTTGTTCTTATGGTTATTAAATATCATTGTTTCAATACTGTCCATGAAAATTTCGGCAAGTAATAGACTTAATGGACTCCCCATAATTAACCCTTCCTTACTATTGTAGAATGTATTGTTAAATGAAAAATAATTTTGTCTTAGGCAAGTTCTTAATAAATTAATTATGTCCACTTTTATAACTTCATTTACTTTGTTTTTTGTTAATAGGTTCTCTATTAAAATTATTGTGTCGTCTGGAGGAACACTTGGAAATAAGTTTTTGACATCGAAAGAGACTAATTTAGAATTATCTGGTATTGTTATATTCTTAACTTTATTCACGAGTTTGTATGAGTTTTTGATACTATATTTAGGTTCAAATTTGGTATGATATTTGATTAAATCAATTAAAAAGGATGACGTCTTATATGCTGGAGCAGACATGTAGGAAACAACTGGTCTGATTGGGTGGCCAAGTTTGTGTAGTTTTATGAGTGAATAAAGTTGTGGGATTTGGGGATTCATATTTATCAATTTAATTTTATCTTTATCGTGAATGATACTTTTAGCCTGTTCAATTTGTTGTTTTATTTCTTTTTGAAAAATATTTGTTGGATCTTTATTTAAAATTAAGAATATAACAATACCAGATAATTCTAAATTAGTCTCTTTCGATGTCAAAAACTTATTTCCAAGTGTTCCTCCAGACGAAACAATAATTTTAATAGAGAACCTATTAACAAAAAACAAAGTAAATGAAGTTATAAAAATGGACATAATTAATTTATTAAGAACTTGCCTAAGACAAAATTATTTTTCATTTAACAATACATTCTACAATAGTAAGGAAGGGTTAATTATGGGGAGTCCATTATGTCCATTACTTGCCGAAATTTTCATGGACAGTATTGAAACAATGATATTTAACAACCATAAGAACAACAGTAATAATTGTCTATACTGGTATCGATACGTAGACGATATAATTGTATGCTTTACAGGTACGGACAGACAATTAACTCACTTTTTACAGTATATTAATTCTTTACATAGAAATATCAGTTTTACAATGGAAGAAGAAGTCGAAGGGAAAATCAATTTCCTAGACTTAACAATCAGTAAAGCGATGAAAAAACATGAATTTGCAATATATCACAAACCTTGTCATACAGATACCACAATTCACAATAGTTCTCACCACCCTAACCATCATAAACTTGCCGCTTATCATAGTTTTATACATAGACTAACTAATATCCCCTTATCAGAAGAAAATTTTACTAAAGAATTAACCTACATAAAACAAGTAGCCGTTAACAACGATTATTCGGTTACTTTAATCAATAGTATCGTTAAGAAAAAACTTAGAAACAAGGCAATCTCAGAAATATACCCACGTTTTAAGGACAGAAATACCACTTTTAAATGCTTAACCTATTTCGGCAAGCCAACGGAAAAACTGGGGAAATTTTTAAATCAAAAAAATATCAACATAGCTTACAAGACTAACAATACTATAGGGAAATATCTTAAAAACTACAAACCACAAATCAATAAAGACAATAAATCAGGGGTTTATCAATTAACATGTGGGTCATGTCCTAAAACATACATCGGACAAACTGGACGTACATTTAGACAAAGAATTACAGAACACGAAAAAAGTTTCATCCATAGAAAATCTAATTCAACATATGCTAATCATCTTTTAAAGAAAATCACACATTTAACAAGAATTTCAAAATTTTACACACCCAACAAAAAGGTTTAAAAACTAAACCTTTTAGAGACAATGTAAATAAATCGATTAAGGACTACAGGTACTTTACTCAACGACCAGGTAGATTTAAGCAATTCACCATTATTGAATTTATTCTCTTAACTCCAAATCTGTGTGGATTTTCCAATACTATCAATGTAATTTAATTAGGTGTAATATTATAATTAAGAAATTATATAAAACTGTGAATATTAAACCTAACTTGACAGTGTAAAATGTAGATCTGAAGAAGCTGCATCGACAGCGAAACGCGTCATCGCAATTTAAATAAGCCAGTGGAAATTGACTAAAAACAGTCTTTTATTATACATTTATAATGAATTTCCATCAAGTAGAAGCTACAACAATCCAAAATATATGGAGTAGTTTTTGTGACCTTGACAATTACACAGGGCAACAAAAAAAATATTTTTGTTTTGGTGCCTGGGATTTTAGAGCTGATTTTAACTATATTTGGGACGCTAAATCTATACTTGCAATCCGTTTTTTCTCTATCAGCTCTACTTTTTTAGATACATCAACTTATCTACCAATGTGGTTTTTATTCAGTATATTCATTTATGAGAGTTCTAAAATTATTATATATTCATTAATGTAGGTACAATGGTTTTATTGTCAGTCTGTAATTGAGTAAATTCCAGGTAAATCTATATATAGTGGAACCATTGCCTATCAGGTACCTGAACTGACCCTTTTAATCACCTAACTCAGGTAAGTCTCGTCAGTTTGTGCGTTCTTACTAATGAGAGTAGATCGAATTCGGCGTGTTATTTTATGTTAAGAAAAGAGTGTTTTTGTGTTATTGAACAGAATTAAAATGAGTTCAGGTTCCAGTTCAAGAAGAAGTTGTGTAAATCAACCTGATGTGTTTTGCTATATATGCGGAGAATACATGTTTCAACAAAACAGACAAACTATTACTGACTTTGTAAAGCGAGCGTATCTTGGATACTTTGGAGTTAAGCTTGGTGATCAGGACAAAACGTGGGCCCCGCATCTCGTATGTAAAACTTGTACAGAGCATTTACGGCAGTGGACTACCGGGAAAAGAAAATGTCTAAAATTCGGCGTACCAATGGTTTGGAGAGAACCAAAAAACCACTTCAATGATTGTTATTTCTGTTTAGTAAATACGCAGTAAGTGGACTTATCCCAATTTAGACTCGGCAATACGCTCTATCCCGCACTCAGATGAAATACCGATTCCAACATTTCATCAGCTACCACATATCTCTGATGACGAATATTTTCCCTCTGATCGCTCTTCTGATGCTAATAAAAGTTCTGATGCTAATGAAACTAACAGTGACTATGAGGGGACGTCATCAGTTCCTCAACGCTTCAATCAAAATGAATTAAATGATCTCACCAGGGATCTCAATTTATCGAAAAAAGCTTCTGAAGTACTGGCTTCTAGGTTGAACGACAAAAATTTACTGGAACAAGGAACCAAAATTACCTTTTACCGTACAAGAGAAAAAGATCTGCTACCATTCTTTTCTCAAGAAGACAATCTTGTATTTTGTCACGAAATTAGGGGACTCATGAAAGAAATGGGACTTTCTGAATATATTCCAGATGATTGGCGCCTATTTATTGACAGTTCAAAGCGAAGTTTAAAATGTGTCCTTCTACATAATGGGAATAAATATGGTTCAATACCACTAGCTCACTCAACGAAACTGAAAGAAGAATATAATACCATAGCTTTGGTCTTGCAGAAGATAAAGTATTACGAACATCAACGGATGATTTGTGTAGACTTAAAAATGGTAAACTTTCTTCTTGGGCAGCAAAGTGGTTACACGAAATATCCGTGTTTCTTGTGCCTCTGGGATAGTAGGGACAAAACACACACCACTGGGTTAGAAAAGATTGGCCTCAGAGAGAAAACATGGACGTTGGGGAAAAGAATGTCATTAACGACGCTTTGGTTGAAGGAGAAAAAATCATACTTCCTCCGTTACATATAAAGTTGGGCTTAATGAAGCAATTTGTAAAGGTTCTTGATAAGAATGGGTCTTGTTTTGCATATATAGGGGTAAAAATGCATCAGTTGAGCACAGAAAAACTCAAAGCAGGGATATTTGACGGCCCACAAATAAGACAATTAATTAAGGATCCTGCCTTCATAAATTCAATGAATCAAGTTGAACGAGAAGCTTGGACATCATTTGTTGCAGTTGTAGAAAATTTTCTAGGCAAACATAAAGCTCAAAACTATGTTGAAATGGTTAACAAGATGCTTAATAGTTTCAAATCCTTAGGGTGCAATATGAGTATTAAAATACACTATTTACACAGCCACTTAGACCGTTTTCCAGAAAATTTAGGAGACATGAGTGAGGAACAAGGTGAAAGATTTCACCAAGATATTAAAGTTATGGAGGACCGCTACCAAGGAAGATGGGACATGCACATGATGGCAGATTACTGCTGGAGTTTAAAAAGGGACTGTTTAAAAAAAACATTCAAGAATGTCGCGGAAAAGAAGCTTTCCAAGTGTTGAGTGACTATTTCATTTCTTCAATGTTTTTTTTTTTGTTTGTAAGTACGACATAATATTGTATTTTGTATAACTAAAATAAAAATTTCGTATCTACTTTTGTTTACTACACTTACGGATTTGAGTTACAATAATGTAACTTATATTTCTCTAAAATTGAATATCTTAAAAATTTGAGCTCCTAGGTACAAATGAATACGTTATTTGAATTCAGGACATCAAATTGATATAGAATCAGCTCAAAAAACCTCGATACCAAAACAGCTGTTCCCCTGTGTTATATAAACACCGTTTCTTTTTCAAGTAAAACTGTACAAACGAAAATTACTGATTTTATTGTATAAACTACGTATTTTAATGTTTTCGTTTATATTCGTATATGTACCAACCTAGATAATAATAACTTCAGTGTGACTTGTTTTATTTTCCTTTAAATGTTTTCTTTCAATTTAATAATTATTATTATTCATTTTCTAAGCATTAGCGCCTAATCTAAATAAAAAACTAGTGAAAAGTGATATTAGATTTTGTTTACTGTTTGTAACTAACTTCTGATATAGCGTACCATTTTTAGTAATTTTTTGGAGTTCGTTATAAAACGCACTTCACTGTATTTTTTTCCATCAAAAAGCAACGTTTAAGCAACACATGAAATTATTTTTGTTCCATCGTTTTGCAAAAATCAAAAGTAGCGTCAATTAGACAGCTGTAAACTAATAGACAAAATGTCATAAAAATTTTACACGAATCTTCTGAGAGTTGACATTAACTGAATATTATATGGTTGTTTATTTGTGCTGCCTTCTCTCGGAAAGTCTCAGGACTTGCTTTTTGAAGTCGCTTTAATAAGCGCAAACCATTTTTTTTTTGGGTTAATAATTTTTTAAAAATTCTTAAAAAATACACTAAACAGGATGCGAAAACTTTATTTTCATATAAAATTATTTCATTAAAAGCTGTTTGCTGATTGGCGGTTAAATTAAATATTAATTCTAATCTAGTAATGACCAAAAGGGCTCAAGTTAAAAAGTTATTCTATCATCCCGGACTGAATAAATATTAGGCCGAACTTTCAAGCGTGTTTTAATGCTTGCGTTACTTTAGCGGTTTTAGAGCATTAGTGAACATATATTTTTATAAAAGTTGTTTATCGCATTACTTAAATTAGAAAAACGAATTTTGAAAATGAATTTTTGGTCAAATTTAAGTCGATTTCGTTTGGTTACACAGTGCAACACGAAAAAAATAACCATATACGGACACCACCACGTGATAATAGACCAAAAAAAAAAAGACCCGTGTCTCCCAGTTTTTCCGAAAGTCATGTACTTTTTTTTTTATGGGCCCCCAAGGATTTGAGGCCTGGGTGTAATTTTTGCAAAAAACTCATCATATTCTGAGGCTCATATCTTGCAAACCGTTCGGAATTTTAATTTACTTTCTGTGGCAAAGTTGTAGCCCTTGTCATAAGGAACAAAAATTGTGAACATTTAAAGTAAAAAAAAAAATCATCTTTAAGATCAAAATAGCAAAAAACTGTAAAAAATTCGATTTTTTTTTCCTTTGTTTCCCTGTTTAGGCCCATAGCTAGCAAACCGTTCAAAATTCAAGGAAACAATCAACTACAAAAATGTAACTAAGATCTTAGTAAACAATTTTCTAGAATATATGAACTTCCTAGGAATGATTCTTAACACTGTTTAGGTAGCCGCAAAAATGAAAATTTTCCCGAAAAATCTACTTTTTTAAAGTTTTTTGCGATTTTGATCTGGAAGATGAAATTTTTTGGATTTTATATGTTCACAATTTTTATTCTTTATGACAAGAGGTACAACTTTGCTTCAGAAAGTAAATCAAAATTCCAAACGGTTTGCAAGATATGAGCCTGAGAATATGGTCAGTTTTTTGCAAAAATGACACCGAGGCCCCAAATCCTTGGGGCCTCATAAAAAAAGTACATGAATTGGGCCAAAACTGGGAGCCTCGGGTAAAAAAAGACCCGTGTCTCCCAGTTTAGCTACATTTTTGTAGTTGATTGTTTCCTTGAATTTTGAACGGTTTGCTAGCTATGGGCCTAAACAGGGAAAAAAAGGTAAAAAAAATCGAATTTTTTACAGTTTTTAGCTATTTTGATCTTGAAGATGAAGTTTTTTTTACTTTAAATGTTCACAATTTTTGTTCCTTATGACAAGGGCTACAACTTTGCCACAGAAAGTAAATTAAAATTCCGAACGGTTTGCAAGATATGAGCCTTAGAATATGATGAGTTTTTTGCAAAAATTACACCCAGGCCTCAAATCTTTGGGGGCCCATAAAAAAAAAGTGCATGACTTTCGGAAAAACTGGGAGACACGGGTCTTTTTTTTTTGGTCTACTATCACGTAGTGGTGTCCGTATATGGTTATTTTTCCATAACTTAAAAAATTACACACAGTGTTACATACGTATGCACGATAATGAAGTATTTTTCTTTTTTTATATACGTTCGTCTTGAATCGCTGCAAATTGTACTCGGTCATCATTTAGAACGTTATTGTGAATTCTTGTCACAATCTCGTTGGTCGTAGAAGTTTTTAGGCGTCCAGAAGCCCACTTTTTAATCGTCAAAAAAGAACTCGTACTTCAATTTTATCAGTTTTTAAGAAGATTTTTTTTATGGGTCAAGCACACGTGCGCTACAGGAGCGACACGTGTGCGGAGAAAGCGATTCACGTCGTTCTTGAATCGCTGTAAATTGTACTCGATGGGAAACACAGTCCTGGACAAATTATTCCAAAGGAAAGATGTTCTCCATATAAAAGACTGCTTGAAAAGCGTTGTACGAGGAGTAACAAGCTGAACCTCATACGGATGTAAGGTATTAGCGCTACGTGTACTTCTAACATGCATAAACTGACCATTTATTTTTGAACTCAAAACGGGACATACGTTTTTATACCCAAGTTAGCAGGTTAACAAGGAAAATAAACACAACTTCTTCATTTTCTTTATTTAGAAAAAGTGTAACTTAATGCAATTAGTATTGACTGTTATTATATTCATATTAATTATAATTATTTTTATTATAACCAGTTGTGAAAAATAAAAATCAATCATCAGTTAACCAGCTTTATTGAAGCAAAGTTCCTCTGACAGAAATTATTAAATTATATGCACCATATTTTTTTTAATTGTATTTATATTTATCAGAGGAACAAATTTGCTTTAATAAAGTTGGTGATGATTTTAAATAAGAATAAAATTCTTGGCACGTTTTTTTTTATATTGACCTTAGTTATCAACATCGCTTTCAGAACTGGTACCTGTAAGTGATTTGTTTCAGACGTCCACAATTTATTCATAAGAGAAAATACTCTTTCTACTGGAGCATTTGTACCAGGTAGACATAAAATATATTCAATTAAAATACAAAAATTTTCATGTTGTAGATTGTTGGTGCGAAAGTGTTTGAATACTTCAACCCAACGAGTTTCTGTGGAGACTTTTAAATTATCCCATTCGGTAATTTTTTGGGAAGTGACGTAGCTTGAAATTAATGTAAATTCGTCAAATACTTCTGTATCTTTGTTACAGGGAAAATATCCCTTTTCAATCAATACATCCAGCGCTTTTTGAATATCTTCCCATGCAGGTACTTTTCTTAAATCTGCCCAATGAAATATCTCCATTTCTTTAGTAAGAAAGCAAGTCCACTGTTCCAGATATTCACGGCTTGTTTTATAAAATTCTGTGGCCGTATTTTTCACAAACTCTTCATCAATATTAGTGCCATTATCTTTTAATTTCACAATTAAACTACGAACAGTAAATGGAAGAAACTGGTTGATCTGTTTCTGAGCCAAATTGTCTTTGAGATGATTGATTTCTTTTGCAGCCTCAATTGCCGACACAGTCTGACCTTCAACCTTCAATACAGCTTGGTGAAAACTTGCTAACTGAGCGTGTAAAAAATGAAGCCATAATTCTGATATGGGATCATCAAAAAAGTTTTTTTAACAATTTGGGACATTTTTCAATGGTCAAAAAATAGTCTTTTAACGGCTGGTACATTTTTAAAACTCTCTCCAAGGCAGGCATAAGCACAAGCCACCTGGTTTTACTGTAGCCGAGCATTTGGTGATGTTCTATTTCAGCTTCAGCGCAAAACTCCTTTAGAGCTTCAACTCGAACCGTGTAAATATAAAAAAATGAATATATTTTTACGATAATGCTTTCGTAATCTAAAGGTAGACCATCTGCAGCAGATTTTATTGCATTGTGAATTATATGGGCTCCACATCCAATACCTATCAACGGTTTTTTCAGAGATGATTGTAATTTTGCTAATACATTATTAGTTCCTCGCCTAGCTACAGCCCCAAAATTGACATTAGCATTGTCGCCACAAAATGCCACGACTTTATTTGACAAATTATTATCTGTCAATACTTGGTGTAAATAGTCGACTATGATATCAGAAGTTTCACCTGGTTGCTCTTGGAGGTCTAAAATTTTTACTTGCACACCTTCATAAGGTTGAAAAAAGCGCACTACACAAGGATATATTTTCTTGTTACCGTGGTTTGAAGCGTCGTTTAAAATTGTAATACAATTGGACTTATTGAGATCATCTTTTAAATTATCGATCGCTGTATGCGCCAAAACATTTACTATAATAGCTTCTGTTTTTGTACGCGCACATGTGAATTTTGGATCAAAACATGATTGGATTAATTTCGACGCACAATCATTGGAGCGAAAACTGTGGTTTTCTTGTATAGTGTGATAAGCCCAGACGCCTTCTGCAGCAGCAATATCCAAATCCTTTGAAGTTGGCGCGTTTGAATTCTTGAAAAAGTTCAACAACTGAAGAACTGGAAGCAGCGGCACGGTCGGCATTTTTATGTTTTTCAGACTTCAAATGCTGTTCAATATCACCAGCACCACTATGGGAAACACTAAACTCTGTACGACACTTTTCGCATCTGACGTACGAGGAAGTATTAATTTGCTTAATAAATGGGTATTTTGCTTGTAAGTTGACATTAAATGAACACTTGCGTTTCGGCATAACTATAGGTAAAATTCCAAAACAAGAGAAAACTTCAAATTAGTTACCAGTTTACCACTAAACTACTTCACGAACATTACGCAAAAACAAAACAATAGCGACAAGTCTGTGTGCATGCGCGTGATTAGCCTAATAACCAAATAAATGCTCCCTCTTCTCCCCGCGTTACTAGGTAACCGACAGCGCGCGCGGGCGGGGAATCGCCAATCGTCGACGTCGCGACGGTCTGTGATTCCCCGCCCGCGCGTGTCTCACGAGCATCGTAATTTAAAATTTTCGCGCGGTTTCGGAAAACGGGACTATTTACCGTCCCGGCGCTTTGTTTGGGGACAACGGGACAGGTGACCGAGAAAAGGGACAGTCCCATTCAAAATGGGACGTATGGTCACTTTAAACATGCACCGCTTTAGGAGGAATTAAGCGGGCCACATCCTTCGAACACTTTCCATGAAAATACTTGTAGAATAGGCTCAAGTCGCCAACCGTTCTTCGATGTTCCAGCGAATCAAGGCCGCCGGTCAGTTTCGGGTCTCCAATCAAACGAACAGCTCTTCTCTGAATAGAATCCAACAAATGCAGTGTATGTTTGGGAGCGGAGCCCCAAACAGGGGAGCAGTATTCCATAGTTGGTCGAATTTGAGCTTTGTAAAGAATTAACAGTTGTTGTGGAGTGTAAAGCTTTCTGGTTCGAAATAACATTCCTAACTTTTGAGAAGCTCTCCCAAATTAACGCCCAACAAATTGAGTGACGATGTTGGAGGAATGGAGTGCCCCGACATAGGGTTCAGCAACGTTAACTTTTTTAGAGAAAACTGCCGTCTGGGTTTTTGTAGCGTTAAATTCCACTTGGTTACTGTCACTCCAAGATAGAATTTCTTCCAGGTCTTTGTTAAGTTGAATGACTTCCTGCTGTCTGCGGTTATTCGTCTGAGTAGCCGATGTCCGAGCGTTCAAAGTGAATGAAGAGATAAGCGTACTGTCATCTGCAAAGCTGTAGATTGGATTCTCGGTCTTTTGCAGCAGATCGTTAATGTAAATGAAAATGAGAGTAGAAGACAGTATGGAGTACACCGGCTTGACAGTGGAGGTGTTAGAAAGAAATCCGTCGACTGCCACTTGTAAAGAACGCTCTCTGAGGAAACATGAGGGCCATAAACAGAACTTTTTAGACATACCATAAGAACGTAGCTTAGCCAACAGCCCATCCTGTCAAACACGGTCGAATGCCTTGGATATGTCAAGAGCAACCGTTCCTGATTCTCCAAGTATTCAATTGCGTTGTTCCAAACATGTGTTACATAAGTCAGAAGATCTCCTGTTGATCTATTTTTTACGAAAGCCATATTGGTGATCGCTAATAATGTTGAATCCTTCAAGATATTTTAGAAGATGCTAATTGATAGCCTTTTCCATGACTTTCGAAATTATTGAAAGCAGTGCAATTGGTCGGTAGTTATTTGGCAAGGTCTTTTTGCCTTCTTTAGGTATCGGCTGAACTGTGGCGCATTTCCAGCAGGAAGGAAATATTCCCTTTCTGTAGGACAGGTCGAAAAGTCTACAGAAAACTGGTGTTAGTTCCCTCGCACAGTTTTTGAGAACTATGGCAGGTATTCCGTCAGGGCCAGAAGTTTTTTTGGTGTCTAGCTTCATTAAAATACGTTTTATGATACGCTGTCTGAAGACAATATCGGGCATCCTTGACTGCACTATGGGAATAGGAGGTGGTGTTTTTCCTTGGAAATCGACAGTAGAATGTGAAGCAACGAGTTCAGCCAACAAGTTCGCTTTCTCAACAGGTGTCGTTGCAATAGAATTATCTGGCCGTGTGACTGGTGGTATGGTGGATTTGGCAAAATTTTGACTAACTGCCTTAGATTGTTAAAACTTGCTTGTTTTCACGATCGCTACAAAAATGCAACTGAACGTTCGTATCTGAAACTTCACTGCACGCTAACTAGTAGATAACACTTAATAAATCTCGTAATAACTTGGTTATCTTGGCCCCATATCTGTGCCAGATAGAGAACTTCTGGAACGACCCACGTAGAAGGGAAAGACTATAGGATTTGATTATTCAAGGGCAAAATTTGCAAATTTTTTGGAACACGTATTTTCCAGATGTCCTGAGATAAAATCTATCTCAATCTGTCAAAATCAAGCCTCTCGGCTTAATGAATTCGAAATTAAAAGTAAGAATTAAGTAAGACAAATAACAATTTACATAAAAAAGTATCAAAAACATAACGAATCACTTACAGCGACTAATCAGAAGGTTTCCGTTTCAAAAAGAAAACCTTTAAATTAAATTAAAACTTCGTCAACGAGCAGCGAAAGAAAACTTTTTGAAAAACAAAACTTTTACAAAGACAAAATCGCTAACAAAATAATAAGATTAGCAAAGTTTCCTATTATATAAGTTAAGTGCCTCGAACTACAACGAAAAAGGTTTGTTTATAGTTTGGCTTTTAAGTATTTCGAGTATTTGCAGTGTTGCACTAGAAAAGCTTTTACCTTTTAGTTCGTCAAAAGGTGCATTTTTATTAATGAAAACTATTCTATTCTTGTTTTCATTGTGAAGGAAAAAAGTTTTGTCAGTAAGAAAGAGACCATTTTAAAAAGTGGCGAGTAAAAGAGCACAGGGAGGATGTTATTAACAACCAGAATTTAGTCGGATTACTCAGGATGTATCACCACTACATTAAACACTTTATTTTTGCACTTGACACGCGATTCGCAGTTATTGGGCCAAAGATTCCATATTCCCAACATAGTTAGTCAGATTAACAGTAGGAGTTTGTATGAGGCGTTAGAAAACTACGTGCAAAAAGGACAGCAAATTTTATAAAAATCTTTTTATTTACAGGTATATTGCTTCTAGATTTGTCCCGTGTTGATTGAATAAGTAACGCTGCCGGCTTCTTCAGAGCTCAGAATCTAGCACAACAATAGCAGTACGATTTTTCTATGCCTTCGTTAGATGAAAATTGCTTGCCGTCCAGTCATTTCCTCAAGTTTTGAAACAGATGATAGTCGGAAGGTTCCAGTTCGGCGAATATGTGGGTCTGGAAGAAGTTCATACCTGAATTCCACTAATTTTGCAGTTGTCAATGTAGACGAGTCTTATGATGGAAAAGCACTTTTTTCCTTCCATGTTTGATTGATTTCGGCACCTGAACGACCAAGCAGAGATGCCTAGTAGACGCTGGTGATTGTTAACTCCTTTTCAAGATAACTGACTAAAATAATCCCTCTTGCATTCTAGAAAATACTTGCCGTGACTTTTGGTTCTGATGGGACAGCTGACGCTTTCGTCGGAGCAGATTTAACTATTCCTTGGTTTCAGGTGGATAATGGTGAATTGAACTTTCAGCTACAGTAATATATCGTCACACAAATTAGCCGGAATTGCCTGTATAGAGTTTTAAATTAGCCGAATATAACCTGAAACATCCACATTTTTGGTCTTCGTCTTCTGTGTTCATATGGCCCATTAAAAAGTATCCCAACCATTTGTAAATCATCCTAATCGACGGGGAAGAGTTCCTATAGTGTTTGTTAAGCTTTGTTTTAGTTTCCCCTGAATCGTTTTGATCGAAGAACGCAACTTGGGAGAGTAAAAAGCACGTTACTTGCAAAATTATGTTATTTTAGCTGTGAGTATAATCTGTTAAAAAAAATGTCATCAACTTTGACAACACACTGTATATTTAACTTTGAGGATACACACTAATTAAATACTACATAATTTTACCAGGTATTTTAAATTACCTTCACTAGCTTACCCATAACATCCCGTCTGTTTTGAACCGAAATAATAATACAAAGTGTCCCGGCCCGGTCGTTACAATAAAATATATTCAGGGACCGTTTTAGACTCGGCAAAGCGGAACCCTAACCACACCACACAAAACAAAAAAACTATATTAAGGCCCAAATTTACATCCGGTAGTTAGAGTTTCAAAACAATCCAGACCCTAATAATATTAACACTAAAAACAAGACGAGTCCGAAAAGTTAAAATACCGTTTGCGATGTTGTCGGTTTGGGGAATAAAGGGGAGTTTTTATAAATGTGCGTTTGTACGTAAAACCACTGGTCGCGGTTCGGTGGAGCTCGGTCAGATTCCGTCACTTGACTTGCGCTTTTTTGAGCTCTTTCGGTCTTCTAATTCAATTCAATCTTAGGTGAAACGTCGGAATGCTTCTTCAAATTGACATGGTCTCAAGAACCACGTTTTCCCATCTAACCAAGACCTTGGTTGGGAAATTATGGATATTTCCCACCCGAGGTAAGGCATTTCAAGTATCTGTTTGGTGTATTTCCAGAGGCTGTTGATAGGCAGTGGATTCTGCTGATCAGAGACTAAAGGACAGTTTAAATCAACATATAGAAACTCAAAAATTTGGAAAGTCGTTTTAAAATCGGGAGTTATAAGTATTCTTTATAGCTTAATTAATACTTTAAATTAGATTATGGAAAAACTGGGAGAATACGGAGATGAAATTGCTGTAGGCATTTTTAATTTAAATTTTTACAATATTATCATAGTGTACGTTATGTTATTTTGTTTATTTCTTCCTCTTCTTCTTTTTTATATGGTCCGTCATATAAGCAGGCATACTGCCTGTTTTGTTCCCATTAGGCCTCTTTCGATGTGGACGTCCAGCATTCCTTCCACCTTTTCGGAGTTCTTCTACCAAAGGGTTTATTGAGTTTCCCTTTTTATCAGTCTGTTGTCGTCCATCCGAACTAGGTGTTTATTCCACTGTTTCCTTTTAGTTCTGGTCCATTTGGATATTTCTTGGATATTACTTAGTTTTTGTGGATCTTTGTTGGGGATTCTGTCGTGGATAGTTTTTCATGTATGTCCCTAATCACCTTAATTTCTGTTGTCCTAATCATTTGTGCTGTTTTACAACTGTCCACTCTTATTTCTACAGCATATATGAGGGTCGATCGATCTCACTGTTTTCTTGATTGATTGATTGATTACACTGGTCAACAAAAAAAAGAAAATTGCTTGTTTCCTGTGATTTTTTTTTGTTTCTATCTCAAATTGACGCGTATTTTTTAAATATGGCAACAATTTTTCTCTAACAGCTTTTGTTTTTGAGTTATAGCTAACTACCCTCATTTACTATTTTTACTTAGATTTTCGTTTTTTATTGGACACTAAAATATATTTTGTTGTTTTAGATATGGCTTCGTCAAGAAGATGTTGTGTGCTTAATCCCGATTGTTTTTGCTATATTTGTCGTGAATATATATTTGCAAAATATCGGACTTTGTGAAAACTGCGTATCATCAATACTTTAAAATAAAATTGTGTAATCAGGACAAGCCATGGGTTCCTCATATTGTATGCCAGAAATGTGTGGTTTGTCTACGGTTATGGTCCAGTGGAAAAAGAGATGCAATAATGTTCGTAACACCCATGATTTGACGAGAACTTCGAAACCATCATGACGACTGCTACTTCTGTGTTGTGAAAATAAACGGAATTAACCCTGGAAATCGAAGTAAGTGGTCATATCCTAATTTATCTTCTACTCGACGACCTCAATTAAAATCACAAGAGGTACAACCCAGCACATCTAAATCTTCTGATGATCCAAATCTCTGTGAACCCGAACGAAATACATCAAGTGAAGACTCTGATTCAGACTACAAATGTAGCCTTTCAGAACATCAACCATTTAATCAGAAAGAACTAAATGACTTAGTAAGAGATCTGAACTTACCAAAAGAAGCTTCTGAAATTTTAGCATCTCGTTTAAAAGAAAAAAATTTGCTTACTCCAGAAACCAACATTACATTTTATCGTACCCGAGAAAAAAAATCTGTATTTTTCTCAAGAGAAGGATTTAGTTTTTTGTAACGATGTTGGTGGTATTTTGCAGCAGATGGGATTAAAACAGTACCAACCTAGTGATTGGCGTCTTTTCATAGACAGCAGCAAAAGAAGTTTAAAGTGTGTTTTGCTTCATAACGGTAACAAGTACGGATCTATACCTATTGCACATTCGACGACTTTAAAAGAAGAATACGTAAATGTTTCTAAGGCTATGGAAAAAATTAAGTATCAAGACCACAAATGGGTCATTTGTGTTGATCTGAAAATGGTTAACTTTCTTTTAGGTCAACAAGGGGGGTACACAAGGTTCCCTTGTTTCATGTGTCTCTGGGATAGTCGTGACAAACAACACCATTGGTCACAAAAAGTTTGGCCAGTGCGGGAAGAGCTAAAAGTTGGTACAAAAAATGTTATAAACGTGCCTTTAGTTAGCCGAGACCGCATCATACTTCCACCACTTCATATTAAACTCGGCATAATGAAACAGTTTGTGAAGGCGCTTGACAAAAGTGGCGAATGTTTTAATTTTCTTTCAAGCAAGTTTCCAGGATAAAGTTCAGAAAAATTGAAAGCTGGTATTTTTGATGGGCCACAGATTAGGCAACTCGTGAAAGATCCTAATTTTGTCAAATCAATGACTGAAGTCGAATCCAAAGCTTGGAATTCATTTGTTTTGGTTATGAGTAGCTTCAGGCAAAAAGAAATCTGACGACCATGTCGAGCTTGTTGAGTGCATGCTATCGAACTTGCAAGAGCTAGGGTGCAACATGAGCATAAAAATCCACTTCCTGCATTCGCATTTAGACCGATTTCCACAAAATCTGGGTGATTTTAGTGAGGAGCAGGGTGAAAGATTTCATCAGGATCTTCGGACAATGGAAGCGCGTTATCAGGGCGGTGGGACTCACATATGATGGCAGACTACTGCTGGAGTTTGCAACGAGATCTACCTAAAGTCGTTCATTCAAGGAAATCTTATAAAAGATCATTTGCTAGTGTTCAATAGAAATTTTGTTAACATAATGTATTATTTTTTTGTATTTTTTTGGCAAAATAATAAAACTGTATATTTCAAAAGGTAAAGCTGTTAGCAATCTCCCAGTATTTTTTTCATAGTCAGGGCCATAGAAATACCCAATAACAGAAAAAAAAAATAAAGGAAACAAGACTTGTGTTGACCAGTGTTATTTTATTGATGAGGGAGCGTCAATAACTAGATCATTTGGCGCCCGATTTCGATTTAGATATTATTATTTTGGGGTATAGTTTCATTCAGATAGTTTATTAGATTTTTGATTCCGTCATGGTTCGGTCATAGCGATTGCGATAATGGTCCTCTGATGTTGTATTTTAATTCCTTGTCAAGGAAGTCGTTTGATTCCAAAATGTGCTTTATAGACAGAGGGCTATTATTAGGATAAGTGTGGCCGATGGCAACTCTCCTTCACATAACATTTTCCTTGCGAGATAAAGAAGAAAGGTACAGAGGAGGAAAAACGAGAGGTTTTACCTCCCATAGTTTGTTAGTACCGTCTTTCAAGTCCCAGTCTAATTGGAATAGATTTGCTATAGTGGTTCTAAAATGGTTTGAAAGATATTTAGAGGAGAAAATGAATTTTGTAGGGGTTTCAGTGGAAATAGCAGATTTTACATTCAGGTCAGCTGCTTCGTTTCCTTTTATTGATTTGTGACTTGGGACCCACAAGAATACAAATGGTAAGCATCTGTTATGTCCAATCTGAAGGAGGTCAATAATGTTCAGAACCAGAGGGTAAGAAATTTTGGAAGAGGAAATGGCCCGCAGCGAGGACAGAGAGTCCGTGATAAGTATGTATCTCTGACTTGATTTTGAAGAGATTGCTCATCTTAGGGCTTCTTTTAGTCCTAATAGTTCCGCTGAGAATATCGGAGATATGTTGTTAAGTTTCAATTTTAAGATCAAGCTCTCAGCAATCACTGCAGAACCAGCACCTGAGGGAGACTTTGCCCCATCCGTGTAGATAGGGAAAAAGTCTCTGTAGTTTTCTTTTAGTATTGTGATAAAGGAATTCCTAATAAGGCGGTCAGGGACTAGTTTTTTTTATCGTATTTGAGTAGAGAGAGGTCAATGGATGGAGGAGTAGAGATCCAAGGGGGAAACATTAAAAATTTAGAGGCTTGGTGGAATTTAAAAGAAAGATTATGAATATAAAAGGATGATGGCTATTATGGAATCTTGCTTGCACTTTAATATTTCAGCTTGCATCTTTCAGAATCAGCTTGCATCTTAATAATTCTTTTAAAGCTACCATACATTTTGTCTTAGTTATGTTGATAATCATGTTTAGTTTTCTCGCTCCCAAATTGAAGCAATGAAAGAATTTCTAAAGATTGTCCTTAGAATCGGAGATGAGGACTGCATCATCGGCGTAGCAGTTTGTGTGGATGTGTGTGTGTTGCCTATTTTGTATCCTTTAGTTTTTGGAAGAATCTCCACTATTCTGTCCAAGACGAGTTAAAGATAAAGGGACAACGTGAATCGCCTTGTCTTATTCCGGCGTTTATTTTTACTTCCTTGCTCAGTAGATGTCCCACTTTTATATTTGTTCCACATTCTGTGTTAATGTCATGTATGATTTTTATTAGCTTCTGGTCTGTCTGCTTTTCATGTAATAATTTTATAATATCTGTTCACTGCACTCTATCGAAGGCTTCGGTCATGTCGACGAAACATATATATGCAGGTTTGTTAAATTATTTAGTTTTTTTTCCATTATCTACCTCATTATAACTATGGCATCTATGGTCGGTCGATTTTTGTGGAATCCCTGTTGTTCCTCTCTTATTTGAATATCCTTGTTCATTCCTTCGAGTATCATTTTTGTTAATACTTTTAGTATTTAGGAGCATTATTCCGCGGCAGTTTTCCGGTGACGTATTTTGTTGTTTTTTGAGTATTGGGATTGTTATGCTAGTTTTCCAATCTGTGTCCATGTTTTACTACGTTTGTAAAGAGCTGTGCTAGTTGTTGATATAGGATTTCACCTTCATATTTTAACATTTCATTTGTAATGTCGTCTGGTTCTGAGGATTTTCTATTTTTAAGACTTGTTATAATTCTTTCTGTCTGTTCTAAAGCTACTTCTAGATTTACTTCTTTCACTTCTTCAAGTATGGTTTCATTATTTTTTTCTTCTTTATAAGATTTTCAAAGTATGTTTGCCATTCTTGAATTGTAATTGTACTAGTTTGTACCATGCCTTTTATATTAAATTTGTTTCATCTTAACATTTTCCAGATTTTTCTTTGAGCGCCATACAGATCACTTTCTATCCCTTTAGCAAATGTCTTCCAATATTCTTCTTTAATTTGTTTTCATCCTCTATTCATTAAGCTTCTTTCTGCGATATATGCGTTCTTTTCTCATTCTTTTTTATTTGTGACTTAACTACGCAATACTATATAGTTTAAGAGCAGGAAATAATAAAGAAAAGTTACAAAATACTAAATAAATTTTAATCGGTGACCTCTCTAGGGCAATAAAGATAATTGAAATTAAATACAGGACTTGGGGAACAATTTTATTTTCTTTCTTTCATGAAATTCTCTTAATGAAACTATTTCGATTTTAAATTAAATTTGAACTGAATAAACTTTAAACTTTTACGACGCTGATTTCCGTTATAAAAGTTATTTTGTCTGAACCGACTGGATAAGCATTCGTTAAAACTTGGGCATTTACTTTCAATATTGCTATTACTAGTTTCATTAGGTTGGGTTATTTATTTCCCTCTAATGATAAAATTTTCAAAAAAAAATTATATATATAATGTGTATATATATATATATATATATATATATATATATATATATATATATATATATATATATATATATATAAACGGACGAAGAAAACTGGGAGAAAGAAATGGTTCAGCTCCAACAAGCCTTAACATTGAACGGCTATAAGAAAAATAGTCTACAACAAGCTTTACGAAAGTCACAAAAACGGGAAAAAACTGAGGAGGCAAAGGCTTTCCTTCCCTATGTAAAAGGGACCACAGACAAAATCGGAAAACTCCTTAAGAAACACAATATCACAACAGTCTTCAAAACAGATCGAAAAATCAAGGATATCCTACCCACAGTCAAGGATAAAATCCCGTTAGAAGACCAAGGAATATATGAGATCCCATGCGGCGACTGTAATTTGTCATACTAATCGCAGGATAAGTACAAGAAAAGACGAACACATAAATGCAGTTAGACAAAAAACAATAACATCATCGCTTTTTCAACACGTCGCCAAGACAGGACATAAAATTAATTTTGCTAAAACGAGGGCTTTAGCAAGAAGCAACAACCTGTCCACAAGAATAGTAAGAGAAGCTATAGAAATAGAAAAAAGGCCCAATCTCAACAACCGAGACGACAGCCAACGTTTACCAACTGCTTGGAAAAATATTCTTACCAAGTGCAGAATTAAGCCAAAAAACAACACAGAGCCTGAAGCAGAAACAATACAAAATACACCAGCCAGAATAACACGCAGTCAGACGCAAGCGATTGGCCAATCCCAACCAACCAATAAGAACGCCCCTGTTGCGCATATAACCAGACGCAATCGAACCGCAGAGCTCAGTCTACTTCGAGATTCCATCACGTAGGCTTTGAAAAGATGGGTGAGATCCCACTGAAACGTCAGCTGCTAAACAATCCTTCTCAGGATATCCAGCCTACACGGGAAACCCGAGACACACAGTTATCATATATATATATATATATATATATATATATATATATATATATATATATATATATATATATTTATCCAATCGCTTCCTGTATCAATAATCGCCTGGTATCTTCAAGGCACACTGTCGACGAGATTTTCTGCATACTTCGCAAATTTTTAGAATCTCGTGAAACAACGGAGTCAAAGTCCTCAGTCTTTCCTCTGAGCTCTGTCATTACCAGTTTTCAACAAGGTTGGCATCCGGCGATCGTGAGGGTCACTATAGTATCATATCGCGGGCCCAAGTGAGCTGCTTCGCGACGTGATATTCGTCCGGCAAAGGTTTCTTCAACGTGTTTCGGAATTTGATATCATGAGCACAATTTTCTTAATTTTGCCGCTCCTTGTCGCAGCGTCAATTTCGGGTCCCGTGAACACAGGACAGGATTCGTTTTTCGACTTTCGGAGTAACTTTGCCTACCTAGCCACGTTTTGGCAAGTCGTCGATATTTTTCGTCTCGTTAAGATGATTTACCGACTTCTTCGCAAACGGTACCGACTTTTTAATATATTTAGCGGCCGTAGAATGTGGCATTTTAGCCAACTGCCTCTAACCGAGGCGCAAACAAGTGAATCCTTTTGGATTTTACGTGATTTCGGCGAAAGATACTTTTACTAAAATGTTTCGTAGACAACGGTTCCCTCTATCGATTTTTGGTTGAATCGTTACTATCGTATCTACCAAAAAAGAATTATCGCGGACATGTTCTTACTTGTATACTGTATAATATTTTGAGCACTTTGTAGCTTAGAAAACACACTGTACGAGGCTGGTTTGAAAAGTCCGTGCAAAAATAAAAACTACTTATGTGTTTGGCGTAAACCTTTTTTATTTTTCGACATAGTCTCCTTTTAGGCTTATACACTTCGTCCAACGATGTTCTAGTTTGTGGATCCCTTCCGAATAATAGGATTTGTCCAAGTCTGCAAAATATCCATTAGTGTCTGTAATCACCTCCTCGTTTGAATAAAATCTTTGTCCCGCCAGCCATTTCTTCAAATTGGGGAACAAATAGTAGTCCGAGGGAGTCAAGTCTGGAGAATAGGGGGGATGTGAAACGAGTTGGAATCCTATTTCCATTAATTTTGCGACCACAACTGCTGAGGTGTGTGCTGGTGCGTTGTCGTGATGGAAAAGGACTTTCTTGTAGGCCAATCGCGGGCGTTTTTCTTGCAGCTCGGTTTTCAAACGGTCCAATAACGATGAATAATATTCACCTGTAATAGTTTTACCCTTTTCCAGATAGTCGATGAGGATAATCCCTTGCGAATCCCAACAGATAGTCGCCATAACCTTTCCGGCCGAAGGAACGGTCTTCGCCTTTTTTGGTGCAGATTCCCCCTTGATAACCTATTGTTTAGATTGTTGTTTGGTCTCAGGAGTATAGTAATGTATCCATGTTTCATCCACAGTGACGAAACGACGCTTAAAGTCCTCCGGATTCTTCTGGAACAGTTGCAAACCATCCTTGCAAAATTTCACACGATTCCGTTTTTGGTCAAGCGTGAGCAATCGCGGCACCCATCTTGCGGATAGCTTTCTCATGTCCAAATATTTATGCAAAATATTATGTACCCGTTCAGTCGAGATGCCCACAGCACTAGCAATCTCACGCACCTTAACTCTTCTGTCATCCATCACCATATCATGGATTTGATCAATGATTTCTGGAGTCGTAACCTCCACAGGCCGTCCAGAACGTTCAGCGTCACTTGTGCCCATATGGCCAGTCCGAAAGTTTTGAAACCACTTATAAACTATTCTAATTGAAGGTGCAGAGTCACCATAATGTATATCAAGCTTCTCTTTAGTCTCCTGAGGCGTTTTGCCTTTCATAAAGTAATGTTTAATCACCACACAAAATTCTTTTTCGTCCATTTCTTGAAAATCACTCGACTTCCTTGATTCACACGAATGCTAAACACAAATAAATAGACCAATATGGCTGAAACTTGGTGTGCGTTCATTCAAGAGATACTACTAACTAAACATGACCTCGATACGCGCCGGTGGTGCCATCTCTCGGACTTTGCACGGACTTCTCAAACCAGCCTCGTACTGTACTTCAAATATAAGTTATAAAATACACGCTGCATACACAGCGCGACAGTGAAACTCCTTTAAAAAAAGTTGCCAGTAGTGTATTAAAATAGAGTTCGGTAACTTTTCACGAGTACTTTGTATAATCCCGGGTTAACTATGTTAGATTAAAATAATCTTATTAATGCCCATGACTAATCTCTTTAGTATGCTGTTAAAACTTGGAACAATAATAACGGAAGAGGTTTCGGCTATTATTGTAGGCCGAATCTCCAATCTCAGGTAACTATTACACAAAAAGCCGGATGGCATTTAGGATCAGGAGGGAACAGGATCACGGTACAGGTCAGACGAAATGAAAATACATTAAAAAAGGTCTTCTTTAAACTTTACATATAAAAAAAAATCACTAAAGTGATCTAAAAAAAATATAATTACTTTCCACATTAAGGAAACTATTATATTTGTGAAAAAACTCTGTCGATGTTTTAGTAGTTGTAGGAGGCTCGTTTTTAAAGTAAGTACAGTTCTGATATTAAAAGAAACACAAGACCATTTTTTTAACAATTTTATATTTACACTAGCCGGGCCCGCAGCTTCGCTCGCGGGGGCTTGATCCACTACTATCGTCACTGCTTATTCCTTATGTTACGCAACGTAATAAAATATCTCCCATTATTTCCCTTTATCTCCCAATATTTCTCCTTATCTTCCATTATCTCTACATAATTTCCATTATCTAGGCTTATCTCCGCTCATCTCCCATTATTTCTCCTTATCTCCCATAATTTCTCCTTAGCTCCTACTATTTCACCTTATTTCTCATTATCTAGGCTTATCTCGACTTATCTAGGCTTATCTCGACTTATCTAAGCTTATCTCGACTTATCTCGCAATATTTCTCCTTATCTCCCATTATTTCTCCTTATCTACCATTATCTCGCCATAACTCCCATTATCTAGACTTATCTCTGCTCATCTCCCATTATTTCTCCTTATCTCCCATTATTTATACTTATCTCCAATTATCTCACCTTATCTCCCATTATCTAGGCTTATATTGAATTATATAAAATATATGTATAAATTTATAAAAACTCGTAAATCGGATAAGTGGTTCTCAAGTGATAAGCTCACTAACGGACAGACAGACAGACAGGCAGAGAGACAGGCAGACAGACAGACAGAGAGATGTTGCATTTTATATATATTCTAAATAGGAAATTGTAGATAACCTGGACAGAGAACAAATGTATGATTTAAAAAAAAAATACGTAAATCGGATAAGTGGTTCTCGAGTGATAAGCGCACTAACAGACAGATAGAGAGACGTTGCATTTTATATATATTATATTCTTTGCTACATGATATTGTTCCATATTTAATGCTTTAGGCAGTGTATTGCAAGAGAACGCGCTAGCAGCAAACTTTTCTCCGACTTGATTCACTATTATCGTCACTGCTTATTCCTTATGTCACCTAACGTAATAAAATATATCCTATAACCTGGCCAGAGAACATATGTATGTTTAAAAAAAGCACGAAAATCGGATAAGTGGTTCTCCAGTGATAAACGCACTAACGGACAGACAGACAGACAGAGAGACGTTGCATTTTATATATATTATAGATTATAGATGTAATAAAATATATTTCTATAACCGGGTCAGAGAACATATATATGAATTTAAAAAATCACGTCAATCGGATAAGTGGTTCTCGAGGGATAAGCGCACTAACGGACAGACAGACAGACAGTGATACGTTGCATTTTATACATATTATAGATATAGGTTATTATTATTATTATATAACCTGGCCAAAGAATATATGTATGAGTTTAAAAAAAGACACGTAAATCGAATAAGTGGTTCTCGCGTGATAAACGCACTAATGGACAGACAGAGAGACATTCCATTTTATATATATTATAGATATTCTCTGCTACATAATATTATTCCATATTTAATGGTTTAAGCTGTGCTTGCAAGGGAACGCGTTAGCGGCAAACTTTTTTCCGACTTCATTCGCTATTTTACATCACTGGTCATCCCTTATGCTAATAAAGTATAGCCTATAACCTGGCCAGAGAACATATGTATGTTTTAAAAAAAAAGTACGTAAATCGGATAACTGGTTCTCCAGTGATAAACGCACTAACGGACAGACAGATAGACAGACAGAGAGACGTTGCATTTTATATATATTATAGATGAATGCTCGGTTCTTATTCTTCTTTTCAACGTAATTTCCACTTATATTAAACCACTTGTCGTATTATAAGACCAGCTTCTGTTTTCCACCCTCATATAAATCTGCCTCCTGGTTTGTTAATTACTGCAGCACGGCTGCCTTTGCGTGGTCGTCGGTATCTTAGCCCTACGAGTGATATTTTCGAACTGAGCAGGCCAGCGCACCGTTTGCTTTGAAGCTAGAGTTTTGCCTTAAACTGAAAAGATATTTTACCGATTATAGTAAGTTCTCCTTTTACCTGCTTTTATCTTTCTTAGAATCATAAAAGTAGCAGCATATGTTTGACGCAGGTAGAGCCAAACCTTTGTAAACAGCCGAAAGGTAAGTTAGCATGCCGCGCGGTCGATTTGGCCTGCCGTACACTTGGCGCTATTATCGTCTACAATTTCGAAAGTATTTGGAATTTTTAGAGAATATTATTGAATACTTTCTAAAAAGTCGATTTTTCCTACCCGAGAAAGTGTAATGTTCCCTTAAACTATTTAAATCGGTGGGGGGGGGGTCTATAACCGAGCAGATAGACAAGGAAGATCCTTCTTGCTGGCTTCATTATAACTTCTGGGTAATGTTAGCCATACCTACAGTGGAACTTGGGATCCGAGTCATATGATTATCGTCAGATGATAATCTCTTAGCCCGCTGTTTTGTTTTCTGCTTCCCGCTAACTATGCACCTCGACCGAGGACAACGATCGTTTAAATAAATTTTGAATGTGTTTTGGTAAGATACGACAGTCTGCATCTCTGGCTACTGTAAGCCTAATTTTAAAGGCATGCCTGCTCTCTGACAATAGAAGGATTATTTGGCGAGTTTCTAACAATTACCGCTAATAAAATTAAACAAAGTCCATATTTCAGCAGTTATGTACTTTTTGCTCATCTGTCGAGACGCGTTTCGCGTATCACTACTCGTCAGCCAACCTAGGATCGACAGAGAAGAGAACAAAATTCAAAGTACTTATAACAGTACAAGCGTAAAGAAGATACAACAATCATTAATGACGGACGGTCGCCCACTTCGTCTCTCATCGTGCACGCTTGTACAGTCATCTTTAAATGATCTAACCCATTTTCTTACTATTGCATCGCTCATAGCGTTCTCGCCGTACACTTCTCTAATCTGACGATGAATTTCGGCCGCTTTTACGTCTCTTCCATTTAAAAAACAAATTGCAGCGCGTATTTCACAATCCGCGGAATTTGCAATGGTCTGAGACATTTTCAACACGTACAAACAAACGTAAACTAGAGCGAATGCTTCCGTAAAGATGCGAATAGTAAGCGCGCATGCACGGAACGGCGACCGCAACGCTGCAGCGTCCATATTTCAAAACGAGCCTCGTATAGTATTCGGCTTACGAGTTCTTATTATTTTCATCTGAATAAACGGCCGGGTTAACTATATTAGTTAGATTAAAATAATCTTGTTAATGCCCACGACTAATCTCTTTAGTATGCTGTTAAAACTTGGAACAATAATAATGGAAGGGGTTTCGGCTATTATTGTAGGCCAAATCCCGAATCCCAGGTAACCATTATACAAAAAGCCGGATCAGGAAGGAACAAGATCACGATACAGGTCAGACGAAATGAAAATACACTGGAAAAGATGTTCTTTAAACTTTACATATCAAAAAAAATCGCTAAAATGATCTTAAAAAAAAGTATAATCGCTTTCCACATTAAGAGAAGGATTGTATTTGTGAAAAAATGTTACCAATGTTCTAGTAGTTGTACATATTTATTTGATTCCAGCTCTGCCGTAATAACTACCGGAAATTCACTTTTTAGCCATTATCTTCACCTACAATTAACAAAACTCAATGGCCTCGACGTAGACCCCGGTAAAGCTAAACTTGAACCACACAACTGAAACTATATCACGACCTAAATTTATATTCATCCATTTAAGTTTCCGAACAATACGAACCCTAATAACAATAACACTAAAAATACGAGTCCGAAAAGTTAACGATCCACTGCAACGTTGTCATATATTGTAACACATATAAATATTTTGCTTGTTTTAATAAATTAAAACTATTTTTCACGCCAGTTCGGTTCGCAATTTTATAAAAAAGTTGTTACTTCATTATCGTAGTCCCTTGGGCCTATTGAGTCTTCTACGAAAATAATAACGTAAACCAATAATTTAAGACTCATTGCATCAGAGGTAAGGAAGGCAGAACAGTCACCATCATGCCTGGAATCATTGACATTTGAAAAGATTACTCTAAATAACTTTTTGGGCCTCAAGTCGTGGATGACTGCATTGTCGACAACGAAGCCGCCGAAGAACAAGAGCCATGTATTCTTAAATATGAAGCTATTCAAAGGTTAAAGACAGAAAAGCAGCAGGTACTGACGAGATAACTGCCCAAATAATAAAGATGGTGGGAGAAACCGTCGTGACTGTGCATCAAATGTGTAATGTGGTATGGAAGACTAGAAGATGGCCGAAAGATTGGTGTGCAGTTGTATTTACACCCTTGCATGAAAAAGGATCTCTTTTAAATTGCAGCAACTATAGAAGAATCGTTCTGGTATCACACACTGCTAAGGTATGGATCTTAAATAAAAGAACAAATTCTCAACATACGCCAGATAATAGAAAAAGTCAGGGAATTCCAAATAACAACCTATATGTGTTTTATAGACTTCTCTAAAGCTTGTGACTGCATGGAAGAAACTCTGGTCAATTCTAATCAGCATTGGATCACCTATACATCTTGTAAACCTTATCCGATCCCTGTATTAAGAATTCAAAGGGCAGAACTAAATTGAATAATTTTTCTTTTCGATCCTTTTAACGTAGAAGCCGGCTTCAGACAGGGCTCTATTCTGTCATCCTTATTTTTAACATATATAGTGAACATATAATGGGGTCTGTTTTGGATGATTGTAGTGGGGGTGTGACAATTGGTAGAAAAAAGTTAAGTAATTTTAGATATGTGGATGATACTGTTATACTTACAACGTCAATACAAGGCCTAGAATTAGTTCTGGAGGGCCTGAAAATCACTAGCAAAAACTATGGATTGACATTTGTTAGAGCGAAAAGCAAAGCACATAAATGATATTGCTGGTTTCACTGTTGTAGATCATTTCAATTATTTGGGATTCCTCATAATTAACAATGGTGGCTGTGAAGCGAAAGTAAGAATACGTTTGACTATGGCTAGAAACTCGACGATCAAACTCAATAATGTCTGGAAAGATCCAGCTGTCCCAAAAAACACAAAGTTAAAATTATTATCCAGCATTATATTCCCCATAGCAACTTCCGCTTTGGAAACACGGATTACACAGGTCTGCAACAAAAATGCTGTCTGGATGTTTTCAACTGATTTCTATGTATTTAGGTGTTCTGAAGACTAAAAATATACTCAAAAAATTCCAGAACGTCAGGTTATTTTGCAAAACGCAAAATTTTATTATAAAAAAGGGTTTTTTGGGCTAACTTGAAGTCATAAATAAATAGGTACAATTTTATTTTGATTACTGTTTTTAAATGTATACAGGCCATAACTATCATTACTTTCTAAATAAAGAACGCCCTGTGTGAGCTAAATTAACAAACATAAACGTTGTAACCAGAATGTGCGCGCTCCAATAGTGTAGAAAGTGGCGCGGTACAATTACGTGTTAACTCGTCATTGTTTTATAGATCTTGGTTCAAAATAGTGCAATGTCATCTGTGCGGAAGTGTGTGAATTCGTCTGACAGTTTCTGTTATATTTGTGGCGAATATATGGTATTAAAGCAACAACTTAATATTACGGACTTTGTAAAAAAAAAGTATACTTCACGTATTTTGGCTTAAAACTTGGAGATCAGTATAAAGTTTGGGCACCTCATAAAGTCTGCAAACGATGTGTTGAAGACCTTCGAAACTGGTTTAAGGGCAAGAAAAAAGCTTTCCGATATGCGATTCCTGTGGTATGGCACGAGCAAAAGAACCATAGTGATGATTGTTACTTTTGTTCGTGTAATGTGAAAGGGTATAATTCAAAATGGAAGCAGTCTATTTCATACCCCAATCTACAATCAGCTATTCGTCCCATCCCTCATGGGACCGAAATACCAGTGCACAAGGCCCCTGCTACCGTGGAAGAGATTCCAAATTCTGACGAAGATGGTGCTGTACCTGAACCCGATGACAAGTCAAGTTTTCAATTTGAAGATGACAGCAGTCCGAAATTATTTTCCCAGGGCGAGCTAAATGATTTGGTAAGAGACTTGAATCTTCCCAAAAACGCTGCTGAGTTGCTTGGATCAAGGCTCAAAAGCAGGAACTTACTTTTGCCAGGAGTGTCTTCCTCCTGGTTTAGATATCGTGAGAAGCAGTTCACGCTTCAATATTGAAGGTTTGATGGATACATTTAAGATCTCATACGACCCAGTACAGTGTCGTATTTTCATAGATTCTTCAAAAAGAAGCCTTAAAGCAGTTCTGCTTCACAATGGCGGTTTCTATGCTTCCATTCCTGTCGGTCATTCCGTACACCTCAAGGAAACCTACAAGAACTTCGAATTGGTTCTTTGCAAATTAAAATATAAAGACCATGGTTGGCAAGTGTGCGGTGATTTAAAAATCTTGGGCATGTTGCTCGGACAACAATCTGGGTTTACCAAATTCCCTTGCTTTTGGTGTCTATGGGATATTAGAGACCGAGCAAATCACTGGACCAAAAAGTGTTGGCCTCCGAGGGAGCTTAAAGTTGACGAAAAGAACGTCCTGCATGAAACTTTGGTGCCTCCTCATAAAGTTCTTCTACCACCGCTTCACATAAAGCTGGGATTGATGAAGCAATTTGTAAAGTCACTTCCAAGAGATGGAAATTGCTTCAAATACTTAATATCAAAGTTTCCAGGCCTCTTGGAGGCACAGTTGAAGGAAGGTATTTTCGTTGGACCAGATATTAGACGGCTTATGGCTGATCCACAATTCATCACAACCATGACGGATCCTCAAAGAGAAGGGTAGACTGCCTTTAAAGAGGTCATAGAGAAATTTTTAGGCAATAACAAAGACCCTAACTACAAACAAATCGCCAAAAGAATGTTAAAAGCATTTCAAGCTTTAGGTTGCCTAATGAGTTTAAAAGTACATTTTCTTCATTCCCACCTCGACTACTTTCCAGAAAATTTAGGAGATCTGAGTGAAGAGCAAGGTGAACGATTTCACCAAGATATTAAGGAGATGGAAAAAAGATACCAGGGAAGATGGAGCGTCTCAATGATGGCAGACTACTGTTGGACGCTTCAGAGAGACCTTCCAGATGCTTCATACAAGCGAAAATGTACCAAAAGGAGTCTCACTGGGAAAAAGAAATGTGTTTAGTGATTACTAATGAATGTATTTTAGATAAAAAAATAAGTTTTGTTACGCAATTATAAATTAAAAAAAATTTTTTTAGTCTTTTATCTTTTATTTTAAGATGATAACTTGTTTAACATAGATACCTATATTATCAGAAAACGTGACGTTCTATGACAAAATGAAAGTCATTTTCGGATTCGGTACACCCAAAAACATAAGAATTACGCAAAAAAACCAAAACAGCTCTCAATTTTTTTTTTTTTGCAGACTTGTGTTATTAAACAAGTTGACAAAAGACGAATCGATGCGTTTGAGCTGTGGGCATATTCAAGAATCCTCAGAGTATCATATACCGAACATCCTACTAATGTATCTATTCTTGAAGAGCTTAATATAAATGACCGATTTTTAAACAGAGTTAATAGACAGTACCTGAAATATTTTGGTCACATTATGAGGAAAGTGGATGCCTTGGAAAAGCTTGTAGTAACGTGGAAGGTAGAAGATAGAAGATCAAGAGGACGGTCTCCAACAAGATGGTACGACCAAGTAAGATCTCTTCTTGGTATGGGTATGCACGAGTCAAGTTAGGTTTTTATTGGATTTTATTTGTCTGATTGGAGTCCCGGAATTGACCGGCGGCCTTGATTGGCTGGAACATCGAAGAACGATTGGCGACTTGAGCCTATTCTACAAGTATTTTCATGGAAAGTGTCCGAAGGATATGGCCCGCTTAATTCCTCCCAGAGCGGTGCATATTAGAAATACACGTCGCGCTAATACTTCACATGCGTGTGATGTTCAGCTTGTTACTCCTCGTACAACGCTTTTCAAGTACTCTTTTATATGGAGAACATCATCCCTTTGGAATAATTTCCCCAGTACTGTGTTTCCTACTGAGTACAATTTACAGTGATTCAAGAACAACGTGAATCGCTTTTTCCGCACACATGTCGTTCCTGTAGGGCTTTAGGGACTTCCCTGCAGCACGTGTGCCAAACCCATAGAAAAAAAAGGGCGCGCAGGATCGCGATGTCTGGAGAAAGACTGTTGAAACAGCAACCGCATAGTATCACCGATACTCCTATTGGGGAGAAAGGATTGAGAGAGAAACGAACAGTAATAAATTATAAATGGAACACAATAGAAAATAGCTTACATTACATGAATTTTTGTTTAGGGAACCTTATTCTGCTATTGCATGCAATGTTAATTCGGTTTTATTGTTACACAAATAACACAGGGGAACAGCTGTTTTGGTGTCGAGGTTTTTTGAGCTGATTCTATATCAATTTGATGTCCTGAATTCAAATAACGTATTCATTTGTACCTAGGAGCTCAAATTTTTAAGATATACAATTATAGAGAAATATAAGTTACATTATTGTAACTCAAATCCGTAAGCGTAGTAAACAAAAGTAGATACGAAATTTTTATTTTAGTTATACAAAATACAATATTATGTCGTACTTACAAACAAAAAAAAACATTGAAGAAATGAAATAGTCACTCAACACTTGGAAAGCTCCTTTTCCGCGACATTCTTGAATGTTTTTTTAAACAGTCCCTTTTTAAACTCCAGCAGTAATCTGCCACCATGTGCATGTCCCATCTTCCTTGGTAGCGGTCCTCCATAACTTTAATATCTTGGTGAAATCTTTCACCTTGTTCCTTACTCATGTCTCCTAAATTTTCTGGAAAACGGTCTAAGTGGCTGTGTAAATAGTGTATTTTAATACTCATATTGCACCCTAAGGATTTGAAACTATTAAGCATCTTGTTAACCATTTCAACATAGTTTTGAGCTTTATGTTTGCCTAGGAAATTTTCTACAACTGCAACAAATGATGTCCAAGCTTTTCGTTCAACTTGATTCATTGAATTTATGAAGGCAGGATCCTTAATTAATTGTCTTATTTGTGGGCCGTCAAATATCCCTGCTTTGAGTTTTTCTGTGCTCAACTGATGCATTTTTACCCCTATATATGCAAAACAAGACCCATTCTTATCAAGAGCCTTTACAAATTGCTTCATTAAGCCCAACTTTATATGTAACGGAGGAAGTATGATTTTTTTCTCTTTCAACCAAAGCGTCGTTAATGACATTCTTTTCCCCAACGTCCATGTTTTCTCTCTGAGGCCAATCTTTTCTAACCCAGTGGTGTGTTTTGTCCCTACTATCCCAGAGGCACAAGAAACACGGATATTTCGTGTAACCACTTTGCTGCCCAAGAAGAAAGTTTACCATTTTTAAGTCTACACAAATCATCCATTGATGTTCGTAATACTTTATCTTCTGCAAGACCAAAGCTATGGTATTATATTCTTCTTTCAGTTTCGTTGAGTGAGCTAGTGGTATTGAACCATATTTATTCCCATTACGTAGAAGGACACATTTTAAACTTCGCTTTGAACTATTAATAAATAGGCGCCAATCATCTGGAATATATTCAGAAAGTCCCATTTCTTTCATGAGTCCCCTAATTTCGTGACAAAATACAAGATTGTCTTCTTGAGAAAAGAATGGTAGCAGATCTTTTTCTCTTGTAAGGTAAAAGGTAATTTTGGTTCCTTGTTCCAGTAAATTTTTGTCGTTCAACCTAGAAGCCAGTACTTCAGAAGCTTTTTTCGATAAATTGAGATCCCTGGTGAGATCATTTAATTCATTTTGATTGAAGCGTTGAGGAACTGATGACGTCCCCTCATAGTCACTGTTAATTTCATTAGCATCAGAACTTTTATTAGCATCAGAAGAGCGATCAGAGGGAAAATATTCGTCATCAGAGATATGTGGTAGCTGATGAAATGTTGGAATCGGTATTTCATCTGAGTGCGGGATAGGGCGTATTGCCGAGTCTAAATTGGGATAAGTCCACTTACTGCGGTTATTTCGATTGATTCCATTAGTATTTACTAAACAGAAATAACAATCATTGAAGTGGTTTTTTGGTTCTCTCCAAACCATTGGTACGCCGAATTTTAGACATTTTCTTTTCCCGGTAGTCCACTGCCGTAAATGCTCTGTACAAGTTTTACATACGAGATGCGGGGCCCACGTTTTGTCCTCATCACCAAGCTTAACTCCAAAGTATCCAAGATACGCTCGCTTTACAAAGTCAGTAATAGTTTGTCTGTTTTGTTGAAACATGTATTCTCCGCATATATAGCAAAACACATCAGGTTGATTTACACAACTTCTTCTTGAACTGGAACCTGAACTCATTTTAATTCTGTTCAATAACACAAAAACACTCTTTTCTTAACATAAAATAACACGCCGAATTCGATCTACTCTCATTAGTAAGAACGCACAAACTGACGAGACTTGCCCGAGTTAGGTGATTAAAAGGGTCAGTTCAGGTACCTGATAGGCAATGGTTCCACTATTTATAGATTTACCTGGAATTTACTCAATTACAGACTGACAATAAAACCATTGTACCTACATTAATGAATATATAATAATTTTAGAACTCTCATAAATGAATATACTGAATAAAAACCACATTGGTAGATAAGTTGATGTATCTAAAAAAGTAGAGCTGATAGAGAAAAACGGATTGCATGTATAGATTTAGCGTCCTAAATATAGTTAAAATCAGCTCTAAAATCCCAGGCACCAAAACAAAAATATTTTTTTGTTGCCCTGTATAATTTTTGTGAATTTATTTACGAGCTTTTTTAGTGGCACGGCGTACGTGCTGGAGGGGAATCCCTGAAGCACTGCAGGAGTGATGTGTGGGCGAAAAAAGCGATCCACATTTGTCTTACATACATAAACAGTATTATTACGGCACTTGAACTATATAGCATTCATACGAATTGAACTGAGAACCTTCTTTGCAATATTTAGGTTAAAAAAAGGTTTTGTCAGTTTATTCACGATAAGACTTAAATTAAAACAATTGAAAATTCCGTGACGCAGTTGCATTTGATTGTTAAAGAAAGCATATTTCTTTGTATTCAACATTCATTTTTCTGGCAGCATGCTTCGCAATTGTAGCTTGCTTGTAATTTAATCTCTCTATAGCATTACCAGCATTTGTCTTTTCATCGCTTTTCTTTGTACTCTCGCTGTGTTCTTTTTTATTTGCCCTGAGTATTCTTTTTCAGGGAAATAACAAAGTCAAAAGCAAGGGAATTAGGTTGTTTTTGTTATTCGCAATTTGCCTAAATAAAATTTTATTCCGTATAAAAGTAAGTATTTCTTGTATGCTTAACTTTTACACACTAAAAAAAAATGATAAAATGATTTAGCGAGTACTTTCTTTCTAAAACACGCAGCTCTAAAATAATACAGTCCACTTTATGGTGAAATATTAATTTAAAAAACCGGTCAAGTGCAAGTTGAATTGCGCAATTAGTGTTCCGTACGTTGACTGCTTTTAAAATAAAAAATTTTGTTACAGAGGCGTAAAATGATCAGTGACTTCACAAAACACACCCCAAGTGAGTGTTCAACAAAGTTTGTTTCCAATCTTTACTAAAATCTGATGACCTTGAAATTTTTGTTTTTTTATGTACCAGATAAATTATTAAAGGTAATGCACTCGTGATAATTCTCGTTCAATCTACACCCTGTGGAGAATATTCCAGAATTTTTTCAGAATTTTTTGATAAGTACTTTTCGAGATAAGGCGGGGGGACAGCGATTTTTCGCGATTTTTTAAAAATAATACAAAGAAAAGTGCGCGCAAGTATTACATTATATATATATTTTTTTACTCGTGTTTTCACTAGCTTTCATTTGACACTACACTCGATGACCTAGTAAAAATTTTTTTTTTTTCACTTCCGATTTCACCCCCCAAAACTACCCCCCTAAGTCAAAATTTAACTCTCAAAACTACATGGCTCTGATGAGGCCATCAATTCCTATATTATTACCAAATTTCAACTTTCTATGTCAAATAGTTTCGGAGAAAATCGGGTGTGACAGACAGACAGACAGACAGACACCGAAGTGACCTTATAAGTGTTCCGTACGGAACACTAAACCAAAAAAAAATATATATTTGATGATTAAAAAATTATGGTACAATTCTCCCTCTTAAAATCACAAAGTCATTTGGGAAAAAAATTCGATTTTTGGATTTTTATATTTTCTTTTAGTATGATAACTTAAGAATATTTTCTGTAAGGTTCATAGGAATCGGTTAAAAATTCACGAAGTTATAACAGTTTAAAAGAAGTGCCGTTGCGTAGAGTTTTCGGAGCAGGGAGCAAGTAGTTGCTCTCGGGTCAACCTTTGCCAACCTTAAGGTATTTTAAACTTTTTTTTATAATATAATGCACAGAGATTCTTCAGTTGTCCTTCTTAGAAGGGACCAGGCATTCACATCTGCTTTTCCAAGGTTCTATATTTGAAACTGGGACTCTGTACGGTACCGTTGTACAGTTCACTCGTAGCAGTTCACTTGTAGCAATTCAGTCGTAGCAGTTATTAAAGTTTACATTTTAACTGGCTTTATTAAATATGACAAGAGTGGGAGGCCATTGTGGCCGAAATGCACATCGCAGCTAAAGTGAACGGAGAACGAGGTGACCTGGCCGAGCGACAATTGCTGCAAAGTACTAAAAAAGGGCTAGAATGCGTCATAGACAAAAAAAAAATTAGTATTCTAGAAGCTCAAAAAGCTGATGCAGACTCAGCACATTGTCTTGGAGTCGAAGATTTATTTACAGGTAAGAGTTTATTTTTGTATTACTGTTTTTTAACCTGGTTTTTCAAACCTAAAACTTGAAAAGCGTTGTTCTCGGCGGTGTGCAAGATATCTTAAAACGCGCTAAACCGATTTTGATGAAATTTTGTACATATTTTCTCTATACGTATTGCTCGAACAGTATTTCTCTTAAACTTAGAAATAATGGAAAAATGAACGCTGAAATAGAAGTATATTACGACATACATGCCCCTTTTAACCTCCCACTTACCCTTTGACCGCTACAAATTCTACTATAGAAAAATTGCTTTATATTTAATATCCAATATCTCAATCAAAAACCAGGAAAAATTCGCATAATATTACTGAAAAGATACAATGACCCCCACCCTTTTCAATTTCTTCCCACGTTAACAATAACAAAAATGAAAAAAAATGTAATGTTTGAATTTGCTTAAGATCTGTGCATTCTGTCAACAAAAAAAATCCTGGATATTATACAAAATTCTCTCATCTCTTTCACCCACTTTCCCCTATTAAAATTAATAGCGATAAAAAAATAAGTTAATTTTCATACTCCTACAGTCTAAAAACCCTCAAAAGCATATATAGTACGATATATGTGAAGCAACCCTTCTAACCCCCTACCCCACCCCACATCTCATTTTCCCCTTATATATTTTACTATAAATAATAAGCTTTAAAATTTACCAATCAAAACAACCACAAAACCTAGAGCAAATCTCAAAATACTACTAAAATTAAACAATATTTAACCACTCCTACCCCTTTCACCCTCTACTTGTGTTAAAATTGAAAATAATGAAAAAATAATCTAACTTTCCAATTCTTCGACTCCAGAAATCTTGAAAAGGACATGTAACTATATATATATATATATATATATATATATATATATATATATATATATATATATATATATATATATATATATATATACTCGTATATATATAAATATATATGGCGTTGGTGAAGCAAATAAAGGCGAATCGAAAGATTCACATTTCAGAAGTTCTCTAAAGTGTTCTTTGTATTTGCCGGACCATCCCAACACACGTTTCGCCGTATCACGACTCATCAGTTGGGCTAGGCTCAGCAAATACAAGAACAAGTCCTTATTCAGGTACTTTTTCCGCACACATGCCGCTCCTGGAGTGCGTTGGGGACTTCCCTGGGTATTGGACCCATAAAAAAAAAATCAAATTCAAACTTGGTACATATATAATATCTAATGAGGAGATGAAACCGATAGTTTTAAAGCGATATCGCTTAAAGGAAAAGGTGAAAAGAGTAGGAGTCGATAAATTTTGTATGGCTTTAATAGTAATATAGTAATTTTTCCTGGTCTTTTATTGAAATAGTAAACAAATATTTAATAGTAAACAACATTATTTATATATCTATGACACAATAGACGCTTATACCGCAGTCTGTCGGTCACTTATTTAAAGTCTTTCTAAACAAAGCGACAAGCACAGCTGACACTTAATTGCAGAAAAGCACCTTCTCGAGCTTCCCGCTCGAAGGCATAAATGGCGTTGGTGAAGCAACTAAAGGCGAATCGAAAGATCCACACTTCAGAAGTTCGCTAAAGTGTTCTTTGTATTTGCCGGACCATTCCAAGACCCGTTTGGAAAGACTTTTCTGTTTGGAAAGACTTTTCTGTTTGGAAAGACTTTAAATAAATCATCGACAGGGTACAGTATAAACATCTATTTTGTCATTGTTTTCCGTTAGTCCCTGGATAAGGACTGAAAATTGTGTTCTTGTATTTGCTGAACCTAGCCCAACTGATGAGCCGTGATACGGCGAAACGAGTCTTGGGATGGTCCGGCAAATACAAAGAACCCTTTGGGGAACTTCTGAAGTGCGGATCTTTCGATTCGCCTTTAGTTGCTTCAGCAACGTCATCTATGCGGGCATATTTTTGAACATTTATTACGTCATAATAATGAATCATTAGATAAGTTAAACTATATTAAAATTATTATTAACTATTTGTTTGTTTTCACAATTGCGTAAGTGTATTAAAAACAAGAGTAAAAATTGAAAAATTTAAAATAAATCGAAAACTACTAGAAATAGGTATATGACATACTTAATAAAAGTTGGAGGGTTTTGTAAAATCTATCAGAAAAAATAATAATATACAGAGTGTGTCATTTAAAAATTTGAAATTTTTTAATTTAAAATAGTCGAAATGTATAAATTTATTTTGAACACCCTGTAGCATCTTAATCAAATTTTACATCCTTTTTTCATTTCTATAGAACGCTTGTACCAATTATGAGTATTCCACCTTCAGAAACAATGGCGCTACTGGCAATTTTTTACAAAACTGAAAACTAGTATTTTTTTAAAAAAATTGAAACTAAGTTTAGGTATATAACATTATTAATAAAAAAGTTATAAAATTTTAAGCAGAATTTAAAAATAAATTAGAAAATAGGATATGTTATATCGGCCACACTTTTTTGAAGTACCCTGTATATTCAAAAATAATTTTAAACTGTGCACCTTAACATTCCCTAAAACTATTGTATTTAATATTTTTTCGTTATTCCCGAAAGGAATGAGATAATGAACTTTACTTTATCGTTGACTCACCCTGTACAGATGCAGGTATTCGTCATTTGCATGACTTAAAAAATAGACGTGATTCCTAAAATTCTTATACATTATCACCCAACAAAATTACAACTGATATCGTCATTATGAAGTCACGACCTAATTTGTCCAAAATTTCATTCTCTATCCAGGTTGCAAAAAACTTTTGTTACTGACATTATAGCTTGAGGACTTAGAGTCCGTACAAATTAAGTTAATGTAGTAAAACGATTTCTACATTTTAATTTACAAATGAGTAAGAAAATATTAAACTCGCAACGATACCGAAATACAAAAAATAATAATAAACCCAACAGAGAGATGTCGTTAAAGATAACATTCCGACTAAAAATCTCCGGTCCTTCGCATCCCAAATCCTTAACACGGCTGCGATACGACACATTACCTGTGGTTGGCTTGCTATCAAACATCCCTTGGGATTGCTAAGAGCTATTCTGTAGGACGGGACAACATTTTATCTGTACTCCCTATCTATATAAGGCTGTGAGTGACTTTTGTCATATAGACCTATTAGTATTTTTTTTTTGGTAATTTTATTAATCTCGTATAATTTTGTATTAATATTAAATACAATTCTTGAAGTGATAATTAAATTTCTAAATTAGGAAGGCAATAAAATAATAATTTATTCGTGGTTATGGACAAAATTATTTAATACTAACCGTACAAGCGGCTTCGTTCGCGTGGACTGGATTCACTATTACTGTCACTGCTTATTGCTTATGTTACCTAACGTAATAAAATATATTCTATAACCTGGCCAGAGAAAAAATGTATGAATTAAATAAAAAACACATAAATCGGATAAGTGGTTCTCGAGTGATAAGCGCACTAACGGACAGACAGACAGACAGACAGAGAGACGTTGCATTTTATATATTGCAAGAGAGTGCGCTAGCGGCAAACTTTTTTCCGACTTAATTCACTACTATCGTCACTGCTTAATCCTTATGTTACCTAACGTAAAAAAAAACACGTAAGTCGAATAAACGGTTCTCGAGTGATAAGCGCACTAACGGACAGATAGACAAACGGACAGAAAAGGTAGCGAATTTGACCTTTTCAGGTGAAGGGAAACTAACACGCAGGCTAAAAAGATTTTGGTCTAGCTACTTAAAACACATTTTTTTTGCCAAACTCGACTTCATTCATCAACATAGTCTCCTTCAAGAACGATACAATCACTCCGACGCTTTGCCAACATTTTTATACCTTTCTTGTAGAAGGATTTGTCCTTGCCTTCAAAATAGGCCTCAGTTTCGGCGATAACTTCTTCACTGAAGCTAAATCTCTTTCACGCGAGTATTTTTTTGAGGTCTGCGAATAGATAATAGTCGCTGGTGGCCAAATCTGGAGAGTACGGTGGATAAGGAAGCAATTCGAACTCCAGTTCATGCAATTCTACCATCGTAACCACTGACTTGTGACACTGTGTATTGTCTTGATGAAAAAGAGCACTTTTTTCTTGTCCATTTGGGTCCGTTTGCTTACGATTTCTGTCTTCAAACGCACCAATAATTTTATATAGTATTCGCTATTGATGGTTTTTCCTTCCTCAACATAGTCGATGAAAATTATTCCTTGCGCATCCCAAAATATAGAGGCCAAAACCTTCCCAGCCAACTGTTGTGTCTTTAGTCGCTTCGGACGGTTTTCACCGGCTACTGTCCACTCAGCTGATTGCCGATTTGATTCTGGTGTGTAGTGGTGCATCCATGTTTCATCCATTGTCACATATCGCATAAAAAAATCCTTTTAATTTCGCTTGAACAGGTCCAATAAGCTCTCAGAACCATCAACACGTTGTTGTTCTTGATCCACTGTGAGCAAACGCGGTACCTATTTCGAACAGAGCTTTCTCATGCCCAAATGTTCATGCAAAATACTACCAATACGTATTTTTGATAACTTTAGAGTGTCAGCTATCTCACGCAAATTCACTTTACGGTCAACTAAAACAATTTTGTGGATTTTTTTGATTATGTTGGGAATGTGGAAACTTTGGCACAATGACGCTACTTAGTGTAGTTCAGCTTGTTTTTGTTATACTATTCCCATACGAATATTTATACAAAAGTTTAAAAAGAGCACAAGTTATGTTCAAGCCACTTTCCATCTAAAATGTTTAAAAGAGAATGAAGAATATTTTGTTTACCTAGATTTTTGCTTATGGCAGGTCTTGTATCGGAGGTGATCCCGGCTATTGGAAACAGAGTATATTTTTACAAGTTTTTAGGCACTACCTGTTTAAAGCTACTGATTGAATCTGGTCTAATTTAAGGATGGGGAAAGTCTCACACAAACATTCTGTTGAGTGTTTACTTAACAACGGCTCGAAGAAATAGTAGGGGAAGCCTTGAAACCATTATAGATTAATGCTTTCTAAGGCAGGCTTGAGCGTCGCTATTGTACTTGCGCTAATCGCGCGTCGAGTGCAAAAATAAAGTGTTTGGTGTAGTGGTGATATATACTGAGTAGAGATTTTTTTGACGTTTTCCGGTGTAATCATCTCATTTGGGCGTCCACACCGTTCAGCATCATTTGTGTCTGTACGACAGCGTTTAAATTGACCATACCAGTAAATGATGAGTGATTTTCTAGGAGCAGAGTCCCCGTAACACTTATCAAGCCATTGCTTTGCTTGAACGATATTTTTCCCATCAAAAAAGAGTATTTAATCAACACACGAAATTCGATTTTTTGCATTGTTTTGAAAATATCAAGAGTGGCGTCATTAAAACCACTGTAACTTGTAAACTAATCGCCGAAATGTCATAGAATTTTGACACGTATCTTTTGAAGGTTGGTACTTCCTAAAAATCATATGGATTTGTTGAAAAGGGCGACATCTATGTGTCAGACCAAAAACTGTTCAGCCTACATGGTATTTTTTATTTCTACCGTAATTTCCTTCTTTTTATCTCACTTTTAAAATATTTATCTTTTTCGAAACAATATGGCAGTTCACTACCACTCTTGTGCTTACCTAGAGCTGCAGTAACATTTGACAATGATTTATATATACATGGTTGAAAGTCCTAAAAGAAAACCATATGATTTTCAATTAGAATCAACTCTCAGAAGAATCATGTAAAATTTTCATGACATTTTGTATATTAGTTTGCGAGATAGAGCTATGCGAGTGACGTTACTTTTGTTTTTCCAAAACGATGGCACAAAAAGAATTTCATGTGTTGATTAAACATTAATTTTTGAAGAAATAAAACCAGCCAAAACCCAAAAATGGCTTGGAAAGTGTTATGGCACCGTCGAAAGCAATTATAAGTCGATGGTTTAGTGAACTTAAATACGGTGGTATAAGCACCGATGCTGCACAACATTCCGGACGTCCAAATCAGGCAATCACTCTAAAAAACACAAAAAAATCCACCGTATTATTCTGAATGATCGTGAAAATATCAACAGAACGCGTAAGGCATATTTTGCATAAATGTTTGCACTGAATGAATGGTTGGTCATAAAAGATTCTACACACATTATCAATTTTCCTCCAATATTCACACATTTTCAAGTATGTCCATAAGGATACTTGTATTGACTAAGTCGAAAGCTTTAGTAAAATCAAACAGCTTGATTACTACGTAACTTCCCTTGTAGCTTATATTTCTTGAGTTGGTTCTATTCTTTTTTAACTTATTCATTTAAATATGTATACAAAGTGAAATAAAGATATATTGAAAGTAATAATAATAAAAATAATAATACAATTACTTCCCGTTCTCATAAAGTTCAACTTTGACCTGATTTCTGAATTTTTTTACACGAGAAAATATTAAATTTAAAATTCCCCATTACCTTTTGTTTTCAATTTTTGGCTCTATTAACTTTTTACTGCTTCTTATATTAAATTTTTCTGATGACTGTATATTAGTAAGCATATTTGATTAATAAATTTTGTACAGAACTGTCATATTTAACGAAAGTGTCGCAATAAAATAGATTAATCATTATCTGTATCACAGAATCTACTGAAAAAGATAAAATATGCTTTATTTAGGTCCGAACTCCTCCTAAGAACACGCAGGTTTTGTACCCAGTAGAGGCACAATGTGTTGGCCATAAAAGATTCTACACACATTATCAATTTTCCTCCAATATTCACATTTCCTAGTATGTCTATAAGGATATTTGTATTGACTAAATCAAACAGCATGTTTGAGAATAGCTAATCAATGTGAAACAAATAACAGAAAAGTTCTACTAATATAATATTCCTGCCGTGTTCTGTTTCCTTAATTATACATAGGCCTTCGACACAGTACTGTGGGATCACTTATGGAGAATTCTTCAAGAAATAAGGACACCAGAGCACCTAGTCTTCTTAAACCACAAATTATGCAGCAACAACATCGCTTATATTAGAGTTGAGAAAAATCTGTCTAAGCCATTCCAAGTTGGAAAGAGGATGAGGCAGGGTTGTATTCTGTCTCCACTACTCTTCAATACATATGGTTACTGGATTATCCGCAAAGCGACGGAAGAATAGAATGGAGAGGTATCAGCAGGAGGCAAAAAGTTCTCGAACTTAAGATACGCTGATGACACTACAATAATGGCTAGCTCCGAGGAAGAGATGGTTGCACTGCTGATTGAATCGAAAAGGTTAGCGCAAATGTCGGCCTTTCATTAAATCAAAAGAAATATTCTCTTCCCATAGTAGATCGAGTTAAAATTTTACCCCCCTCAACAAAATCAACGATATACCACTGAAGACAGATATTATATACTAATTTCTAACAAGAGGGGGTACGAAGAGGAAATTAAAAGAAGGTTAGCGATGGCCAAAACTGCAATGACAAGTCTAAACAAAGTATGGAAAGATCACAAAATAAATAAAATGACTAAAAAAAGGCTTGCCAATCTACTAATATTCCCTATAGCCACATATGGAGCCGAAATATGAATTATTAATGCGGCATGCCGTAAAAAATAGAAGCTTTCGAAACTACATGCTATAGGCACATGCTCAGAATATCCAGGACAGCTCATAGAACAAATGGGTCTTAACATCCAAAATAGTGACCAGGATGGAATGGAAAAATTGCTGATCCAGGGGAAAGTCGACGGTAGAAGAAAAAGAGAGATCTACCAAGAAATACATCGATCGTTTACGTCTACAATGCACTTGGAGTTACTGGAGATGATGAAAAGTGTCGAAGATAGAGAAGTCTGGAGGGCTGTTGTACATTCTGGGTAACAAAGCAATACATGTCACGACGCTCGGAGCCAACCAACGATGCGAGAGAGAGTATCACAGAGTCTACTGAAAATTGAAAAAAGAGATAAAAAATATCATAATTTTATTTATGCCCGAACTCCTCCTGTTTCTGACGATTTAGAGTGCCGGAAAAAGCATTTTAAAAGCCGCTGCGTATTGTACAGTCTGTCAAGTAAGAACGTGTCCGCGATAATTCAACAAAAAATCGGTAGATGGAACCTTTGTCTACGACGCATTTAGTAAAAGTATTAGTTGAAATGAGTCACTTGTTTGCGCGTCGGTTCGAAATAGTCTTTTTTTGTTCCCACGCGAAGGAGCCTAAAATGAGACATTCCGCGGTCGCTAAATATATTAAAAAGTCGGTTTCGTTTGTGAAGAAGTGGGTAAATCATTTTAACGAGACGAAAAATGTCGACGACTTGTCAAAACGTGGCTCGGTAGGCAAGGTCACTCCGAAAGTCAAAAAATGAATCGTGTCTGCGTCAAGGAGCGGCAAAATTAAGACGATCGGGTTTGAACGCATTTCAAGAGACCATTCGACAACATCTTCATACTCATGATGTCAAATTCAGAAGCACGTTGAAGAAATGTTTGCTAGACGAAAATCATATCGCGATGCGGCTCGCTTGGACCCACGATAAAATACAATCGCCGAACGACAACGTTATTAACAACGTTTGGTCTCTTGTAAAGAGAAAGTTCAGAGGAAAGACTGAGGATTGTGACTCAGATTCAAAAAATTTGGAGATCATTGCAGAAAATGTCGTCGACAGCATATCTTGAAGATGCCAGGCGATTATAGATGTAGGAGGTGATTGGACAACTAAGGTAATTGACCCATTGTTAGCACACCAAAGAACACATTGATAGCAAAAAACGTTCTCGAAACACATTTTTTCAAGAATACGAGTGATCAAGTTCTTACTCGACAGACTGTATATTCGCAGAAATAATCACGCCCTTAAAGTATGCATTTTCGTTTTTATGATTTATCAGAGCTAACCTATGACAGTAGCACTGATTATTCTTTTTGGAAAGCAACAAGAGGACTTAAAAGGTCGATCACTCAAATTCCTCCACTGAAAACCGAAGGAAATAAATAGGCAAGAAGTAATCAGGAAAAAGCTGACTTATATGCAAACCATCTAGAACAGAGATTCCAAACTGACAAAAATTAGGCAGATGAAATGATATGGGAAGATAAAACACAACAAGAAGAAGAAAATATTCAAAGTACCACTCCAAAAGAAGTATTAAAAGAGATTGAAGAGAACATTAATCCAAGAAAATCTCCAGGGTTTGATTTGATAACTGGAGAAGTGCTAAGAAAAATCCCAAGAAAAGCCTTAATAAAATTAGCAAATTTGATCAATGCATCATTTAGATTGAGACATGTACCCAGCTTGTGGGAAATTGCGGAAGTAATTATGATTCCGAAGCCTGGGAAACCACCTCATGAAAAAACATCATACAGACTAATATCGTTATTGCCAGTAATATCAAAACTATTCGAAAAGTTATTACTTAAAAGGGTAAAAAAAAGAAAAAAGTTAATTCCAACACATAAATTTGGCTTTAGGAAAAAGCATTCTACTATAGACCAGATACACAGAATAACAGCAGTAATATAAACAACACTTGAGGAGAAAAAAGTTTGCTCTGCGGTCTCTCTTGATGTCGCCCAGGCATTTGACAGGGTCTGGCATGAAGGATTGGTATAGTTGCCAAAACAGTTCACTGAAATACTGCAATCATACATATCAGACAGATTCTTCCGTGTAAAACAAGAAGTTTATTCTGAACTAAAAGAAATTAAAGCCGGCGTACCACAAGGTAGTGTACTAGGCCCGAACCTGTATCTAATGTACACCTGTGCTATCCCACAATCAGAAAATAACACAATTGCCACATTTGCAGATGATACTGCCATTTTGGCTGTTGGAAGCAATAATACAGAATCAACTTTAAAGTTACAAACAGCAATCAGTAAAATACAAACATGGACAAGAAAATGAAGAATCAAGATAAACGAAACATAGTCGGTACAGGCTAACTTACCAATAAGAAAATAGAACAAATTCCTTTAAATATCAATGGACAGTGTGTTCCTTATGCAAATAAAGCCCAGTATTTAGGCTGTGGGGGTGTATCAAACAGAGCAACAGAACAATGATCCAACGCTTCCAGAACAAAACACTAAGAAGTATTACAAAAGCCCCTTGGTATGTTAGAAACAGAGACCTATATCGAGACCTGGGAATAGAAACTGTTAATGAAATAATCGAGAACTATGCCAAAAGTCATGAAGAAAGACTGTACCATCATGAGAATGTTGAGGCTATCCAGTTTCTCGACATCGCTGGACTAGAAAGAAGACTAAAAAGACTTAAACCTTTTGAGTTATAAAAGTGTAAAAGCAGAGTATAGTGCGGAAGTGTACTTATTAAAATATACTGTACAATATTAGAACACGAGGACGCTATTGAGTATGCCTTAGTTTAAGTTTATTTGTTATTAATGTAGGTTAGATGAAAATTGCCCATTGGTCAATGATGACCAGACTGTAATTACACAAACATCCTCTGGTGTTTTTGAAAGGAAAAAAAAAATCAGAGACTAAAGGTAATTATTTTATGACTCTCATATATACTTGCGGGGTAAAAAATAAATAATATTATTACTTATTTAAAGTTTAAAACTTACCTGTTGTTGAATTGATAGAAAAAAACCCTTCGGGGTTCCCCGACGCTATTTTGTAAGATATCTGTGGATTAGGATCTCTATCTTTATCGGTTGCTTGGATCTGAAGGACGAAAGTGCCGGCCGGACTGTCTTCTTGCACCACCGGGAAATAAATGGGAAGTTCACTTAGTGGGACGTTGTCATTTTCGTTCAAAACTTCGATGTAAACCTGTAAAAAACGATTAAAAAATTAAGTCAATATGTTAACAAAACATGCTATATATTAGTTTTTCGAAAAAGCATTGGGCAATTTTGAAAGAATTTTATTCAACAAAAATATGTGCCATTTTGTTCGATGACTTTCGGCAACACCATAATCCCGACACTGTAGAACGTCTGTAGTTTCTGGGATAAAAGTGGTTTTCACAGGCTGAAGTTCATGGACAAGGCGTCCCAGTATCACAACCCAACCATCAGGGACGCCTTCCAAATACTCGCGCATGTCCGCCACCGATACTCGAGACCCTCAGACCGTCTTTTGTATGAAGACGATGGCCCTCCACACCCACCATGACAGAAGACTGTAAAACTAGGTTAAGTTAGGCTAGAGCACAATCATGTTAAACAGAAGAGTAAGAGGCTATGCCTTACTTCAAAATCAATAAAGAAAATGGAAAAACATGCCTATTTTCAAACTAACTTCATTCAGGGAATTCTGCAGAGACCGAAACAAGTGGTAGTATGACGGTGTAAAGTCTGGGCTATACGGTGGATTCACTGAAACTTTCCAGTTATTATTCTTATTGGGTACAGTACTTATTTGTTTGTTAAAAAATACACATTTTAATGTGTAATGTAACTTATAAATACTCTAATACTGTCCATAGAGGCACAGGTTATGATCTATATCATGCGAGGGGGAGGATTATTGCACTGGGTCACGGTCCCGTTACCAAAGTTCAACTGTACACACTAAAGTTGTATGTTTTCCTGGCTTATTCAGCGTTCTAATCTTGACGAGACCGTTAAAAACTTAAGCAAACGTAATCGAAACGTTGAAATATCATTATATTAAAAGATCTGCTCATGTATCTTTTTAAAAAAGACAAACGTTCGTACTTTATGCTTGAAGGAATGGAATTTTCAATCTCATTATAACGTGAATTTCCTGGCAAACGCTCGCTCTGACTACAACTATAAATTTGTTCAAAAAGAAAGGACTGTTTAAATTATTCCAGGGTTGTATTATTACCAAGAGCCTAAATGTGTGTAAATTTTTTAAAATGCTTCTTAACCCATACTACTACTGCTAGGTAGTAGTTGTAGCAGAAATGTAACAACGCCTGTGGCAGCACTACCGTGTCGTCTAAGAAGTACCGTGCAATACAAATGTATGTCTCGGTACTTGGATAACGCTGACGAATATTACGACATTCTCGTTGATACGTCTACCAGGATCGATTGAAAAATCTTTGTAAGATTAGGAATCAAAAAAAGTCACTTGGGGGTAAATCTATCGAATAGGGTGGGAGGGGACCTATTTCGAAGCCAAGCTCGTGTACATTTGCCATTGCAATGGCCCATGTGTAAGCAACATTATCCTAGTGAAGAAGCACATTTCTGGGTGTTAATCTTGGTCGCTTCTGCTTCAGCTCGCTATGCAAATTGTCCAATAACGTTCAGTATTCAGAACCAGACACTCTTTTAACCTTTTTTAAGTAGTCAATCATGATGATACCCTGTGAGTCTCTAGTAGCCATCAGTTTTCCCCCAGTTAATCAGTTTTGACTATTTTCGGTACACTTTTCCCTTCACCAAAACACTTCTTGAGTGCCGTTTTGTCTTCACGGTGTCATGGTGGACCCACGTTTCGCTTACAGTCACGGAACGACGCCAGAAGTCTTTCGGATTTACACTGCAACTTTTCTAAACATAATTTTGCAATGTCCTTCCTTGTGTGTTTTTGGTAGGAAGTCGAGAAACGGGGCACCCATCACGCACTCAGTTTTTTTCATTTTTAGAACTTCATGCAGGATTTTATACATCCGTCCACATAAGGCCTACCATCTCAGCAATCTCACGCATCTTAATGCGATCTTCCATCACGATACCATGAATTTAATCGACCATTTCTTCAGAAGAAACCTCAATAGAGCGTCCTAGACATGCAGTAACTGCAGTGCTCATAACGCCACGTTCAAATTCATTTATCCAGTAATGAAAGGTCTTGAATGCTGGAACTCAGCCACTTCCTTTAGTTTAGTTTTCATCTGGGCCGCAGTAGCCTTTTTTTAACTAAAAATGTTTTAGCTCTGCATGGTACACGGTTTTATCCATTGCTACCAAACCGATCGCTTACAATAACTGCCAACAAACAACTGCGCGCTGCATCCGTTCGAAAATTTGAACACAATCATTACAAGAATCACGCTTGCTAACAGCCAGGGTGATTAACAAAATTTCCTGTCATTTCGTAGAAACTTACCAGTTTTACCCATCCACCTTCGTATATGATCTAAAAAAGGCTGATGCTGTGAACGATAGGAAAACAGCGAATGTTTTTTTGGATCTAAACGATCTGCTTGAATACGACAAAGACGTAGGAAGCCAATGAGTACAAACATTAGAAATGAATTAAATTCGATGAATTCGGAGACGATGGTCACAATATATTATTGAAAAGTGTAGACGAAGGTTTAACAGGGGAACTATTAGGACGACTTTGAAAGAAGATCAAGGCAGAACAGAAATTTTATATAAAGATCAAAATGTATTGAAATGGTACGAGCAGAAACAATCCATCGATCGCGACTGGTGACAACACATAATAGAGTTTCCTTGATCTTCTGTGGTTGTACTTAGTTGGGAATGTGGAATCTTTGGCCCAATGATACTACTCAGTATATATCACCACTACACCAAACACTTTATTTTTGCACTCGACGCGCGTTTCACTAACCATGTTAGCTTCATCAGGAGCGATGATTGACTAAAGCTAAACTACAAATCTACCCTATTTATACTTAGCCTCACCCTTGAATTACTTAAGCGGAACTAATGACATAGGCAAGGCCCTCAGTTCCGGTCAAGTACCCAGTAGAGGGGACTATAAGGAATAGGCCCTCTGTCTTTATTTAAAGTACTTTTACATTTTATGATTTCCATACTTTCGTATGCGTTCAACAATCTCCTATCAGATACATTTTTTATTAATCTTAGATTATCTAATGTTACAGTATGATCAGTTTCAAGGGCATGTTCGGCAATGCTAGACTTTTCTGTTCTATTGTATCTTAAGTGTGCTAAATGTTCTTTAAATCGTGTTTTAATTGACCTTTTAGTTTGCCCAACATACTTTTTGTCACAATCATTACAACTAATTTCATAAATTCCACTTTTCTCACAATTAGGAATCTTATCTTTGGGATTTCCTAAGAAAGGAAAGGAAATCCCAAAGATAAGATTCCCAATTGTGAGAAAAGTGGAATTTATGAAATTAGTTGTAATGATTGTGACAAAAAGTATGTTGGGCAAACTAAAAGGTCAATTAAAACACGATTTAAAGAACATTTAGCACACTTAAGATACAATAGAACAGAAAAGTCTAGCATTGCCGAACATGCCCTTGAAGCTGATCATACTGTAACATTAGATAATCTAAGATTAATAAAAAATGTATCTGATAGGAGATTATTGAACGCATACGAAAGTATGGAAATCATAAAATGTAAAAGTAGTTTAAATAAAGACAGAGGGCCTATTCCTTATAGTCCCCTCTACTGGGTACTTGACCGGAACTGAGAGCCTTGCCTATGTCATTAGTTCCGCTTGAGTAATTCAAGGGTTAGGCTAAGTATAAATAGGGTAGATTTGTAGTTTAGCTTTAGTCAATCATCGCTCCTGATGAAGCTAACATGGTTAGCGAAACGCGCGTCGAGTGCAAAAATAAAGTGTTTGGTGTAGTGGTGATATATACTGAGTAGTTCTGTGGTTGTAAGTCACGCAATAATTTATGGAATTGTTTTAATTAGAGAAATGCAAGAAATGCGACTGGCTGGATTTTGGATGAAGCTAGAGCTTTTAATTCATTTAGAACTGTGGAGCCCGACCGACTGGCTCAGTGGGTTAAGGCGTTAACCTTGCCTGCTGTTGTTCGAGAGGTCAGCGGTTCGATTCCGTGTAATTTGTCCCTTGTGTGAATGTGTAAAATTGTGTGTTCAAAAACAAAGAGAGATGCTGGCAAATTGGTATACGCCAAGCCATAAAACACATATATAAAAAAAAAGAACTGTGGAAACATCGCAGAAATTACTGCAAACATCATATTTTCCAACTAGCCAGTCTATTGGCGGTAAGGAAGCTATTACTGTTATATTGTATGTAGAGGTGTCAAACTCAATTTTGCAGAGGGCCATATATTAAATTTAGAATGTGTAGGCGGGCCAGAATCAAATTTAAAAAATGTACTGAATTATTATAACATTTTATTTATTTAATTATATAGTATATAATATTCTTCTTTCTGTGTGACACATTGCGATCGCGGGCCTTATTGATACGTCCCGCGGGCCGGATGCGGCCCGCGGGCCGTATCTTTGACATTCCTGGTATACGCGAAAGTCTAAAAAAAATGTTTGGTTCTATGTCTGGTAATAATTTTGTTAAGAAACTCTCGCTTTAGGTGAACTGACTCTACTGTTATTTAATATAATTTTTAGGGCTCTAAATTGAATTATCGCAAGTTTGGTTTCCCTTGTAATACCCTACATAGGGGCTCTCAAAAGCTAAAACCAATCTTAGGAACATTTTGTATAGAGTAATATAATACAATAAAACATAAACAGCCTGTGACTGTTTCAAGGCATTTTGTATTGACTTTCCAATCGAGCCTTCTGTCACAGTATAGTCCCAAATATTTTATACTAGACTGCCAGCATATTTCCTGATTATTTACTTAAATTTGGCTTTGTGGAACGCGATGTTACACTTTTGGACTTGCTGAAATAACTGGTTTCAGTATTATTCGGGATAAATTTGTTCTTCCACTGCGATAACCATTTTTCTAGGTGGTTGTTATTGTTGTACAATCTGCAGATTATTACGCTAGTTATATTATCGGCGAGACAGTAAAGGTAAAATCGTTAGTTGCTCGTTAATCTTTGGCTCAAAATTTGTTGAACTAATCATCATATTGACCTGTTTTAGCAACTTGTTACTTTTTACTATTACCAAGTATTAAAATTAAGTTAAAAGGATACTTTCTCGAGATCATACAGATCATTGAAAAGGTTAAAATATAAATAATTAACTGACTTGGCCGTTACTTGATATAAATTCATATTTAATGAGAATAAAACACAAAATTCCTAGTAAAATTTCTACTTTTATTGATTTTTTTTATACTTGACATGTGTTTCGCTAAAACATTAGCTGTATCAAAAGTATGGGTACAGAATGAAATAAACATTTTACAATGGTTTTATAAGTAAATAAATACAGGTAGGTTGCTGTAAATATTTACTTAAAAAACTATTGAAAAATGTTTATTTCATTCTATACCCATACTTTTGATAATGCTAATGTTTTAGCTAAACACGTATCCAGCATAAAAAATCAATAAAAGGGGAAATTTTACTAATAATTTAGTGTTTTATTCTCATCACATAAAATATAAATGATTTAATAGAAAACAACCTGAAAATGTGTGAATGCAGATTTCCCCAAAGCTTTTGATAAAATTTAGTACGCGACATTTTTAATAAAGCTTAAGAAATTTCAGCGTACATGTTAAGCTTCTCAGACTCTTTTGAAATTACAGTACAATCCCGATTATCCGAATCGGGATTATCTGAAATATGGCTTATCCGAAACAAACTGTTGAAAAGCAAATGGTATTCCCATTAAACGAAAAAATCCCCATTATTCGAAACAGACGATGAGTGGTTTCCTTACGCCTCGGGGACTCCCCGACGTCTAGAATTTCACCGCTGTCTATGTTTTGGTTAGTCGACGAGTGTTATAAGTTACTCATTACGTCTATTATTATCGCAGAGGTAATAGTTTCGTTTTAATAGATATTTTACAAAATGGAGCGTCATAATAATAAGCGTAAACGTGTTGTTATTACCTTAAAAGAGAAATTTGAAGCAATTCAACGTTTAGATAATGGTGAACTTCTTAAAAATATAGCAAAGGATTTAGGTGTAGCCGTGAGTACTGTTTCAGAGTGGAGAAAAAATCGCGAAAAACTTCAGTGCCCACACAGGCACGAAAAAGTATGGTGAATACCAAAAAGTGGATGATTCTTTATTTTTATGGTTTACAAAGAATCGAGAACGTGGAATACCACTTTCAGGAACAATTTTAAAATATAAGGCAGTGAGTTTAAGCGAAGAATTGCCGGTTATTGAAGCGCCTGTAAATTTTTCTGCAAGTGATGGATGGCTAGACAGGTGGAAAAAAAGACATGGTGTACGTCAACTGAAAGTTTGTGGAGAAAGATTGTCTGCTGATGTATCTGCTGCAAAAAAATTTGCAGAGGATTTTGAGCAGCTTAAAAAAGAACATGGTTTACAACCAGACCAAATCTATAATTGTGATGAAACAGGCTTGATTTACAAAATGTTGCTGTCAAATACCTTAGCTTCAAAAACGGAAGCTGGTTACAAACGTAGCAAAGAACGTATTACTGTTCTTGCATGCAATAATGCTTCTGGAAGACACAAACTCCCATTATTATGTATTGGTAAGTCAACAAATTCACGAACCTTTAAGAATATTCGTCGCAATGCTTTTCCTGTTTTGTATAAAAATAGAAACAATGCCTGGATAAACGCGACTCTATTTAAAGACTGGGTTTTTGGAGATTTTGTTCCCAAAGTGGAACTTTTTTTAAAAGAACCTGGATATCCTAGAAAATGTATTCTATTACTAGATAACGCCCCCCAAGTGCGGAGCAACTTCTCTCATTCAGCCTATGGATCAGGGTGTACTGGAAAATTTAAAACACAATATTATTGGAGCATATTTTAGAAGAAATAGATGAAGGTGGCAATCTTACTGATTGTTTAAAAAAGATAAATTTGACAAACGTTATATATTAGATAGCTTCAGCCTGGAATCAAGTAAAGAGTAGTACTCTAGAAAAATGTTGGTCAAAATTCCACAAGAGGAGATACATTACTCAGAGACAGAAACCGAAGATAATGAAAGTTTACATAAAATTATTACAAGAATATCAGGATGTGAAAGTGTTACGGAAACCGATGTTTGTGAATGGTTAAGCAGTGATAGTGTGGAAGATGAAATGACTGATCAAGAATTAATTAAAAGTGTATGCAAAAATACTAATAAAATAGACAGTGATGACGATGATGATAACGAAGAAGAAGCCACTGACAATATTCCAGTAAAAATGTCATATTCAGAAGGACTAGAGGCCCTAGAAAAAGCGTTAACTTATGTAGAACATCAAGAAAATGCAACCATTCTCCAACGTTTTGCTTATCAAAAGTTGGAGAGACATTGCAGCTAAAAACAGAACTAACGCAAAATGAGTGCAGTTAAAAATTACCCCATATTTAAGACATTAAAGTTAAGAATGAAACGGTTTTATTTTGGATTTTCCGTACATATACGAGGCTGATTTGAAAAGTCCGTGCAAAAATAAAAACTACTTATGTGTTTGGGGTAAACCTTTTTTATTTTTCGACATAGTCTCCTTTTAGGCTTATACACTTCGTCCAACGATGTTCTAGTTTGTTGATCCCTTCCGAATAATAGGATTTGTCCAAGTCTGCAAAATATCCATTAGTGTCTGCAATCACCTCCTCGTTTGAATAAAATCTTTGTCCCGCCAGCCATTTCTTCAAATTGGGGAACAAATAGTAGTCCGAGGGAGCCAAGTCTGGAGAATAGGGGGGATGTGAAACGAGTTGGAATCCTATTTCCATTAATTTTGCGACCACAACTGCTGAGGTGTGTGCTGGTGCGTTGTCGTGATGGAAAAGGACTTTCTTGTGGGCCAATCGCGGGCATTTTTCTTGCAGCTCGGTTTTCAAACGGTCCAATAACGATGAATAATATTCACCTGTAATAGTTTTACCCTTTTCCAGATAGTCGATGAGGATTATCCCTTGCGAATCCCAAAAGACAATCGCCATAACCTTTCCGGCCGAAGGAACGGTCTTCGCCTTTTTTGGTGCAGATTTCCCCTTGGTAACCCATTGTTTAGATTGTTGTTTGGTCTCAGGAGTATAGTAATGTATCCATGTTTCATCCACAGTGACGAAACGACGCTTAAAGTCCTCCGGATTCTTCTGGAACAGCTGCAAACCATCCTTGCAACACTTCACACGATTCCGTTTTTGGTCAAGCGTGAGCAATCGCGGCACCCATCTTGCGGATAGCTTTCTCATGTCCAAATGTTTATGCAAAATATTATGTACCCGTTCAGTCAAGATGCCCACAGCACTAGCAATCTCATGCACCTAAACTCTTCTGTCATCCATCACCATATCATGGATTTGATTAATGATTTCTGGAGTCGTAACCTCCACAGGCCGTCCAGAACGTTCAGCGTCACTTGTGCCCATATGGCCAGTCCGAAAATTTGAAACCACTTATAAACTGTTCTAATCGAAGGTGCAGAGTCACCATAATGTTTATCAAGCTTCTCTTTAGTCTCCTGAGGCGTTTTGCCTTTCATAAAGTAATGTTTAATCACCACACGAAATTCTTTTTCGTCCACTTCTTGAAAATCACTCGACTTCCTTGATTCACACGAATGCCAAACACAAAGAAATAGACCAATATGGCTGAAACTTGGTGTGCGTTCATTTAAGAGATGGTACTAACTAAACATGACCTCGATACGCGCCGGTGGTGCCATCTCTCGGACTTTGCACGGACTTTTCAAACCAGCCTCGTATATAAAATAAGTAAACTAATTGATTCTTTGTTTTAATAAATACCTATGTACGTAATAGCATATCGTATAAATGCTTTTAAGTCAATCTGCAGTGTTGTATTCATTCTAAACTTCTATTTTATAAAAAAATTCGGATTAACCGAAATTTCGATAATCTGAAATCACTTTGGTCCATATTATTTCGGATAATCGAGATTCTACCGCATTTGAAAATCGAAATAAGTATTTTAACAAATTTTTTTATTTAAAAGGCTAATAACAATTCAGTCGATTCTGATTTTTTTGCATATTTTCTTGTTTTTATTGTAAATTCTTGTTCACTTTGTACCAGACGGACTTTTTCCATTACATCCAGCAAGAAAACATAAAATACGTACTGACATATTCAACACTAACAGTGGTGTCGGGTTAGTTGGCTAACTTTGCATTAAAATTCTGGGGCAGAATGTCAAAGATTAACCCTCAGATTAACCTACATGTTAGCTTCATCTTGTGAAAATCCTTGACCCGATCCTGGACAATGACGTTTCGAAATGCGATAACATAAAATCGACGGCCTTTTGTTAACGTATTGAAAGAACGAAGGAGGGACAGATTGGGCCCTTTTTCTGGCTCTAAAGATTGTGGAAAAGAAAATTGGTGGATGATATTTTTTTCGTAGGTAAGCGACAAGAAATTTTAAATTTTTTCAGAAAAAAAGTAATTTCACGTTGTGTTTTCAAAGAAGAAAGCCGAATTTTGCGATATTTTGCATTTATCTTTTAATATTCTCGAGCGGTTGCTCTTGACATACCCAAGGCATTCGACCGTGTTTGGCACGATGGACTGTAGGCTAAGCTGGTATGTCTGAAAAGTTCTGTTTGTGGCTCTCATGTTTCCTCAGAGAGCGTTCTTTACGAGTGGCATGAGACGGATTTCTTTCTAACACCTTCACTATCAACGCCGGTGTGCCCCAAGGCTCCATACTATCTCCTACTATCTTTCTCATTTCCATTAACGATCTGCTGGAAAAGACCGGAAACCCAATCTACAGCTTTGCAGATGACAGTACGCTTATCTCTTCATCCACTTTGAACGCTCGGACATCGGCTACTCAGATGAATATCCGCAGACAGCGGGAAGTCGTTCAACTTAACAAAGACCTGGAAGAAATTCTGTCTTCGGGTGACAGTAACTAAGCGGAATTTAACGATAAAAAAACCCAGGCGGCAGTTTTTTCTAAAAAAGTTAACGTTGCTGAACCCGAATAGTCGTCACTTAATTTGTTGGGCGTTAGTTTGGGAGCAAATATGTCCTGGCATGAAGATGTTGCAGGCATAGCAAGAAGAGCTTCTCAAAAGTTGGGAATATTATTTCGAACCAGAAAGCTTTATACTCCACAACAATTGTTAATTCTTTACAAAGCTCAAATTCGACCAACTATGGAATACTGCTCCCGTGTTGGGGGCTCCGCTCTTGTTGGAATCTATTCAGCGAAGAGCTGTTCGTCTTAAGCCTATTCTACAAGTATTTTCATGGAAAGTGTTCGAAGGATGTAGCCCGCTCAATTTCTCCCAGAGCAGTGCATGTTAGAAATACACGCGCTAATACTTCACATCGGTATGAGGTTCAGCTTGTTACACCTCGTATAACGCTTTTCAAGCAGTCTTTTATATGGAGAACATCATCCCTTTGGAATAATTTGCTTAGGACTGTGTTTCCCACGAAGTACAATTTACAGCGATTCAAGAATAACATGAATCGCTTTTCAGCACACGTGTCGCTCCTGTACCGCTTTAGGGACTTCCCTGTAGCTCGTGTGCTAGACCCAAAAAAAATTACAGAAACCGAAAGAATCACTTTGTTAATGATGGTTGGTTACGGAGATCATAGGAGAAAACAACAGGAGGTGTGTGATCTAACTAAGTCTATTCAAGCAGAGCGGCACAGCACGGCTGGCACTTATGGCACAAACGCACCTTTCTCCAGCTTACTGCTCAAAGGCATAGATGGCAGCATTGGTATAACAACTAAAAACGAAACGAAAAGAATCGCATTTTTAGAAGTTACCAAAAGTGTTCCGTTAGTTACCTGGATAAAGGAATAAAAATGTGTTTTCATATTTCATCACTTTGTTAATGATGGTTGGTTACGGAGATCATAGGAGAAAACAACAGGAGGTGTGTGATCTTTTTAACGCAGAATATCCGAATCGAGTAGTTAGCAAAACATTAAAACGATTTAGATAATCAGGTCATGTTAAGGATCATTCTAAATTTTGACCTCCAAAAGTTAAAACAAGCGATGATAAAAAGTTAGATGTTTTATTGGAAATTACAGAAAATGTTCATACAGCCACTAGTCAGCTTTGCATAGACCACAACATAAGTAAAGGTACCTTAAGTCGTATACTGAATAGAGAAAAACTGCATCCATACAAACCTATTTTATTGCAAGAATTATCTGAAGCTGACTACGATAGACGGGTTGAATTTTGCCAAGTCATGATGGAACGAATCAATAACACAGGGCAACAAAAAAATATTTTTGTTTTGGTGCCTGGGATTTTAGAGCTGATTTTAACTATATTTGGGACGCTAAATCTATACATGCAATCCGTTTTTCTCTATCAGCTCTACTTTTTTAGATACATCAACTTATCTACCAATGTGGTTTTTATTCAGTATATTCATTTATGAGAGTTCTAAAATTATTATATATTCATTAATGTAGGTACAATGGTTTTATTGTCAGTCTGTAATTGAGTAAATTCCAGGTAAATCTATAAAATAGTGGAACCATTGCCTATCAGGTACCTGAACTGACCCTTTTAATCACCTAACTCGGGTAAGTCTCGTCAGTTTGTGCGTTCTTACTAATGAGAGTAGATCGAATTCGGCGTGTTATTTTATGTTAAGAAAAGAGTGTTTTTGTGTTATTGAACAGAATTAAAATGAGTTCAGGTTCCAGTTCAAGAAGAAGTTGTGTAAATCAACCTGATGTGTTTTGCTATATATGCGGAGATAACATGTTTCAACAAAACAGACAAACTATTACTGACTTTGTAAAGCGAGCGTATCTTGGATACTTTGGAGTTAAGCTTGGTGATCAGGACAAGACGTGGGCCCCGCATCTCGTATGTAAAACTTGTACAGAGCATTTACGGCAGTGGACTACCGGGAAAAGAAAAATGTCTAAAATTCGGCGTACCAATGGTTTGAAGAGAACCAAAAAACCACTTCAATGATTGTTATTTCTGTTTAGTAAATACTAATGGAATCAATCGAAATAACCGCAGTAAGTGGACTTATCCCAATTTAGACTCGGCAATACGCCCTATCCCGCACTCAGATGAAATACCGATTCCAACATTTCATCAGCTACCACATATCTCTGATGACGAATATTTTCCCTCTGATCGCTCTTCTGATGCTAATAAAAGTTCTGATGCTAATGAAACTAACAGTGACTATGAGGGGACGTCATCAGTTCCTCAACGCTTCAATCAAAATGAATTAAATGATCTCACCAGGGATCTCAATTTATCGAAAAAAGCTTCTGAAGTACTGGCTTCTAGGTTGAACGACAAAAATTTACTGGAACAAGGAACCAAAATTACCTTTTACCGTACAAGAGAAAAAGATCTGCTACCATTCTTTTCTCAAGAAGACAATCTTGTATTTTGTCACGAAATTAGGGGACTCATGAAAGAAATGGGACTTTCTGAATATATTCCAGATTGGCGCCTATTTATTGACAGTTCAAAGCGAAGTTTAAAATGTGTCCTTCTACATAATGGGAATAAATATGGTTCAATACCACTAGCTCACTCAACGAAACTGAAAGAAGAATATAATACCATAGCTTTGGTCTTGCAGAAGATAAAGTATTACGAACATCAATGGATGATTTATGTAGACTTAAAAATGGTAAACTTTCTTCTTAGGCAGCAAAGTGGTTACACGAAATATCCGTGTTTCTTGTGCCTCTGTGATAGTAGGGACAAAACACACCACTGGGTTAGAAAAGATTGGCCTCAGAGAGAAAACATGGACGTTGGGGAAAAGAATGTCATTAACGACGCTTTGGTTGAAAGAGAAAAAATCATACTTCCTCCGTTACATATAAAGTTGGGCTTAATGAAGCAATTTGTAAAGGCTCTTGATAAGAATGGGTCTTGTTTTGCATATATAGGGGTAAAAATGCATCAGCTGAGCACAGAAAAACTCAAAGCAGGGATATTTGACGGCCCACAAATAAGACAATTAATTAAGGATCCTGCCTTCATAAATTCAATGAATCAAGTTGAACGAGAAGCTTCGACATCATTTGTTGCAGTTGTAGAAAATTTTCTAGGCAAATATAAAGCTCAAAACTACGTTGAAATGGTTAACAAGATGCTTAATAGTTTCAAATCCTTAGGGTGCAATATGAGTATTAAAATACACTATTTACACAGCAACTTAGACCGTTTTTCAGAAAATTTAGGAGACATGAGTGAGGAACAAGGTGAAAGATTTCACCAAGATATTAAAGTTATGGAGGACCGCTACCAAGGAAGATGGGACATGCACATGATGGCGGATTACTGCTGGAGTTTAAAAAGGGACTGTTTAAAAAAACATTCAAGAATGTCGCGGAAAAGAAGCTTTCCAAGTGTTGAGTGACTATTTCATTTCTTCAATGTTTTTTTTTGTTTGTAAGTACGACATAATATTGTATTTTGTATAACTAAAATAAAAATTTCGTATCTACTTTTGTTTACTACACTTACGGATTTGAGTTACAATAATGTAACTTATATTTCTCTAAAATTGTATATCTTAAAAATTTGAGCTCCTAGGTACAAATGAATACGTTATTTGAATTCAGGACATCAAATTGATATAGAATCAGCTCAAAAAACCTCGACACCAAAACAGCTGTTTCCCTGTGTTATCTGAAGCTGACTACGATAGACGGGTTGAATTTTGCCAGGTCATGATGGAACGAATCAATAATGATCCCAACCTAATTCATAATATTGTTTTTTCTGACGAGGTCACATTTTGTCTTAACGGAAGAGTTAACAGGCATAACTGCCGGTACTGGTCTACTGAGAATCCCCACTGGATAATCAACAATCATTCTCAAAGACCACAAAAGATAAGCGTGTGGGCAGGGATTTGTGGACGTCATATCATTGGTCCCTTTTTATCGATGGAAATCTTACAGGACAGCGGTATTTACAGTTACTCCAAGAGCAAGTTATCACAACTTATGCAGGTCTTTTTCCAAATGAAAATAATTTGGATGGTATCAACGGAGCATCTCCTCACTATGAAATCATTGTTCGTAGATATTTGGATGTGATTTTTTCTAATCGACAGATAGGCAGAAGAGGTGCTGTAGAATGGCCTGTAAGGAGTTCCGACCTTACGCCACTCGATTTTTTTTATGGGGTCATTTGAAAACCAAAGTTTACCGAAGTCGACCTGAAACTGTAGAAGATTTACAACAAACAATTCAATATGAAGTAGCACAAATCACCCTGGATTCTCTGCAAAACTCTATTCAGGCTGTTTATGACAGAGTGGGTCATTGCCTCGCTGTTATCGGTAACTTAAAAATAAACCTAGAATATTTATTAATAGTTTTTTTGTCTCTTTTTCATTTAAATTTCAAATGACAATAATTCCAAAACAGTTTAATTTAGACATATGATATGTTAGACAAATATCTCGAATTTTTATTAGGACTCAAAAATAAAATAATATACAGGGCTTTCCATTTAGAAAAAATCAAGATGGTGTAATTTCTTCGAACTGACACACAGTGTGTCGCGTAGAACATGCTAGGTGGACAAAATTCATGTTATGATTTCCAGGAAATCTTATTTGCAAAACGTAAACAATACCACCACCAAACCCCGAATTCCGAGAAAAGGTTGTTTATCAAATTTGCAAGTGGCGAGTCATAAGCGTCAGAAGTCAGGTAATGAGTTTAATGCAGCTCTTTCAATCAATCAGTTGCAATTTAGCGACACTTTCGTGCACATCTTATAGTGACATATTGTAATATTGTGAAAGTTTTTGTGATGAATATTAATACTGAGGGTAAGTACTATTTTTTAATGTATTTTTTTAATCAGAATCTATTAATTTGAATTTTTAGTATTTTTTTAAATAGCCTATATATTTTAGCGTGTTTTTTAAAAAAAAAAACTTTGAAAGTTCAGAATATACAGACATTCACCTCTATCCGGGCTAGTTTTTAGATATTACACAGAAATAACTTTATTCTTCGTAAAAATACACATATTGTTTAGCACACTTCAGTACAACATGTTTTTTTTTCTTTTTTTCCAGAACACGTTTACTCTATTTCAAGAGTAGCCTTTTTTGAGGAGTGGTTGAAACACACGAAGAATGAAAAAAACTCGCGTGTATATGACTTTTTTTCTTCAAAATTTCACTTTGGTGACATTACTGAAAGCAGCCAAAAAGAAATAAAGTTGAAGATATCCAACTTGTCTAATAAGTTTGGTGCCAAATGGTTGGCTTCAGGAAAGTCGAAGGAGCGTTTTTTAATTAAAAATAAGAATTGGTTGGATGAAGCAGACATACAGTTTACTGCGAGTTCTTTTGCGCCACAACCTTCAACATCAAGTGAGAATGTGACTCCTGCAGGAAGACCTCGCAAAGATTTCGAGGAATCGTCGTTTAAGACGAAGAAACGTCGCGTCGTGGATCTCGTAGAATCCCGAAGTGTCAGTGAATTGGTGACTGCTGCCGAAATTGCTGTGCGTTCAGCAGGGCAAAGGAAAATTGCCAATGTGATTAGAGACATTAGTGAGAGTCCAGATAATATTATTAGGTCTAAAAATACCAGTTTCGTTAATCCTAGGCAATTAAGTAGTGACGAAACCTTAGCTTACTATATAGATTCTAAGTCAACAATGCATTCTTACAAACAAACTAGGAAGTTGGTCCATGAAGGCGGGGTGTGTTTTCCCCTCCTATTTTAGTTTAAAAAAGTCCAAATAGGCCTGTTACCCTGCAGAGGAGCACATTGTTATAACAGAAACTCGTGTTGAAATAAATTTGCAAGCCTTATTAAATAAAACAGTGGAACGTCTAGTATTAGCACAGAATGAAGTTATCAGCAGTGTGCTCCCAACAAGTTCATCGTTTACACTTGTTAGTAAATGGGGATGTGATGGAAGTTCTGGGCACAGCACATACAAACAGAGATTTGAGGACACTGAATATACGGACGAGTTTCTTTTCGCATTTTCTTTAGTTCCCCTTAAGTTATATGATGGGTCCAAAATTATTTGGCAAAATCCTCGGCCTTCATCAACTTTGTATTGTCGCCCAATCAAATTTATATTTGCCAAAGAAACGAACGACTTCACGTTAGTGGAGACAAATAGATTGTGGGAAGAAGTTAATGCTCTTCTACCAACACTTATCACCTTTGGTGATTCTCAAATCTCTGTAAAACACGAACTTTTGCTGACAATGACAGACGGAAAGGTGTGTAACGCCTTAACGGAAACTAGTTCATCCCAAAAGTGTTTCATCTGTGGCGCCACCCCCAAGACGATGAACGATGACCCCGCGATGTTTAACAGCAATCAAGAACATTTTGGCTTTGGTTTATCTACACTTCATGCTTGGATTCGTTGCTTCGAATGTCTTTCACATATCAGTTACAAGTTGAATATTAAGAAATGGCAGGCTAGAAGCAACGAAGACAAAACAGATATCAAGGTTCGTTCCGAGGAAATCAAATTGAAATTTAAGAACGAGATGGGACTCATTGTAGATAAACCAAAGCCAGGATTTGGTTCTTCAAATGATGGAAATACAGCCCGTCGCTTTTTTAAGAATGCTGAGATGAGTGCTCAGATCACAGGGTTGGATGTTACAATTATAAAAAAGTTTGATGTTATTTTGAGAACATTGTCTTCTGGATTCGAAATAAACTTAGTTGAATTCAAAAAATTTTGTCTTGAAACCAGAAAACATTATCTTAGTCTCTATTCGTGGTACTGTATGCCTGCTACTGTGCATAAAATATTAATTCACAGCACAGAAGTCATCAAAGCGGCATTGCTTCGAATTGGGCAGCTTTCCGAAGAGGCTCAAGAAGCACGGAACAAAGATTGCCGCAGATTTTGGGAGTACAACACCCGCAAGTGCTCGCGTGTTGCCACGAATAGAGACTTACTGTGCATGTTAATTATAACATCTGATCCTTTGATCAATACCCTTCGAGAGATTCCCAAAAAAAAAACCGAAAAAAAATATGTACAAATGTATTAAAGTTAATTGTAAGTCCTAGCATAGAAGAGTCAAGATTGGAATCGTCATCATATTGTCGCACAATGCCACAAAATGATGACGATTATACAGTAAACGACTCATCTGAAGACTCTGATGATGATTATTAGGTTCAGCTACTATTTTTAGTTATGTAGTGCTTGTACTAAGCATGTAAACTTTGACTTGTAAATTTTTCTTTATCAATAAATGAGTATGTTTTATTTTACATATAATTACAGTCAGTGTCATTATGCTGAATTTATTACAGAGCATTTATAACATTTATTTTAAAATTAAACAAAAACAATTTTTGACTGGAATTTTCAAAAACAATTTTTTTTTGAACCGAACAGCAAGAAATATGTACCTTAAAAAAATCAAAAACATTTTAAAATACCAACTACTTATGTATGTATAATGCACAAGTTACCTACCTGAAAGGCAGGTATTATTTGAGTTTATCCTTTTTGTGTCAATAAAACTAAGTAATATGGATTAATTGTTTTATTTTTAATTGACAGATGCAATAAATGATTTTTCATCTGGTTATTATTAAAAATAATAATACAGTGTCTTTCATTTAGTTGCACATTCAAGTTTGTAGAAAAATTCGTGCACATACGCAGAATATTTTGTTTTTGTTATACAATGTTTTGTGCAGCTGGACAAAAAATACAGGTAAGCGAAATGCAGCTAAATGAAAGACACTGTATTATAATTTTTAATTCTAATAACCATACAAAATACCCTTGCCCTTTAGTTCCGTTATCTACCTGCTAAGCTGATGCAATCCTACCGCGATATGCAAGGGTGGCTGTATTACACAAATTTTATCGATATCGAGTACCTGCGGTAAATTGTGAATAAAACCCACATTTATTAACCGATTTTCATGATTAATACCTTATTTTATTTTCCAGATACGCAGCTGTCAGAAAAATGTATAATATTTTGTTTTTCTTTTGTTATTGCGCCTTTTTACCGAAAAAAATAATGAATTTTACACGAAAAAAAATTTTTTCTCTCCATTAATTTCTAAATAACTCCAAAACGATAAAAGATAGAATAAAATAATATTCAATCAACTTTAATAAAATTTTGTTACGCATTTTTTAATGTTTTATTTATAAAAATCTGACAAGTTGTTCCCGAGTTATCGTTAAATATGTCTGCGTAGCTGACTAATTTAGGGGAAAAAAATTAGCCACGCCCATAAAAAAAACCAACGCGATGAATTTTTTCTTAAAATAACTTAATACGCCTAGAATATACATAAACAATTGAAATAAGTGAAAAAATAATTTTGTCCAGCTAACTAGTCGACACACTGTGTGACAGTTCAAAACATTTTATTGTCAACGTCAGCACGTGCGCCGTATAACACCCTATAATTTTTATTTAAACATTTTTTTAAATGTGATCAATAAATGCTGTGGAATCATTATTCCACACATATGAGGAACCCTGTATGTTCTGGGATATATTTTATAGCGTTAGGTAACATAAGGAATAAGCAGTGACGGTATAGCCTTCCCAAAATAAAAGATCCTGATTTTTGCCGTTTTAAGTGGGCAATATAAAAATTATGACCTTTTGTTTATGATAGATTGTAGAGATGTAGAGAGTGATAAACGTTTTCTCTTGCGATAGCCACTATTGCAATTTTCCCACTGACGCCACATGATTGAAATAGAACCGTTACGTTGTAAGTTGTAAGTAAAACTAAAAATAAAAATAATAAAAAGTATCTTTCAAATAATTAGGTAAAGAAGACAACGAGAATGAGAAACATAAAATTAAAATCTGTGAAAAAACCAAAGAATCTATAAAGGAGAAAAAAAGACTATACGAAAAATGGCTGAATACAAAATCAGAAGAAGATCTACAGAAATATAAAGAGAAAAAGTCAGAAACGAGGAGGATGATAAACAAAGAAAAGAACGAGAGATGGGAAAAATCGTGCGAACATGTAGAACAGTATATAGGAGGAACTAGAAGTACAGAGTCATGGAGAATAATTAAAGCATTAAGGACTAACAATAGAGAGAAGACGTATATAGAGTACATCCCAGAAAGCGAGTGGGAAGAATATTATAAGAAGCTGCTAACAGAAGACAGACAAGAATTCCAAGAAGAGAACCCTGAAGAAGAACAAAATAAGGAAATAAAAGAGATAGAACTAAGCTATGAAGAAGTAAAGAAGACAATAAAAACACTCAAAAATAATAAATCTGCAGGGCCTGGGGGTGTGGTAAATGAAATGATTAAGTACGGGTCTAATAAATTACATCGAATGCTGAGAAACATGTTCCACAGAGCGAAAAATGGAGAAAAAATACCAGAAGGATGGTCAAAAGCTTATATAGTATCTATATTTAAAAACGGGTGACCGCAGAAAATGCACAAACTATAGAGGCCTAAGTATAATATCGAGTCTGGGACGTTTGTATGGAAAACTTATCAAAAATATCATGGAGGAAAATATAAAAGGAAAAATTGGAGAAGACCAAGCATGCTTTACGGCCGGAAAATCATGTATAGACCACATATATACTACAAAACAAACAATGGAAAAAAAACTGGTAAAGAATAGAGAAGTTCGTCTAGGCTTCATAAGACATAAGAAAGGCCTATGATTCAGTACCAAGACAAAGATTATGGAACGCAATGAAAGAAATAGGCATTGACAAAGAACTAATATACGCAGTAAAAGCTCTCTACGAAAACAACACAGTGAACATAAAAATAGGGAAGAGACTCCAAACATCAAAAGGCCTATTACAAGGATGCTCTACATCCCCAACACTATTCAAAATATACCTCGAACAACCATTAAAAAAATGGAAGCAAAAATGTAGTGGAATGGGAGTCCCAATACGAGAAGATTACTTATATAATCTAAGTTTCGCAGACGACCAAGTAATCATAGCGCAAGATGAGGAAGACCTCAGTTATATGGTAAGAAAGCTGAAAGAAGAATACTCTAAAGCAGGATTAGCAATAAACTTTGATAAAACGGAATATCTAACAACAAAGGAGGGAAACGTGGAGAATCTAGAAGTAGATAACGAAACAATAATCAAAGGAACCGATAGATTTAAATATTTAGAAACCATCATTTCAAAAAACGCAACATCAGAAGAAGAGATTAAAGCTAGATTAGGACAAACGCGGAAATGCATAAGACAATTAAATTCGATCCTGTGGAACAAGCACATTACAAAGAGAAACAAAACACGCATATACAAATCAATAATACAAAAACGATTAAAATGGTATGGACACATAAGACGAAGCGAAGATAATAGGTGGATAAAGAAAATAACGGAGGGGAGCCCTATAGGGAGAAGAAAAAGAGGAAGACCCAGACGATCGTGGAGAGACGATGTGGACGAGGATATGGAGGACAGGGGTCTAACAGATGAAGGAAGACAGCGTTAGCTGTAGAAAATCCTTGATATATATATATATATATATATATATATATATATATATATATATATATATATATATATATATATATATATCTTTCGAATCTTAATGGGGACCTGTGGTCATTAGGCCTATATTATTATTATTATTATTTATTATTTTTTTATTTATTTATTTAGTAGTAGTATTCACAATACTTTTCAATTTACATTTAAAATAAATTTAACAAACAATTTCATAATCTGATTAAAAACTAATATTTTTTACAAAATTTATTGTTCCTTTTCTAAATATATTTATATTTGTTTCACTCTTTATGTTGTTCGGCATCATATTGTATAAGGTCAGGCCTTTTGAAAATAGAGATTTTTGCATTGCACTGGTATCTGCACGTTGCGGTCTAAAATCTAATGCGTTCCTCAGGCTGTACGGTTGAACATCCCCAACATATCTTATTTGTTCAATCAAGTATTCCGGTGCATTTCCCATTTTCATTTTCTGGATAAAACATATTGTATTTAGCTGCAGTCTTTGCTTTACAGTTAGCCATTTCAGTGCATCTAGCATATATCTTATTGATGTGAAACGACTGCATTTCAAAATAGAGCTCATAGCCTTGTTCTGGAGTTTTTGTAGCCTTGCCTGTTGTTGGTCTGAACAGCATGTGAATAACACAGTTGATCCATATTCAAAATGAGGTTTTATCATGGTGTTGTATATATTTATTGCAGTTAATATTGTTACTTTACTTCTTAAACGTTTGAAAAACCCGATTTTTTTTCCCTATTTTTTTACATATATATTCGACATGTTCTTTAAAGTTCAAATCCCTGTCTATGAGAAAACCCAGGTATTTTATATTACTTACTTTTTCTATTATTACATTATTTATTTTGAATGCTCTGTCAGTGTTAATATCAATTTTCATTAATTTTGTCTTGTTTTCATTTAATTTTAACTTATTCATTTTTAACCATTTGTTAATGTTATCCATATCATTTTTTAAATTTTCATGACATATCTCCTCTGTCGCTGCTTCTGTGAAAATTAATGTATCATCTGCATATAATACAATTTCACATTTTTTAATACATTTTCTATGTCATTTATGTATATTACAAAGAGAAGAGCTCCCAAAATTGAGCCCTGTGGTACTCCAAAATCGTTTTTTTTTTGACATTTCCATCTGTTTATAACATAATTGATTGCTGTTTCACATGAATATTTCTTTCTAAATCCTGATTGAAACTTTGATAGTAGTCTGTGTTGTTCCATGTATTCTTCCAATTGACTTTTTACTATTTTTTCAATAACTTTTTCACATATTTTTAAAGTGTTAATTGGTCTGTATTCTTCACATTTTAATGTATGTTTTACTTTTTGGATAGGAAATATCATTGATTCCTTCCAGTTATTTGGAAACAACCCTGTCTCTAGTGATTTATTTATAATATTCAGTATAATATTTCCTGTTATGCCCCAATTATCTAGAATTATGTTTTGAATAGTCTGGTTTTTTCTTAATATTCTTAAAAATAGTTTTCAGTTCTTGTAGATTTACTGCACGAAATTTGAATTTAGTGTCAATCTCAGGTATTTCATTTTCGTATTGTATATCTTCGATGGAGCATCTGATTTCATTTATACTATTTACAAAATATGTATTAAAATTTTTAGCTATTTGGAAATTGTATTTATATTCTATTTGATTATATATCACAGTTTTTATCACACTTTTGGGTTTTCTTAAGACTAGTTCTTTAATTTTATTCCACATTTCTTTTTGGTTATTTGCATTGTTTATTTTATTATTAGTGTAATTACTTTTTTCTTTTTCAATTTTGACTTTATACGTATTACTTATTGTTTTATAACTATTCCATGCCTCATTTGTATTTTCTAAGATTGCTCTTTGGTATTTAAGAACTTTTTCTCGTTTTAATGCTCTGAGCTCATTATTAAACCATTTGTTATAACTTTTTTTAGACATTTTTCTCTTAAAAATAATTTTTTTTATTACGTTTTCGATACAATCATCAAAGTTGTGAACATATTCATTTAAATCATTAATTTCATCATATCTTAATATTGCACTTAATTCATTTTTAAATCTGTTTTTGTTGTACTTAAAAAGGCTTATTTCTTTAATATGATAGTTTTGCTGCTTGGTATCACACTCGATTAAAATATCAATAGATTCATGATCAGCTATTTTATTATTTATATTATTTTTTGCCGTAATTGTTTCTTTATTTGTTATTATATAGTCTATCAATGTTTTTGAGTTTATTGTTATTCTAGTATATTCGTTCATTACCTGCTTAAGACCGTTATCGTTAAGTATGCTTTCCAGTTTGCTTGCATAAAAATCATTCTTCCAGTCAATGTTGAAATCTCCAGCAATTAAGATATCACAGTTTGTTTCGCATACTTCTTCTATAAAATCTTGAAATGTATTACAAAATTCTGATTTTGAAGCACTTGGTGATCTATATACTATAATTACTATTAATGATGTTTTTTCATATATCGCCATGTATGCACTTATCCAATGTTTTGTATCCTTAATATCGTCTTTAATTTTATTTATTTTCCAATGCTTCCTAAAATAGGCCATTATACCACCAGTTCTAGACGAGTTCGACAATGTACTATAGGGATCATAGTGTTCTATTATCAAATACTTAAAGGGCTCCAAACTGGGTTGCCAGGTAGTAAATATATAGGTAAAAACAGATCCAATATGATTGAGGTGCAAGTGAGGGCAGTATACAAAGCAGATAAAATAAAAATACGTTTATCGTAATACCTGGCAAATATGCACAAAACCATAATAGGGTCATTTATTGCTCCGTTGAATAAGCAAAAAGGCAGGATCTTATATCTTGGGATTTACTTTAACAGTGAATCAAGTCCACGCGACCGGAGCTGCAGGCACAGCTAGTTTTACTATAAAAACGAATTCAGCCACTATTGATATAATTTATATTCCAAATATGAAACTAAAATAAATTAGGTAGAAGACTACAAAAAAAGTTACTACAGTAATTCACGAAATGATGAAATAAATTATATGAAATTCCTGATCCTTCACCGCTTATATACTTTCTCTAGCGCTTGAGTCATACAACTGATTACTTCCATATATTCTCTAATTACTAAAAACTCGTGAACGCCTTTTGAAAAGTCAGTCCTATCCATTTTCATTTCGTCCGAGAGAAAGGTTCTACTGACTGGCGGTGGAGATTCTTTTCCGTAAGCGGCCAAGTACTGCTGAATTTGACATAGTAAATTGACCAATGCCGGGATTTGTTGCTTAAAAAACTGACTATCCTGAAAGAACTCTATATAGACGGATATTTTCTGGAGCATAACCTCAGATGCAAGTAGAATATGTACCAAGCGAAGTTTCTTTTGACGACACAAGATAGCTCTGAACTCGTCGATTTTCAAATTGCTAAGTTTTTGGTCAGATAACAATTTTAGGGTCAAGCTGTCTTCTTGCTTGAAGAACTGCTGAGATATTTCTTCACTGGCAGTGTGTGCTCTGTAGTTTGCTTGAGCTAAATAATCTACAAAATATAAAGAGATTTTTAATAAAAAAAACTGAGTTATATTTAAAGAAAGGGCCTGCCTACCCCTGCTTCCATGGCTATTAGTCCAGTCTGAATACGATTTAGAGGTAAAATCGTCGGATACTGCTACCTTTTTTAAAAAAAAAATACTCTTCTCGTGGAGTATATTAAAGAAAAAATTATTGCGACCGCTGAAAAATGGGAGCAAAATCCTCAAAAATGGGAGAATTGGCCCGTTCTTGTCGTTTTTTTTCTTTGTAATTTTTTATGATTAAATAGGTGTATTCGCGAACTGCAAACTCATTCTTTCTTAGTTAACTCTGGAAATATGCTCCAGGAACATTACTTTAATTGATCCAAACATAATTTTAGCCATTTCTTACATATTAGATAAATTTTTCACTTCTCATAATATTGATAAATTTTACCCATTCATGTTTTTTTATTCTGAGGAATTCTTTCAACAACTTTTTTCAGTCTACTACTGCTTTACCTAAATATCAAAAAATGTTTCTGAGTCCTTAAACTTTCATTTGAGGTACTTAAGAGCTCATTTAAACAATTTGGGCTCGTAAAAATACTAATATACAGGGTGTGCCATTTAAAAAATTTGAGATTGTTCAATTTAAAATAGTCGAAATATACAAATTTATTTTGAACACCCTGTAGCATCTAACTTAAATTTCTTTACATATATCTTTTTTTTCATCTCTATAGAACGCTCGTACCAATTATGAGTATTCCACTTTCAGAAACAATGGCGTTACTGGCAATTTTTTACAAAACTGAACACTATTATTTGTTTAAAAAAATTGAAATATTAGATAAACTACTAGGTTTAGGTGTATAATATTATTAATAAAAAAGTTATAAAATTTTTACGCAGAATTTAAAAATAAATTAGAAAATAGGATGTTCCATTTAAAAAAACATATATTATATCGGCCACACTTTTTGAAGTACCCTGTATACTTAAAAATAACTTTATACTGTGTACCTTAACATTCCCTAAAACTATTGTATTTAACATTTTTTCGTCATTCCCGAAACAAACGAGATAATGAACTTTACTCTAGCGTTGACTCACCCTATATATATATTTGCCGATAGACTCACTTCATCTACAGTAACATAACCAAGTGGAAAGAAAGGTAATCTATGAGGCATATAGATGTAAAACGTATGCTATTTGTGTTGACTATAAGGTGTCCCACTTAAAGGGATCCTCTCAAAATAACTCCCGTTTAAAAGGATCCACTACCAATAAAAGGAATATAATTTTCACCCAACAATGTTATGTTTTTAGTGTTCCGTACGGAACACTTATAAGATCACTTCGGTGTCTGTCCGTCTGTCACACCCGATTTTCTCCGAAACTATTTGTCATAGGAATTGATGGCCTCATCAGAGCCATGTAGTTTTGAAAGTTAAATTTTGACTTAAGGGGTTAGTTTTGGGGGGTGAAATCGGAAGTGAAAAAAAAAATTTTTTACTAGGTAATCGAGTGTTGTGTCAAATGAAAGCTTGTGAAAACACGAGTAAAATATATATATATATATATATATATATATATATATATATATATATATATATATATATATATATATATATAATGTAATACTTGCGCGCACTTTTCTTTTTGTATTATTTTTAAAAAATCGCGAAAAATCGCTGTTCATCCGCCTTATCTCGGAAAGTACTTATCAAAAATTTTTGAAAAAACTCTGGAATATTCTCCACGGGGTGTAGATTGAAAGAAAATTATCACGAGTGCATTACCTGTAATAATTTTATCTGAAATATAAAAAAAAAAAAACAGAAATTTCAAGGTCATCAATTTTCAGTAAAGATTGGGAATAAACTTTGTTGAAAACTTATTTGGGGTGTGTTTTTGTGAAGTTACTGATCATTTTAAATCGTAAAAATAAATTTTGACTTAAGGGATTCGTTTTGAGGGATGAAATCGGAAGTGAAAAAAAAATTTTTTTACTAGGTCATCGAGTGTGGTGTCAAATGAAAGCTTGCGAAAACACGAGTAAAATATATATATATATAATGTAATACTTGCGCACACTTTTCTTTGTATTATTTTTAAAAAATCGCGAAAAATCGCTGTTCATCCGCCTTATCTCGAAAAGTACTTATCAAAAAATTTTGAAAAAATTCTGGAATATTCTCCACGGGGTGTAGATTGAACGAAAATTATCACGAGTGCAATACCTGTAATAATTTATCTGGTATATAAAAAAAAATCAGAAATTTCAAGGTCATCAATTTTCAGTAAAGATTGGAAATAAACTTTGTTGAAAACTCATTTGGGGTGTGTTTTGTGAAGTCACTGATCATTTTATACTTCCGTTACAACATTTTCTATTTTAAAAGCAATCAACGTACGGAACACTAATTGCGCAAGTTCAACTTGCACTTGACCGGTTATTTTTAAATGTAATACTGATTTTTTTTTTTTAATTTGAAATATGTCTATATTTACCTAGAAGCGTGTTTGCTGCTTGCCTTTCGTTAGGTTTGTGTAGACATTTATTAACAAAAGAATACGTTTTTTGAACTTGTAATACTTCGCCGCATGGTTTTTACCCAGAATGGAACATCATCATCATCATCATCATGATCGTTGTGTTGATAATCATCATCTTTAGTTTTACTACTTGTTGGTTGCTGATTGATATTGTCTGAATGCGAAATTTTGTAAGTTTTTAGTTAATTTTTACATATTAACATTGATGTGTTATGTCTACTTGTCAATTTGATAACTGAAAGATGATTTTTTACCTATGGTAGGCGAGGTTAACGACATCCCGAAAGGAAGTTGTATTTACTTGAACAAAGCACCCTCCGGAATTTTTGCATTTGCATATAAACGCATTATACTCCAGTCAGAATACGATTTTGAGGTGAAATCGTCGAATACTGTTTCTTTTTTTAAAAAAATACTCGTCTCGAGGAGTACATTAAGAAAAAAAAACCGGTCAAGTGCAAGTTGAACTTGCGCAATTAGTGTTCCGTACGTTGATTGCTTTTAAAATAAATAACCGGTCAAGCGCAAGTTGAACTTGCGCAATTGGTGTTCCGTACGTTGATTGCTTTTAGAATAAAAAATGTTGTAACGGAAGTATAAAATGATCAGTGACTTCACAAAACACACCCCAAATGAGTTTTCAACAAAGTTTATTTCCAATCTTTACTGAAAATTGATGACCTTGAAATTTCTGTTTTTTTTTTTATATACCAATAAATTATTACAGATAATGCACTCGTGATAATTTTCGTTCAATCTACACCCCGTGGAGAATATTCCAGAATTTTTTCAAAATTTTTTGATCAGTACTTTTCGAGATGAGGCGGGTGGACAGCGATTTTTAGCGATTTTTTAGAAATAATACAGAGAAAAGTGCGAGCAAGTATTACATTATATATATATATATATATATATATATATATATATATATATATATATATATATATATATTTTACTCGTGTTTTCACAAGCTTTCATTTGACACCAGACTCGATTACCTAGTAAAAAAATTTTTTTTTCACTTCCGATTTCACCTCCCCAAAACTAACCCCTTAAGCCAAAATTTAACTTTCAAAACTATACGGCTCTAATAAGGCCATCAATTCCTATATTAGTGCCAAATTTCAACTTTCTATGTCAAATAGTTGCGGAGAAAATCGAGTGTGACAGACAGACAGACGGACAGGACACACAGACACCAATCTGATCTTATAAGTTTTCCGGACGGAATACTAAAAATTACCGTGTCTAGCGTCTGGAATGGTCGCACCAGTTTTGGTTGATCAGTGACTTCACAAAACACACCTCAAATGAGTTTTCAACAAAGTTTGTTTCCAATCTTTACTGAAAATTGATGCCCTTGAAATTTTTGTTTTTTTATATACCAGATAAATTATTAAAGGTAATGTACTCGTTTTTTTTTTTTTTTTTTTTTTTTTTATGGGTCTAGCACACGTGCTGCAGGGAAGTCCCTAAAGCGCTCCAGGAGCGGCACGAGTGCGGAAAAAAGCGATTCACACGTTGTTCTTGACTCGCTGTAAATTGTGTGGGAAACACAGCGCTGGGCAAATTATTCCAAAGGGATGACGTTCTTTCTCCATATAAAAGATTGCTTGAAAAGCGTTGTACGCGGAGTAACAAGCTGAACCTCATACGGATGCGAAGCACCAGCGCGACGTGTATTTCTAACATGCACCGCTTTGGGAGGAATTAAGCGGCTAACATCCTTCGAACACTTTTCATGAAAATACTTGTAGAACAGACTCAAGTCGCCAACCGTTCTTCGCTGTTCCAGCGAATCAAGGCCGCCTGTCAATTCTGGGTCCCCAATCAGACGGACCGCTCTTCTCTGAACAGAATCCAACAAATGCAGTGTATGTTTGGGAGCGGAGCCCCAAACGTGGGAGCAGTATTCCATAGTTGGTCGAATTTGGGCTTTGTAAAGAATTAACAGTTGTTGTGGGGTGTAAAGCTTTCTGGTTCTAAATAATATTCCCAACTTTTGAGAAGCTCTCCTTGCTATGTCTGCAACATGTTCATGCCAAGACATATTTGCTCCCAAACTAACCCCCAACAAATTGAGCGACGATGCTAGGGGAATGGAGTGCCCCGACATAACTATGTCGGGTTCAGAAACGTTAACTTTTTTAGAAAAAACTGCCGCTTGGGTTTTTGTAGCGTTAAATTCCACTTGGTTACTGTCACCCCAAGATAGAATTTCTTCCAGGTCTTTGTTAAGTTGAACGACCTCCTCTGTCTGCGGATATTCGCCTGAGCAGCCGATGTCCGAGCGTTCAAGGTGAATAAAGAGACAAGCGTACTGTCAACTGCAAAGCTATAGATTGGATTCCCAGTCTTTTCCAGCAGATCGTTAATGTAAATGAGAAAGAGAGTAGGAGACAGTATGGAGCTCTGGGGCACACCGGCGTTGATAGTGAGGGTGTTAGAATGAAATCCGTCGACCGCCACTCGTAAAGAACGCTCTCTGAGGAAACATGAGAGCCACAAACAGAACCTTTCAGACATACCATAAGAGCGTAACTTAGCCAACAGTCCATCGTGCCAAACACGGTCGAATGCCTTGGATATGTCAAGAGCAACCGCTCGAGATTCTCCAAAATGTTCAATTGCGTTGTTCCAAACATGTGTTACATAAGTCAGAAGATCTCCTGTTGATCTATGTTTACGAAAACCATATTGGTGATCGCTAATAATATTGAATCGTTCAAGATATTTTAGAAGATGCTCATTGATAACCTTTTCCATGACTTTCGATATTATTGAAAGCAGTGCGACTGGTCGGTAGTTATTTGGCAAGGTCTTCTTACCTTTTTTAGGTATCGGCTGAACCGTGGCACATTTCCAGCAGGACGGAAATATTCCATTTCTGTAGGATAGGTTAAAAAGTCTACAGAAAACTGGTGTTAGTTCCCTCGCACAGTTTTTCAGAACTATGGCAGGTATTCCGTCAGCGCCAGAAGCCTTCTTGGTGTCTAGCTTCATTAAAATACGCTTTATGATGCGCTGTCTGAAGACAACATCGGGCATCCTTGACTGCAATATGGGAATAGTAGGTGGTGTTTTTCCTTGGAAATCGACAGTAGAATGTGAAGCAAAGAGTTCAGCCAACAAGTTCGCTCTCTCAACAGGTGTGGGTTGCAATGGAATTATCTGGCCGTGTGAGTGGTGGTATGGTGATTTGGTAAAATTTTGACTAACTGCCTTAGCGACTGCCCAAAAGAACCTGGAATTGTTGGGACAAGCGAGAAGTTTGTTTCTAATTCGTTGATTGTGTGCCTCCTTGGTTTCGTCAATAATTCCCTTGCATCTGTTCCGGGCAGGAACAAAGATGTTACGATTTACGGTGTTAGGATTTTCACGCCATTGTCGGTAGGCAATATGTTTAGAAGCAACAGCTTCTTTGCATTTTCGGTCGAACCAAGGCTTGCCGTTGGAGGAGCATTTCTTCGAAAAAGGGATGTAAGCTTCCATACCAGCCAAAATAACATCGGAGACCTCCCTGGCGCAGTCAGATGGGTTATTGGATCGAAAACAAACGTCCATCCAAGGGAAAGTTCGAAAGTATTCCATGAGATCTTCCCATTTAGCAGATTTGTAGTGCCAAATCTTGCGCGGCCTAGGCGCCTCTCTGTCACTGATTGGCAGGATACTCGATGTCGAAAGCAGTTTATGGTCGGAAGAACCTAACGGCGGATTTACGGTGACCGTGTAAATCTCCGGATTGGTGGTTAAAAACAGATCAAGAAGACTGGCGAACTCCCCGTCTCGATCAGGGATCCGCGTTGGTTCGTCAATAAGCTGAGTTAAGCCATAACTGATTGAGTATTATTCAGCTTCACGACCTTGTTCGTCGGTAGTATTTGAATATTTAAGCCAGTTGATATTGTGGACATTAAAGTCGCCCAGGATGGCAATTTCGGCACTTGGATAGTTACTTTGTAAATGATCGATGGTGTCTGCAAGAGAAGCGAAAAGTGTTCGAAAATTGGTAACACTTGGTCGTGATAATTTTCGTTCAATCTACACCCCCTGGAGAATATTCCAGAATTTTTTCAAAATTTTTTGATCAGTACTTTTCGAGATGAGGCGGGTGGCCAGCGATTTTTCGCGATTTTTTAAAATAATACAAAGAAAAGTGCGCGCAAGTATTACATTATTATATATTTTTTACTCGTGTTTTCACAAGCTTTCATTAGACACCACACTCGATTACCTAGTAAAAAAATTTTTTTTTTCACTTCCGATTTCACCCCCCAAAACTAACCCCTTAAGTGAAAATTTAACTTTCAAAACTACATGGCTCTGATGAGGCCATCAATGCCTAGATTATTACTAAATTTCAACTTTCTATGACAAATAGTTTCGGAGAAAATCTTATAAGTGTTCCGTATGGAACACTAAACATATTGCGACCGCTGAATAATTAGGGTAACACCCTTAAAAATGGGAGAATTGGACCGTTCTTGGGTTTTTTAGCGTATTTTTGCAATTTTATCACAAATTTATGGAAGATAAAACTAAAAATTCTTATAGATTCTGGTTCTAGATAAAAAAAAAAAACGAAAAATTTAAGCGGCTATGGATGTCACTTGAAACCTTCTCGTTGGGAGAAATTGGCCGTTTTTTCTCGTTTTTTTTGTAATTTTTTATGATTAAATAGGTGTACTTGCAAAGTGTAAGCTAATTTTTTTAGTTAAGGTAGCTTACTCGCAACAATCGGAGCCAAAAGTATAGTCCGATAATAAATACAAAAAGTTTTAAAATACTCAGGGGCAGAGTATTTTTATTTTTGTCGGAGATTGCCTTCGATACATGGAAACTTTCATATGCAGACACACACTTTTAATGGAAATAAATGTGCAACGCTGTCAATGCGTATACCGAATGCTCTGTAGAATGACGTTTATATAGGTTATTTTTATAATACACTGTGTATGTTTACTGTTTAGACCTTATTACTTCTATTTAAAGTAAAAAAAAAATATATTTTAAATAATTTTTGATTATAATCAATTGCGACATAAAGGCAAATTTGCAAAGGAAATCTCATTAATAAACCCCCTGGGAAACATACAAAATCTTATATGATTAGAAAAGATAAAATAAGAAAATAAAGAGCATCAAGAACTAATTTGCCTGAGACGAAAAAACTTAGAAATTTATTGATTAGAAATAAAGAGACAACGAGAGAAAATAAAGAAAAACATGAAGGGGTACAGTATCAATCAAATTGTGGACTGCAGATGGATGTTTATCATACTGGTGACAATATTAATCCTTAAGCGTTACCTAATATATTGAATAATGTTTCAAATACATCCGAGGGCTGTGGCTTAGTGTATTTCGATTTAGAAAACATCGGAATTTTCAAGTACAGCTGATATATCGCAAATAGCGGCGAAATATCGGGATAAAACATTCAATGTTTATATTAGGCCTACGCAACCGATTAATTACCACGCTTTCAAAGTTACGAGCTTAGAACATATTAATGATGACCTGTATTTATAGGTAAACTTATCAAAACAATCACTCTAAAGGACGCATTAATTTCATTCCAAACAGTTTCTAAATTTTTC